>JACYXH010000178.1:467607-497607 GCA_026745465.1 Lota lota | reverse complement strand
TGTCAGTGGCAAAAACAAGCGGGATGTACATCGAAAGGATTACATTGCAGCTGCAATGTATTGCCTGAAGCTCTCTCGCTCTATATATAAAACGTTGTTGTCCACATTACATACTTAGAGCCGAAATGATGGGAAAATATAATAAATTATCCTTTAACAAAAAATAAGACATTCGCCATATCGCACTGTATCTTGTTGCACTTCGTGTCATTGCACTTTCGTTCTTAACCGGTGGCTGTAAATTGTTTGTTTCTATGAAAAAGTAATAGTCGTAACTTTTGGAGAGGCTACTTGGAAGACTTTCAAAAAGGAAATAGGCCTACACGTTGCATGATGCTCTAGACCCATGTGAAATATAACTTTGATCCTAATCTGGGATTTATTTCTCAGACTCTCACATTCTGCAATCTGCTTATCAACATCAGATGAGACCTATATGACCTTTCTTCATGGCCACAACACGTCACCAGGAAGCTCAAATGTGAACATGAACTACTGCTGAAGTTCTGAATTTATCACAACGTCATCACGGATGCTGAACTCTGACTGCACCTTCTAGGGACAATGATGACAAAGAAAAAAACAACAACAACCGAAAAATACAAAAACGGGAAACGATCCTAACAGATCGAAAGACGAAGAAAGCAATCCTCGCCGTTTCCAAAAGCATGCCTTATTTCTAAATAAAAATAGTGATATTATTGTTGATATCAAATGAGCACATCGCGGCGGCTCTATTGATTTTCTGATGCGGTGCAACAGGAAATCACTATCAGTGCAGCACTCCCTACCCCGTGCTAATAGGTGGGGCTTAACCCCCGCTGAATGACAAACACTTCCTCGTTTTCTTCTCTCTTTATCAGGGTCTCGCTCTCTATAAGCAGTGGATGATTTGGATCATCATCTGACGCCTGCTTCCCATCGCAGACCCAATACTCAATATCCTTTCAACACAAAGAAATGAATCATAATAATAACAATAATAATAATGGTAATAATAATAATAATTTGATTTTTATAGCGCCTTTCATCAGAACCCAAGGTACTTACATGTGGGAGGCATAGAACAAAATAGACCATAAATAATTAAATACAAATGAATAAATAAATCTAATAAATGTAATGAATGTGCAAGATTGAGCCCCTCCCAGTAAGTAGGCGGGAGACTTTCAGAATTAACCAAACTAACAGTTTTCTGTCCACTCTTACTGGCTGTGAAACTGTGTGGCGCAAAACAGCGTAGCTCGGCTGGCTGGGTGGCGTGAGTGGGAGGGGTTTTCGGGAGTGTCGATATCAAGATTCTTGTAAACAAAGAGAGACGTACAGGCTGGCCAGCATTTTGTATTTGTAAGTATGTAGCAGTAATAGATAGCGATTTTATTGATAACATTATTGAAATGCATTGACTACCATATGTCCAGGTTATGTAAAGCTACGAGCTAGTTGAACTGTTACATATTGCGAATTGAAATTTAATTTAATAAATGTAAACAAATAAGAATTAAATGAAATAAATCAGGGAAGAATCACAAAGAAACCTCCCTCCTCTCTCGCTTTTTTTTCCCCACTCTACCCCTCCCACCCATACATACACTTTCTCAGTCCATCCACTCACCCGTTTCCTCAAGTCTCTAGGGGCCACGGGGTGGGTGGGTGCTAATGGTGGTTGATGGAAGCAGAAGAGAGAGATGGTGGGGGAGAGGCGGGGCAGGGGGGCATTTCTCGCGGCTCAAGACGACGCAATCATTTCCATTTTACCCTCTGTTGCGCCGGGGAGATAAGACACCTGCGCCGGCTGTGCTAATCAGATGAGCTTCGGCGGGAACTTTATCGTTGACATTTACCACTGTTTACCAAACTAATTTCTCTTAACGGCACCGCTGAACTTTTATCTGGCAAAACACATACGAGGCCAGAAACAGAGCGCAGAAACATGCAAATTCCTAAATATGCAGAGAAAAGATAAAGGAAGAAAAATAAAATAAAAAATGAAGAACATTTTGGATTTGTGTTCTGCAGATGAAGAAGTGGTGGAGGTGGTGATGGGGGGGGTGGAGACAACGAGGTGAGAGCAAAGCCTTTGACAGCAAGAGATGATGATGATGAGGATGAGGATGAGGATGAGGATGGCAGCCTACACTCCATACGACAAAGATAAATGTAATGTATGCTGGCATTCGGAAGCTGCCTGGAGAAAAACAAACAGTACAGAGCTTCAAATAAACCCTAAATGGCGGTGGCGTTATTTTCCCTAAATGAAAGTTACTTTACAAACACAGCGGCATCCTTTAATGGCAACAACAATGATCAAGCTCCATAAACATGCAGTAGATTGTGTTGAGTAACAGCACCCCCCAGGAGGAAGCCCTCTTTAGACAGCGCCGGGAGCACATGGGCCACAGAGACATCGGCTCCACAGAGCTCAGAAAGGGACGTCTCACTCCACCTTTGTAAGTCTCTGTCACTTTAGATGTTGATGAAGAGATGGAAGAAATGGAAATAGAGGACAAATCATAAGGAACAGAAAGAGAGAGAAACGCTTACCCTCATGTCTCAGGTGCAAGCGCTCTCATGATTCGTCGGGTTCAGAAATGGAATGCATTTGAGAACACTTTCAACTCTAAGAGATCCCAACACACATGCATACACTAATGCACACTTTTCACTCACTGGACTCTCGGTCTCTCTCTCACAGACACGCACGCATACAGGCACGTACGTGAGCACGCACGCATGCACCCTTAACTCTACTCCCAGCCCTGCACAAATTGAAAAGTAAAGACCTTCTAGAAACCGTCTCCGATAATCACACATAAATTAATTAGAAAATGTTTCTTGACATTCTCTTCCTTCCGAGCAGACGGCATGAGGGGAAAGGCGAAGTAGGGGGAAAAGACTGAGGCGAGGCCTACGAAAAATTAATTGCACGCTATGTGACTGCGATAATTAATTCAATCATTAATTCACGTCTGCTCTCATAACTCCTTCTGGCTCTGCGAAGGACGTTTCAATCAGGCCAGTGAAGAAAATGTGGTGCATGCTGGGTAAACGGAGGTGGTAGTGGTGGTGGTGGTGGTGGGTGGTATAGTGTTAATTTTAATTAGAATGCTGCTTCACGCGTTCAGGGGTCATTCAGAAGTTAAACACACACAATTAGGCAACAAGTTGTTTTAAATAGGCCCTATTTAAAGCTCAATTTACGCCACATACTTGAATTGGCCATCCAGCACAGTACTGGTTCCATTACTGTATAGTACACACGTAGCACTCCTCATTGTAGTAGAAGTAGCATTACCGCATTCATCTGCATTACTGTAATCACAGTACATTCTGTACACAAAAATGTGAAGTAAACCAGGTTTGCGCAAAGCTTGGGTGTTGGTAGTTTTATAGCATTTGAAAAGCTTACTAAAACTATGAAACACTAAAAAATAAAAAAGTATGAGTGCGTATGACCGGTCTAAACTAGGACAAGGCTATTTCTTCAGAGTTTGACAAGAACAAAAAATGGAGTTACTCAAACAGAATGAGTGACGGTGGGAAGGAAGCTGGCCAGGGTCTGGTGAGGCTGAGATAGAGAGACAGAGAGATAGAGAAGGGAGAGAGACATAGAGAAGGGAGAGAGAGACAGAGATGGAGAGAAAGACAGTATGCGGGGGAGGCAGAGGGGGGTGATGGAAGATTGCAAGACAAAGAGAAAGATAATGAGGTCAAAAGCAAGATGAGAAAATGTGTGTTTGTGCATGTGTGTGCGTGTGCCTGTGCGTGTGTGTGTGTGTGTGTGTGTGTGTTGTGCATGTGTGTGTGTGTTTGTGCATGTGTGTGCGTGTGCCTGTGTGTGTGTGTGTGTGTGTGTGTGTGTGTGTGTGTGTGTGTGTGTGTGTGTGTGTGTGTAAGAGGGAGAGGAGGGTCTGCAGGACCCCAGCATCTGATAGGGCCAGAAATCAGCCAAAGTCCTGTCCCACCCTGACACCAACCCACCAGACAACCAGTCAGCCAGTGAGCCAGACATCCAGCCAGACAACCAGTCATCCAGTCAGCCAGATAACCAACTAGACAACCAGTCAGTCAGTCAGCCAGTGAGCCAGACAACCAGCCAGTGAGCCAGACAACCAGCTAGACAACCAGTCAGTCAGTCAACCACTGAGCCCGACAACCAGCTAGACAACCAGTGAGACAACCAGTCAGTGAGCCGGACAACCAGCTAGACAACCAGTCCGCCAGTGAGCCAAATAACCAGTAATCTAGTCAGAGAACCAGATAAACGACCAGTCAGTCAGCCTGACCACCAGCTAGTCAGCCACACTACCAGCCAGCACACGCTTCTCTACTCTTCCGCTATCTCTTCCATCAATCAAGTGGTGGAGCTGGAGTGACATGTTAGTGACAGGTGGTAGTGAGAAGTGTGTGTGTAGAGTAAGAAGCAGTGGGTGACCAAATAAAGGTAGTTCACTTTGCTTTGTGCCTAGAGGAAGAGACCGAGACAGAGAGAGACCCAGACAGGCAGACAGACAGACAGACTTAGGGAGAAAGAGAGAGAGAGAGAGAGAGAGAGAGAGAGAGAGAGGGAAAGAGATGATGTTGTTGTATGGTAGTTGTGTATAGACATGGTACTAGGGAGTAGCATGAGCCGAAAATGAAACTGGTGATAAGTGAGACACAACAGAAGTTCACAAGTAGTGTTTTCACATGCATGCCATAGTGTGAAACAATGGCATGCATGCTGACATGTTAAAAGGTCGGGAAAAACAGAAACACTGTGGCAGCTACTTTTTATACTCTTTCTCTTGCCTCTCCAACCAGCATTGCAATCGGAGGTTAAAACTGCCCCAATCATCTGCTGCCAAGACAAGCCCTCTGGAGAGATGACAGCCGTTTCGACACGCCTGGTTACCCTGATGGACAGGTGGTGTTGACAAGGGTGCTGGCAGGGCTGAGTCTCTCTCTCTCTCTCTCTCTCTCTCTCTCTTCTCTCTCTCTCACTCTCTCTCTCTCTCTCTCTCTCTCTCTCTCTCTCTCTCTCTCTCTCTCTCTCTCTCTCTCTCTCTCTCTCTCTCTCTCTCTCTCTCTCTCTCTCTCTCTCTCTCTCTCACTCTCTCTCTCTCTCTCTCTCTCACGGGAAAAACATATGAAATTTGAGGAAGATTATCAGCTTGTGTTGTTATATCTTCCACCGTGAAGCTTCGCTCTTCATAGTGAAAGTAGCAAAGAAGGATCACTGCCACTAATATTACTCATATCCTTTCTATCATTAACACAAAGTGCATCAAACACAAGTCTCATGTATTAGCTGTCCCAGACCCCCTCCATCCCAGATCCCCACCCACACTCCTCCACCTCACTCTCTGTTCCCTCAGACACCCCACCAGAAGCTCCCTCCAAAATAACCCAAACTGCTCCCCCCCAACATGTCTGCTCCTTCCACTACCCATACACACCCAACCTATCTCTCTCTTTTATACATTGCCAGCACCACCCATTCCTCTCTTCAGTAATTCCCCCCCCCCCCCCCCCCCCCCCCCCCCCCACACACACACAACCACCCATCCCCAGTGGAGACGTGGCCAAGTCTGGAGATGTCATCTTTCTTCCACAGTGGCAGGTGTTAACTGTCTAAAGCGCTGTTACCTGTGCCACTGCCCTGCCTGATAACAGAGAACCCCCACTAGCAAACCCGGCACGCACTGGTATGTGCACACGTACAAAACAGGTACAACAAACACGCACACGCCATAGCCCTTGCTATCAGTTAGGTGCTGCTTTACAGTGGGTGCAGACAGACACACACAGCCAATAATAATAATAATAGAGAGACAATACAGAAGACGGCAAAAGATGTCTCCCATACTGATATCTATGTAGAATAACCAGAATACACGGGTAGTGATGCTTAATCCATTGCTAGACTGTAAGACAGACATACAGACATTATGTCCGGTATTATAATATCTGCAGTATAGTCTCATACTTTTACGGCCTACAGAGATGGCCATGAGGAGCATAAACAGGACCTGGTCTAGCCTTGGCCTCCATGCAACACACCTGACCTTCCAAATGAAGATCTAAATCGGGCCAGGGGTTTCTTCCTAGATCAACCGAAAAAGTGCAATTATCCATGTGCACCTTGGCATATTATCCCTCCTTTTGAATGTGTTTGAAGTGTGTTTGGTGTGTTTAAAGCCCTTCCTCTCACACCGCAGGCCGCTGCTCTTCAAAACAAGAGTTTTTAAAGAACAAGTGCTGAGAATGACAAAATATTTGACAGAAAACTTGGAAGCACACACACACATACACACAATGGAGTCCTCTCTCCATTTTCCATATCATCCATAATTTGCCACGGCCGACCTGCAGTATCTCTCCAAACCCCCCCACCCTAAAATAAATGACTCTTTTACACAGCAATGATAATATGCATATAGTCCACCACCGTGCATGATTATAATTAACTACTGTATGATAACACACCACATCGCCCCATCCCACACACGCACACACAGTAAATAATAATAGACCTTATTCTATGCAGCGTGTCATTAGGATGCTGTAGAACTCTGCAGTGGAGGATAAGGAGGAGACAGGAAGAAGAAGGGCAGGAGAAAGTGCTGGGGCAGGCGAGAGGACATGGTTGGCTGCTTGCTTATTCGTCTAATAACTCATTTTAGAAGACACATACATACACACACACACACACACACACACACCTCAACCTAACTCATAAACACGTCATGGCGCTCATCATTTCGAGCACCGATGTGGTTAAAACCGCATAGGTTTATTAAAAAGAATGTTTACAATAGATGTGTGTATATACGTGTATGTGTGCGTATATAGTGACTGACGGCCATTCAACTAACCATGAAGCCAGCCAGCCAGCCCATGACAAGGGATTACTGTGACATCCATTTGCATATCAAGAATGTTAAGCAGCGAGGGAGAGCAAAAAAATATATCAAAACCCTCCAGCCTGCAAGGTCATTCCAAAGATAAGTTTTTTCTCTCCCGCTTACCCCCCCCCCCCCCCCCTTCATAATTTATTTTGCATATCATGCAGTATGGACACATTGTAGATTAAGGAGCCGGGCTTTAGCATATCATCATGCCATCCCTGATAGCAACCATGGGGGATGTGTGTGTGTGTGGGGGTGGGGGGGGGGGGGGGGGCTGGGAGGTAGCTGCCTAGTTGAGACTGCTTGCCATGCCAATGTGCCCCTTGTTAAACTCACAAAGGCTCAGTCCTCAGAATACACACGTTCTTACTCTCACACACACACACACACACACACACACACACAAACACATAGACAGCCTCATGCAGACTCTCAAACACACATACACAATAAAAAAAAATTAAAAATCTGGAAAAGGAGAAAGAGGATAGACATACTCAGGTGTGAATCGCAGGGTCAAGAATGAACTATATATGAAGTAGAGCTGCACACTATGGAGAAAGCATTGTATTGTGATTCATTTGACATGAATGATACAGCCAACAAATAATGAAAAAGAAAGTGGAGGAGAGGAGTACTTCTCCTTTAGATGTTTAGAGTAACTGCAGCCAACTCAATCAAATACTAGTATAATAGAAGTACCGTGATATTTTTCCTACTAATATTACGAATTGGACTCTTGGGTGATTCTTGTCAATCTTGTTCTCAAGTCACCACTTTTACATATACTTATGTATTCATAACGTGGATTAAAAAGTACGTATTTTCCAAAAATCCCATATTTATCCTTTTGAAATGAGGATCCTTTGCATATACTGTATCTAAGTTGTGGGAGTGTGTGTGGATGGTGGCTGGTTTAAGCAGCCTCACCTGGCCCGAGTCAGACTGATTGGACTCTGGGGCTGGGTGGGGCTGCACACCTGTTGCACATTGAGCAATCAGTGTGCACAGGTTAAACCAGCCATCACCGCACGCACTCAGGGAGAGCTCTCTGGCATGGCAGCATGGAGCACCAGCTGCATGCCTCATTCCATGCAACCTTCACAATAAACCGGTTCAACATCACCACCCTCTGTCCATTGGTTTGGAGGAGCCCGAGGAAAGTCAACTAGGTGGAGTGAGAAAAGCCACCTAGGTGGCGTGTAGTATGGACATTGCTACATAAGTATACTGTATTTTTGGTTTAATACATTGTGGTAAGGTATGTAGTCTCGTTGTAAATAAACAAGTAGGTAAGAAATAAAGAAAAGTTAATTATAACTTCAGATCACCCTAATCTATACATTATTATTGAGAGGCTTCCTTTCGAAACACACCATTAAATATGTGTTTATCTGGAGAGCACTGAGTAGCGAGTACACACACACTACTGAACATGGGGCTTGGGTTGGAAGGGGGCTCTGAGTGACGGCGGGAATTAAAAAGGCTTTTGGTCTGGTTTGTTGTGGTGAGTTAATCATATCAGGTATTGGCCTTGGACACAATATGCGATATTCTGTCCAAGCGATCGCGGCGAGCGATGGCTGCGGCCACGAAGCGGCATTTGTTTCCAAATGAATCCGGAGATCATTAAAATGTAAGAGCACACGCTGTTCCACCATGTGGAAACAAATAAAACTCATAATGTCAACATCTTTTTTCTTGTGCAAACAAACACTACTTTCGCCTGAACAGAATTAAAATCTGTACACCGATCTAAACTAATTAAAATCTCCTTTTTAAATTTCTTATTTTTTTTGTATCACTGCGAGAAAAAAAAAGAATTGGACGCCAGAGTCATACATTAACTGTAGTCATCCCAAAGAACAAAACAGCCATGACATAAACGCCAGGAGATCAGAGGCAGAAAGGGGTGGAGTTAGAGGAAGATAAAGATAGGCTATATGGGTCTTGAGGTAGATAATTGGACGGATGGAAGGATGGAGTGAAAAGACTAAGGGACAGATGTGGAGGGGAGGATACTGAGAAAAGCAGTTGCATGAAGAGAGAGACCGTCACGAGGCATGGGTGTGTGTGTGTGTGTGTGTGTGTGTGTGCGTGCGTGTGTGCATGTGTGTGTGTGTGGGGGGGGGGGGGGGCTGTGAGTGTCGAGGAAAAAAAGGTTTGAAGCAGGAGAACAGCTTTAAGATTGTCGATGATGACTACGAAGATGGCGAAGCTTACCATGATGATGATTAGGACGAAGATGTATGTATGACCATATGAAGATGAACACTGCTGCCATATACGGTAACAACCAACGTTATAAAATGGAAAGATTTGACGTAACAGTTTTCTGGGTTACAAAGAAATGCTACATGATGAAAAACTATTTATTTTAGGACGGTTACCAAACATCTTCAATGAGTCAATGAGTCATGATTCTTAGGGGGAAACTTTCACATCGTGGGCGGTAACAACCTAGGAAACAAAGGTGAGAGGGAGTGACCATTGTGGAGGGTTAAGAATTGGCCATGGCTGAAGTCAGCCATGGCCAAGTGGGGGCAAGTGGACGAGTCTGCAAGGGTGCAAGACAGCTAAAGGAATCTACAAATCGAAGAAGTCAGGAGATTGGCATTGGCCTCAGTATCAGACTTTGTGACTACAGTTGCAATGCAAATGCGAACCACCAACAACTTTCAATTAGATAGAGGATTGGAGCTATCTCTAGGTCAGAGATCTTCAACAGGGGATCCACGACCCATAGGGGGTCCGCAAAGTTACTGCAGGAGGTCCCCGAGATTATTTGATCCAGAACTTTTATTTCTTCTAAAACTTGAAATATGTACTTTGTAATGATGTATGTATACAATGCTAAGCCATTGTGGCAATTTTATACATGGCACTATAGACCGCACTACACGTTATTATTGGCCCGGTTTAAGAAGCAACACAATTTTATACGATATGTAATAGGGGGTCCCTCCACCGTGTCACTATCAGCCAAGAGGTCCATGGCCTGAAAAACGCTGAAGACCTCTGCTCTAGGTGCAAGGAGAACTTATACAAATGCCTTTCAAAATTGATTAGTAACAATGTAAACAAGGTTATCTAGTTTATAAATAATTTACATTATCATTACATTTTTCCATGACACCAGACCAACATGCAAGAAAATGAATAAATAAAATAAATTACAAAACAAAAAGTGAATCAAGAAACATCAATCAACGACAAAAGAGGTAAGCATGAGGAAGGAGACGGAAGAGGAGAGGAAGAGGGAGACCAGATGTTCTAGAAAGTACCGGAGAGGGGTGAAGCTGAGCTGTAAGAAACCTCAAGGAAGGCAGAAGGATGGAGGGAGGACAGGAAGAGAGGAAAGGGTGCATGGGGGGGGAGGGGGAGTGGTGATGGTGTGGATGGGGGTGGGGGTGGTGTCTCGACGATAAGAGAAAAATTCAGACTGGTCAAAGTTTCCCCTTTTGCCAATCGCGCCCGATAAAAACAGCGCCTGCTCCAGAGCTGATAGAGGGGCTATCTCTCCCTTCCTCCCCCATCCCCCCCCCCCCCCAGCTCGCCTGGCAGTTAGTTTGTATGGTGGAGGAGGAGGAGGAGGAGGAGGAGGAGGAGGAGGACAGGAGGTATGAGAGTGGGCGAAGGGTGGGGGAGAATAAAAAGAGGAATGCCAACTCCCCACCCCACCACCACCACCTCCCTATCTTTGCAGCATCACAATGCTAGCATCAACCAGCCACCGCGCGGCAATTAATATCGCTCCAATTACTGTTAAAGGGACAGGGCTGGGCCACGACGATAATGAACACATCCTCTCTTCAACCCACCAGATGAATTAAAATAACACACGTGCACGCCTGAACACACATGCGGAACCCCACATCGTCACGCACAAATACAAACACAAACACACACACACACACCAACACTTCATCAATACTGGTGTGCACGGTGCCACATTAAACGCGCGCAGCTTGAAAGGAAAATAATGCGAGATAGTGGGGTAATCTTCTTGCATTGTTTAACTCATTGAAGACAACAGACGCAGAGAGAAATAAATAACCAAACAAAAAGTGCGATAAGCCAGGAAATAAATAATAAAATTATGGCGACTCGCCGGTTATCTCCTCACTTAGCCGTGTGTGTGTGTGTGTGTGTGTGTTTGTGTGTATTTGTGTATTTGTTTGTGTGTATGTGTATGTGTGTGTGTGTGTTTGTGTGTGCCAATGTGTCCATGCAGGCATTTTCTGAGGTGTGGAATGAAATTCCTTAGGCTTTCACATGCCTGTGTTGTGTAGTCCAACATCTTGGCAGCCGTAATGAGCCGAACAAATTTGCAAAGCAGTGGTCGAATGATGTAGACCAGTGTAACGATTCTCCCAAAATGATTTAGATATTGACGTACAATCACATACTTTTCCTATCCCAAACATTTTGATTTGGGCCAACACGAAGAAGGGGTGTGTGTTTACTTCCTCTGCCTACTTTCTCGGATACAGATGTCTACTACACCTGGAACCAGACCAGACGTAGTCTTGTTTGGAGCGAACACACGTCGCTAAGACGTTACACTGTGAGTCGGGACAAGGCGAGGGACCACTCACCTGAAGCTTGCCGCCATGAGACCTTGTGGTCGTCCCGTCTGGGTTCCCTGTGGTTCCGGTCCGGTTCTTCTGCGTCTCCGCACCCCTCCTCGCCCTCCTCCTCCTCATGAGCATTGGCACAGTAGTTGTCGTCTTTGTCGTCACCGTCATCATCATCATCATCATCATCATCATCCGGGGCTCCTCTGGAGGCCTGGGTCCGGGGCTCTGGGGGGGGGAGGAGGAGTTATTAACATGAGACCAAACAGACAGCACCTACTCCTCAGTGTGGGTGTGTTTGTTTGTGTACATGTTTTATGTGCCTGAACATATGTAAAGGTGCATGTGTTTTGCTGAGGCTTATACACACATGCGTGAGTGTTTGTGTGTGTTGTGTGTGTGTGTGTGTGTGTGTGTGTGTGTGTGTGTGTGTGTGTGTGTGTGTGTGTGTGTGTGTGTGTGTGTGTGTGTGTGTGTGTGTGAGAGAGAGAGAAGACAGTGTAATGCAACACCTCAGGTTTATTCAACACACAGAAAATAGAGTCTCATTGAAACAGTGGGAACCCAAAACAAACTAACTCAAAAGTGAGTCATGATAGCTTTCTGTGGCTATTTTTATTCATCCTTTATACTTTATCTTTTCTCCCTCTTCTTGTAGACTCTGTTGTCATTAGTCTTCAACCTTTTCCTTCCTATTTCTTCTACTTCTGTCTGTCTCCACTGATCTGGCCTGGTCCATCCAGCCATCTTGTTTTTTCTCTAGCAGTATAGCGGTGTCTGCTTATTTGATCTCTATGTCTCCCGCTCTGCCCCTCAGCACTGGGCTTCGTCTGTACCAGCTGCCCCACAACAGAAGCCTGCACGCCTCCTCTCTTCACAGCTGTGTGCCTCTCTGAGTATGGGTGGACAGGACTATTATGGTGAGTGTGTGTGTGGGTGCGTGTGTGTGTGTGTGTGTGTGTGTGTGTGTGTGTGTGTGTGTGTGGGGGGGGGGGGGGGGGGGGGGGGGGGGGGGGGGGGGGGGGGGGGGAGTGTGTTTATCTGGTTCAGATCAGGCAAGCATCTCCATAAATGGTGTCTTTGTGGACATGTGTGTATAAAGTGTGTGTGTGTGTGTGTGTGTGTGTGTGTGTGTGTGTGTGTTCGTATAAAGTATGGGTAAAAAGCCTGCATACGCATCAAGAGTGAGCGAGTACGTGGGCACAAAGAAACACACACACACACTCGTTTTTTGGTGTGTGTGTGTGTGTGCGTGCATACGTGACTGAGCAGTTGAACTCTGATCCTTTCCTCGTGGCAGCTATCGGTCGCTCCATCACCCTCGGCTCTTCCCTCCCTATTAGAGTGACTAATGATTAGTTAGATTAGATTAATAGTTGCATCACAGGAACTGCCTGCTATCTGCACTCAACATCTTTAACATGTTCCTCTCCCGGGTCCAAGTTGCATCATCGCCAGCTCAAGGGTTGGGGAGAAACTGACAACATGTCAGTCACACTGATCTGAAGTTTGTGATCGATTCATTAATGTCAATAAATAATAAAGGTCACTTTTAGCATTATTTAACCCCTAATCGAGGTGAAATCGTAGTTTTGTGGTCCGAGTGGAATATACTTAAGATATAATATAACTTGAAATATAACTAAAAGTATGTTACGCTCCTAAAAGCGGAGGCGTGGGGGTATGTGACACAGCCTTCTTTTTCTGTTTTTGAACAGTTGACTCTCTGTGAGGGACATGAGATTCATGATTAAGCAAGCCTGTGGTTGATGACCATGTCGGGGATGTAATCCATTATTAACACATACAAATAAATGTATTAGTATCGTACCAGAGTTCGTGAATAGATTCTCAAAACAAAATATGTTGTAAACTCAAAGTCACAGCTTTAACAATTTCCAATGTTATTCCTCACTCACTAAATGTACCCCCCCCCCCCCCCCCCCCCCCCCCCCCCCCCCCCCCCCCCCCCCCACATTTAGCCCCTGGGCCCCCCCCAGCGCCCCCCCCCCCCCCCCCCCCCCCCCCATTTAAGCTAAACCCCCCCCCCCCCCCCCCCCCCCCCCCCCCCCCCCCCCCCCCCCCCCCCCCATTTAGCTAAATCCTGGGCCCTCCCCCAGCGATAACGGCCAGGCCCAGTGTGTGTGTGCACAAAGGCTGTGTTTACCTTTGCATTCCCAGCTCCCGATAAAAACGCCAGATAACACCTGATCGATACCACCATAAATGTCCCAAGCACAACCGCGAACCCCACCACACCACCCCCCTCCAACACACCAGCACCCTCCAACACACCACCACCCTCCAACACACCAGCACCCCCATCACACCATCACCAGCAGGACTCATACTCGGTTATTAATGTTAACAGTTTGAAGACCAGATCTGACACGTCAAATAAATCAACACTCACGCACACATACGCACGCACACACAAACACACACACACACACACCACACACACACAGCAAACATACTAAAATACACACACCAACATGTATGTGCCCCTCCCTCTCTAAACAGCGGCATTATTTTCTGCTATAAATCACATTGAATGGCACATTGATTTTATCCTGCGGTGCGGGTGTGGGGGTGTGTGTGTGCACTAGATTCAGTTATTGCGTTTAATATTATCAATATTATCTCCCATATCATCTCAAACAGGGAGGCAGGTATCAGGAGAAGTCGACAGTCACTTTTCTGCCAGCTGGTCTCCGCCCTCAGTCCCTTCCCTCCTCCCCCCTCTCTCCCCCTCTCTCCCTCTGCCGTGAGACAGTCTCCATCAATCTGATAAGGCAGAACTTCCCATGTCACACCTGCAGGGAAAAGTCAACCAACAATCTCACTGTCCCAACTTCCTCCCTCCCTCCCTCCCTCCCTCCCTCCCTCCCTCCCTCCCTCCCCTCTTTTCTTTTTACAACTCTCCCTCTCTGTGACCCTCTTCGTTCTGTGCTGGGGCCTGAGCTCTCTCGTCGTTAATAGATCTGATCCTTTTTTTTTGTGTCTCCGTACGTCCCTTCAGCACCCTGGAGATGGATGTGATAAAAAGAAAAGGTCTGGCCGTATGCGGCGTAGCTTTAGGTTATCTCTGTGTGCAGCTTAGCTTAGCCTAGCCTTGGTAGCAGGGCATAGCAACTACAACCACTGGACTGGCTAAAGTACCCATTACAAATAGCACTGTTGAATCATTTAAGATACCTATTGTCCTGAATTAAATATATTTGTCAAAGTTTAAAATTTGCACTGAAATCTCTTGTGACGAACCAACATTCATTGGGTCAACAAGTTTTTTTTAAAGGCTAAGTATCCAAATAAGACAAGAGTAGGGACCATAACACCATTAGGTCATAGAATATCAGGAGAATCTTCCACACCACAAGCAAACAAGGGCTGACCAGATGCTCACTTTATCTCTCTGTCCCTTTCTCTCACCTAATCTACTAGGACCTGGGCCAGTCAAATAGTCAGTGTTGCATTTTCAAAAAGATATCCCATTATCTACCCCTCTCTTTTTCTCTCCATCTTGCTGAGCGTTTATCTGTGTGGGTGTTACCCATTGCAGCAGAATGTGAATTCCTATATTTGTTTTGTATCAGTTTGGCCATGCGTGTTTTTCTGTGTGTTGGTAAAGATGGATTAGGAAGGGGGGGTACAATGTGTTTTTCTCACTAGAGTTCTCTCTCTCTCTCTCTCTCTCTCTCTCTCTCTCTCTCTCTCTCTCTCTCTCTCTCTCTCTCTCTCTCTCTCTCTCTCTCTCCCTCTCTCTCTCTCCCTCTCTCCCTCTCCCTCCCTCCCCTCCCTCCCTCTCCCTCCCTCCCTCCCTCCCTGATTGTGGATAAGAGAGGAGGTTGTCTTTATTAGCCAGCCCTGGCCAGATAAAGGGCCGGTATTGATCCAGGGGTTGAAAGAGCACGTTCGTCAAACATGGCTGATTTACAGAGAACTGATAATGGACAGTGCGGGCAATTGAGAACCCCTCCCCCCCCCCCACCACCACCACCACCACCAGAGAAGAGAGCGAGAGGTATGAGACATGAGACATTCGGGGGGGGGGGGGGGGGAACTATGTACAAGAGGGAGATACAAGAGTATGTGATCGTGAGATGGATTCAAAAAATAAATGGGGAGGACGTGAGGACAAGAGATGGAGTAAACAAAAACAAAGACATCAAGTTTTTTTAGCAGTAGGGAAACAACTGTGTTAGTGTGTGCGTAGGTGCAGAAACACACACACACACACACACACAACTCCCATCCTCACGTACAATCGAATGCAGCACCATACCCCCTCCAACTGGCGCGCGCGCGCACACACACACACACACACACACACACCTGGGTAATCTCCTATCTGGTCTCGATTAGCACCTGACAGACTTTCCATGGCTTTATCAGAGCCCAACCAACCAGCAGTCTCTTATCACTACCCCCCTCCCCCCCCCGACACACACACACACACACACACACACACACACACACAAACATCACCACCACACCTCCCCCCCAAAAAAAAAATCACAAGAGCAGGAATTCTTGAGATTAAAAAAAAAGAGGGAAGAAAAAAAACAGGCAGCGAAATCTTGAATAACTCAAAAGAATATGAGAGAAAAAAGTCTGATATCAGAGAGTACAAGAGGCTGTGGATAAGGGGTGCATGGGGGGGAGGTGTTGGTGGTGAGGGGTGTAGGAGGTTGTCAGAGTTAAGGGAGCCCAGACTGAACAAAAAAATAGATGTATTTTATTTTATCTACAGATGTTTGCGTTTGGACAGCAGGTGGTGTGTGTGTGTGTGTGTGTGTGTGTGTGTGTGTGTGTGTGTGTGTGTGTGTGTGTGTGTGTGTGTGTGTGTGTGTGTGTGTGTGTGTGTGTGTGTGTGTGTGTGTGTGTGTGTGTGTGTGTGTGTGTGTGTGTGTGTGTGTCTTTTTTCTTTCCTCAATGACAATAATACTGCTTAGAGCCATTTAATTATTTCTTCTGGTGACAGGTTCTTCCCAACAACAAACAGTGTCCAATAATCTAAAAACATTGACCCTGCAAATTCACCTCTGACCTCAGATCTGATTATTTATTTAGTTAAGTTACAAAATAATGACCCTGAATTATTGACATTGGCTTAAACTACACAACTCCAAACTAAGTTCATCGTCCTCCTCGGTTCCTCACCTTCATTGTAGAGGGGTGCAAAGGGGGGGGGACTGGATCCATCCCCTCCTGCCGAGTCTTCCTGGTCCGAGGCCCCGCCCTCATCTCCTGATAGGCTGAGGTCCCCGGGGGTGGTCTCCTCTCCACCGTCCAGGTCCCCGATGGAGCCTTTACAAAGATATGACATCATACTTGGTGAATAACTTCAACATACCCTTTGTCAAGGAGTTGTGTATTGACCTACTGTATACATATACTAAGCTAAACTAATACTGTAGCTCTTCATTTGTCTATTGACCTACTGTAGACATATACTAAGCTAAACTAATACCGTAGTTCTTCATTTGTCTATTGACCTACTGTATACATATACTAAGCTAAACTAATACTCTAGCTCTTCATTTTTTATCTACAAAATAAAAGCAATACACAATATGCAGAAACACAGCCATTTTCATGACACGTGTGTGCAAAAGAAAAATGCACATTACAGAACCTATTTAGAATTATATATTAATGATGAGAGGAAAATACACTCAACATTTGGACAACGTACCCACCCCCACCACCACGACCATTTAAAAGAAACTCATTCAGAAACGATTTGAAGAATTGGACACGCTGAGTGGTATAATCTCCAAGATTAATGGTGGAAGCCAAGAGAGAGCTCAAAGCC
Source organism: Lota lota (assembly GCA_026745465.1). Taxonomy (NCBI): domain Eukaryota; kingdom Metazoa; phylum Chordata; class Actinopteri; order Gadiformes; family Lotidae; genus Lota; species Lota lota. Next base: position 480,322 of record JACYXH010000178.1, on the reverse strand, counting down.
AAATGACACTATACCTAAAATTGTAGCTAAAAGAGTGATTAGTGCGGGGGCTGATACGTATCAATTACACTTCCATAATCCCAGCTGACCATAGTAATTATACAGTACTTTTGATCTATTTGAGCCTTTTGAAGATAAAAATGAAAAAAATGGAGTGGCTTTATATGCATTTGACATTTCTTTAATTAGGTTGAATTTTTATTTTAGCAGCGTTCTACAAACTATATTGACATACACATTATAGCTGTAATTAGATCACTATTGCTGTGGTCTATTTGGAACAAACAAAAAGAGCAATAATTATCCAGAATACTGTCCACCTTCAGCATTAGTGTGTTGGGCCTTCTCAATGTGAATATGAACCGAGTTGACCTCTGTCTGCAATATGGATGTTGCTTTTTTTTTTTGCATGGTGTCATTAAGGCTTTAATTTCTGCCTGCCATCACTCAAAACACAATATTTAGGTATGTCTTCAACAGTTCCACTTGACAAAATGATTCATGTACTGCTCTTCATTCAGCCAATGATGAAACGGCTCTATCCTACACGCCAGGCCCCGGGAAGGCTGTGTGCATGTGCGCGCACGTGTATGTGTGTACGTTTGTGTCTGTGTGTGTGTGTCTCATTAATTTGGGCTAACTATTTAGTTTAAGAGGATTAGGGGCCTGCTGGAGGGCCGGTGGAACCAGTTAACAAGCCACTGCAGCAACACGCAGAAGTACTCTGCATACAGGAATACAATGCATTTTAATGTCAAGGTACTGAACAACAAAATAAAAATAATGCTAAAGAAACCGCACACACACACACACACACACACACACACACACAATCACACACCCGTCAGGTACACCGAACAAACTCCTCCCACACCTCGGACACGTTGTAAAATTCTTTTTTATTAGGTTGTGATGAACACAGCAGGATGCAGGGGGGGATTGTTGCCGAGCTAAAGCCGTGACTGGGGGGCGTATATATTTACAATGCTGGAACAAAGGAGCCTATAATCTATACAAAGCACACAACAATAGCCGTGAATTACAATACCCCTGTTACAAGAAGGGAGAAGCCTTTTTTTTTTTTTTCTAATTCTGTTAATTTAACTTCCGAAGCAATTAAAAAGCAGGGCTGAGATAATGCTTGGAAACAATCGACGGGGCTGACAAAGTGTTTCTGTCTTTGTAAATGAAACATCTTTAGGCTAATTTCAACTTCCATGCCTGTATGGTTGGCTCTAATTTCAGATAAAAAATTACCACAGTAAGATTTGGACGTTTATAAAAAATAGAAATGTACAAATTAAAAAGTAGAGGGGGAAAAAAAAGATTGATCGTATAAACAATATTTCAGAATTAGCTGCTATGTCGCCAAGCTTTGCCAGATCTAATTTTCAGTATCTGTGAGGACATTTTCATACAATTAATTTTCCTTTAATCATAATTGTACAAAGGGACTCCTCTGTATAAAATTCCAATTATATTTCCCTGGTTGAAAATGTTAAGTTTGAATTATGATTTCTTTCCTCATTACCATTCTGGTTTAATGAATCGATCGCTGCATCACTGCCTTCACACATCAAATGGGGCGCAAAAAAGTTTGAGTTCCGGCCCGGGCGCTTTCATCCAAGGAGAAATATTCCTCTTTTATCCCCATTTTCTCTTCCTCTCTCCAGGACCATTGCCAGGCAGGATAGCAGGGCTCTGTGATAAGTATGGCACTTTCTTCAACTTCTTTTTATTTTCCATAGTTAAGTTAAAAACCATATTAATTGTAACAGCGCTACTCTCGCTGCGATATCTAATAGGAATGCTAGACTGAAGTAATTTGCGAGATGGAGGAATAATAAACGAAAGGCAAAGCACTCGTTTATGTATCTCTATATGAGGCCAATCACGTCGGTTGGGAACTTATCCGACAGCGTGATTAAACTTTTCTTTAATACTTTTTTAAGAGATGTGGAACCCAATTTCTTTAAATGACTAAAATGATCTACTCCTGACAAAATGGTCTTTGGATGGGCCACAACTTAAGAATACTCACAAATTGAGGATATGTTGGGGGGGGGGGGGGTTGTACATTTTTTTGTTATTATTGAAGTAAAACATAGATACATTGGGGGTCGTCTCCGCAATATAAATGAAATGATCAAATGTCAAACAAGATGTACAGATGTAAAAAATTATTATGCATGTTTGAAAGCTAAGTGGTCAGACAAACACAATATTCTTCTGATCACCTGGTCGCCTGCCACTGTAATGCATGGTCTCCATATCTGTTATGCTTCTAGGCTCCTAATTAAGGCTCCTAATGAAGAGTCGTTTGTGTAGCAGAAGGCAAAGCTTTGCTTAAAACCATTCCTTCGTTCACACATACACAGACAGTGACAGGCTCCTCATTGCCTAAGAGCCATCAATTACATTGGCTAGCACGGCCTGGCAGCAAAAACCTACTGGGGCGGAAGAAAATGCTAAAAGTACTGCGCTGTTACTCTGAAAGAACACGCTTCTATTCTGAAGAAAATTGGAGGAGGGCTGGAGTAAAGGTTGGGAAAAGGGCTGGCATCGATATACAAGGACACAATATACAATACAAGGAAGAAGGAGAGGAGAGGAGTGCTGGAGTTTAAAAAGGGAGCGGTAGATACAGGCTATATTAACTCTCTGGCCACATCAAAACCTGCGCTGCGCGACGCTCCGATTAAACACAGAGACAACACATCAAACCTGTATGCTCAACAAGCTTGATTATAGGCACACACATACACACATAACTCTCATGCTAATAACTCAGCGCTCGGTTACAAAAAATAAAAAAGATAAAATAATAGTATGGGAGGCGGCGAGGGGTGGGCTTGTATCAGGCAATCACAGACTTCAGTGAAAAAAAGAGAGAGAGGAGACTTAAGACGATATTTAGAAAGCAAGAGTGAGAGAGAGAGAGAGAGAGAGAGAGAGAGAGAGAGAGAGAGAGAGAGAGAGAGAGAGAGAGAGAGAGAGAGAGAGAGAGAGAGAGAGAGAGAGAGAGAGAGAGAGAGAGAGAGAGAGAGGGGTTCTTTGGTCTGTGCTCTTCAGGAATCTACTCAGCAAGCTGACACGGAGTCAGGAGCATTAACAGAAGACACTTATTAATCACAGGGAGGGAGAGAGAGAGAGAGAGAGAGAGACAGTGGGCGACAACTAAGGCAACACTGCCAACATTCAAGTGGTGGAAACACGCCTGCCTTGGCATGACGTGGATCATGGAAGCGAATCTATGTCTGAGGGTCTGCCAGACCCCTCCCAGAGGACATCAAAACATGTTTTAACGGACCAGTATAAAGATGTAAATATAAAACTCCCTCATTCCTCAAGTACATTTTAAAGTGTGTGTGTGTGTGTGTGTGTGTGTGTGTGTCTGCAACATAGAGAGAATAAACACAGACAAACAGTATTAGAAGATGCAATGTACTAGTGTCATAAATAAATCATACAATAAACACAGATGAACCAAACCAAACATTAACGATGGGCAACCGCAATGCCATGATGTGATGATGATGCAATAAGAATGTGCATGTGCGTGTGTGTGTGTGCATGGAGGGGACAACCATGCCCCCTAAAGCCAGCCCTGCAAACACTTGAATGCCTCTATTGACAACTGCGTCTCTCTCTGAGACTTTCTCTCTGAGTCTGTCTCTCGCTCTCTGAAACTATATTTTGCTGAGTCTCTCTCTCTCTCTGAGACTCTCTCTCTAAGTCTCTCCATATCTGAGACTCTCTCTATCGGACTCTCTCTCTCTATCTCTCTTTCTCTGTCTGAGACTCTCTCTCTCTCTAAGTCTCTCACTCCAACTCTCTCTCCCTGTCCGTCCACTCTGCCCTCATTTCTCCATGCCTCTACCTGCCATCCCTCGTCTATAAGTCTACTCTCTTTCTATCATTATGCCCCCACCCCAACATCACCCTCACTCCCACATCATTCTTGGGGACCTTCCAAGAGTCTATCCCCCACCCCACCCAATTCTTGCACTCCATCACCTTGCCTCTTTACCTCTCTCCACACCCATCCGAAAAAACGATGTAGGGAAGAGGAGTGAAGGGAAGAAGAGAGAGAGAGAGAGAGAGAGAGAGAGAGAGAGAGAGAGAAAGGAGGTGACAGGGCGAGCATGTGTGTGCGTGTGTATATGAGTGTGTGTGTGTGTGTGTGTGTGTGTGTGTGTGTGTGTGTGTGTGTGTGTGTGTGTGTGTGTGTGTGTGTGTGTGTGTGTGTGTGTGTGTGTGTGTGTGTGTGTGTGTGTGTGTGTGTGTGTGTGCATGTGTGTGCATGCGTGTGTGTGTGGAGGATAGCTGGAAGCCTTTGGCGGTTATCGTCTTCTGCAGACTCTCTCTGCCGGCCTGATCTGTCTCCTCTTCATTAAGCAAATACGCCGACGTGGAAATGAAAACATAATAGCTATTTGATTTCCAGCGAGATATTTTGCATATTGGTTCGGAGCTGATAGTGGAATTTCATCAAGTCGTTTTTTTTCTCTCCCCCTCCCTCCCTCCCTCCCTCCCTCCTTTCCCACTACGACCTCACCTCCCCCCCCCCCCCCCCCCTCACCAGCCCCATCCCTCCCCCTTCATGCCAGCCCATGCACAAGAAAAAAAAGAGAGGGAGAATTACTGTGCTGGGCCGTTCAGCGGGATTTCTTTACATCGCTGAGAAGGACGAGAAGAACGAGAGCGGGGGAATGGGGGGGGGGGGGGGGGGGGGGGGGGGCGGACAGAGAGAAATCAGTTCCTCAGGATAACTACTTAAACGATTAAATATCCCCTCCAATTCCCCCTCTTCTCTTTTCTCTTCTTCCTCCCCGATAACAAGCGAAGCAGAAATGTAGCGCATTCACAAAGCTTTAGGTTGTACTAATCAGAGATAGGAGTGGGAAAAATTAACTGCTAAATGAGCAGGGCTGTAGACACCAGTACACACACACACACACACACGCATGCAGACATATCACACAAATCTCCATGGAATACAGCAGTCGGCCAGCCGGACCATAAAGCTCAACATGAGGGAGAGAGAGGTCAACATGAAGGTGCTTGTGAACATATGTGCACGAGCGTTGGGCCGTGTGTGTGCGTCTTTAGGGCCAGGACGTCCAGTAAACACAGTGAGTGTGTTGAAACAATACATATTAAATATGTGGTTCGTAGGATTCCATGTTCTTAAGAAACATGGTTGCACAGGTCTCCTCCCTTGTCTCTCGTTATGACCAGGTTTATCTGACACACACACACACACCAAATTATCCTTTTAACAAAGAGAAAAGCACTCAATGTGGTGGATACAAGGCTGAATGGTGTGTGTGTGTGTGTGTGTGTGTGTGTGTGTGTGTGTGTGTGTGTGTGTGTGTGTGTGTGTGTGTGTGTGTGTGTGTGTGTGTGTGTGTGTGTGTGTGTGTGTGTGTGTGTGTGTGTGTGTGTTCCTCAGCTACGTCCACCCATTTTCACACACCAGTTTGGCAACCATCCAAGGTGAGTTTTCTTTAATGTTTTTTAAGGACATCGCGTGATGCAATTTCATGTTGTTGCTTTGCAACCAACTGCATAATATTTTGACAAACAGATTGGACTCATTCTATATGTTTGTCTTTTAACATATGAATAAATATAAATCTCTCCCTCCGTGTGCCTGAAGGCTACCATCTCAGTTGATGTTTACCATGCCATATTTGCTTTGCTTTATGATGAAGTTATAAATCCAATCCACTGGAAAAGAAACCTGACATCAAGCATACCAAAAAGAGCAAGAGGAAACCAACTAGGGAGAGTTATTGATGGTTCTAAACAACACCTTCCTTCTATTGCAGGTGTCATTGCATGCCAGGATGAGATCCTGTGTCTGGCATATCTTTGTTTGTTCCTCAGTGGTTCTCTCCTCTGGTGGAGCTTCAGACTCGCCGACATGGCCAGAGATAGGAGCTATGGCTCAAGGACGCCCAACTCCCACACCCAGGGAGAGGGAGGGGAGCTTAGAATACACAGACATGTGCAGTGCGTTCCTTTGTGTGTGTGTGTGTGTGTGTGTGTGTGTGTGTGTGTGTGTGTGTGTGTGTGTGTGTGTGTGTGTGCATTCACCTGGCTCTGTATCAGTAAAACAAAAATCTGTATGTATGTGTTTGTGCACTTGTGTATGTTGGACAACGTAAAAGCAATCTATTAAGTGTGTGTGTAGGTGCGTGTGCGTCTCCTGTGTTGCGTCTGTGTCCTCGGCGTGTGATTGTGGGAGAAGTATGAGAAAGCAAACAAAAAAACGAAATTATAGCTTTTATGGAGGATTCCCCCCTCCACTCTGGTTTAGTAGGGAAGAAATGGAGAAGGAGGAGGAGGGGGAGAGAGAGAGAGAGAGAGAGAGAGAGAGAGAGAGAGAGAGAGAGAGAGAGAGATGGACTCCATGCAGGGACCCTGGACTACTGACGGCAGGCATGCAGACGAGAGAGAACCAGCCGATAAGGCCTTCTGATAAAAGATAGAAAATAGCAGCAGATTTGAATTTTCCCACCATCCACATGGGCAGAGAGAGAGAGAGGGGACGAGAGAGCGAGAGATAAAGGAGGGAAGAGGAGAAGGAGAAGGTGGGTGTTGAATCAACTGCTTATCGGAATCCTTTCCATCTAAATGTACCACCCCCTCCTGAAAACAGCCAGTAAAGCAAGGCCAATGGATGTGTGTCTACTTCCCATGCATAAAGAGTTAAAACAGAGTGTAATACATGCAGACACACAATTATCTTCATAATTAACAAAGTCTTCATGAATCCAGATCAGATTTCCTGATCTGATCAAGGGCTTGCATACAAAAACAAAACATAAATGATTACCTCATATAAAAATTATAACATTGTTCAACCTGAAATATAATATTGGGTATATTGTTCAGGTTATATTATTGATTATCAGCTGCCATTAGATACACAAGAGAAAGTTGGGTTGTATCATTAAGAACCAAAAACTATGGCTGCAAGGTCACACACACACACACACATACGCACACACACACACAAGGTCATACGTGAAGTCTAACCAGCCATCAGTGTATTCTCAAACCGTATCAGACACATTGTAGCGTACCATATCTCTAAGCCCCTCTCTCGCTGGATATGAACAAGACACGGCCTTGTGTGTAAAACACAGACGATTTTCACACACTCTGGGTTGGCAAGGATATGGACACTCCCACATCCAGCAGAGGAAAGGGAAGTAAGGGGGGAAGGGGGGGAGGGAATTTATGAATCAGGGTGTCTATGCCATCAGTCTGTACGGTAAATTAAAGCATACTATGGCTGACTTGACTTCAAACACGGTTGCTAAACAAAAATAAGCCTTATTCAAGCATTCAAAATGAATATTACGTTAGCATTTACCAATGACGATATGAAACATGAGATTTTACTTTACCCTTTTTATTTGAAACACAGAATCTTTCATGGATCTCCATTTGACAAATAATAAAAGATATGACTTCTTGTTGTCATGATGACCATAATGGAATTGCCAATCGTGTTCAGTGAAAGTTATGGATTACAGCGAAACTCATTCACTTATAGGACTGCAAAATCCATATCACCAGTGAACAAGTGGTGTATCAACTCACCCCTTGTTCAAGGTGTTGACATGTTCAACCATGTGTTTTTGATGAACTCCAACAATCATCCTGGCATAATGTTCTAATAGAAGCCTTCATCTCGTCCGGGGTGCAGAATATAACGGACACACTCTTTGACGGACAGCAGCTGGATGTGAAATGTGAGATGAGGTCACATCTGACCAATTGTTGGATTAAAAGGCCCATGCACCGGACGCCTGGCTGAGCAACAACAGAGATGACGAGACAGTGTGTGGGAGTGTGTGTGTGTGTGTGTGTGTGTGTGTGTGTGTGTGTGTGTGTGTGTGTGTGTGTGTGTGTGTGTGTGTGTGTGTGTGTGTGTGTGTGTGTTAAAAAAGGCGGCCTGATCACTCCTTGATCTGGAGGAGCAGCGGATAGGAAGGAGGAGACTAGCTTACAATGGTATGCAGGAAGAGAGGGATGAAGAGAGAGTGAGATAGAAACTCATTCAAGGATGACCACTCCAACTCCTGCCAAATATCTTTAACTTTGTGTTTCCTATTTTTCCTCTTGCTTTCACTCCATACATTCCACCCATCCTCCACTCTCTCACACACACACACACACCTGTTGGAACCAGACTAAACAAGGGACGAGTGAAAATTGTTTTGCACTACTGACTGACTGACTGTCTGTCTGTCTGTCTACACACATACATATGGATTTTCAATTTAAAGCAGTAGGAAGTTAATTGTAGCGCAGGTACATATCCTGTACAGATCCATTATCTAAAGCAAAGGTTTTTTTTATTGAGAGATCAGATACGGAAATATGTATGCTTCCCCTTTGGGTGACATTATATTTTTAGAACCAACAAAGGCAACATGCAGAGTTATTCATGTCAGCCGGTCATCTGAAACGCCTGGACCCTATTATTTTTCTTTCACTTGATATTTCTTATCTTAAGGCGATCTCCAAAATGTTTCAGTGCCAGCTGATGAATTCAAAAGACAAACCTTCAAAGCATCCAAAACCGATTATAAAAAAGGAACACACATGACTAATTAATGCACTAAATAACTAAGACCCTGCCAGATAAGTAATTTGCTCTCTAATTATTGTTGCCATAAGGTTAGTATTAGATTAACAAGACTTTTCTGTTCTAGCTGCACCAATACATAAGCTAGCATGGTTTCTGATCGACTGAGCTCCTAAAATCAGTTAATTCCAAATTCCTGGAAGTCACTATTTTACTGTAATATTTGAAAACACTCTGTTTCAACACTGTGTTGAAGACAGAAGACAGAAAACAGCTTCTCCCCGAAGGCAGAGTACAAGACTTTACTCAATTGGACAATAAGATCCACTGTGCAGTTTCAGGCCTTCAGAGCATTATTAAGACCACATGAGAGAGAGAGAGAGAGAGAGGGGAGGGGGGAGGGAGAGAGAAAGAGGGGGAGAGAGAGAGGGTGGGAGGGAGGGAGAGAGAGAGAGAAATGGAGAGAGAAATGGAGTGAGAAATGGAGAGAGAGATCACCGAACGGACAAAAGAGAAGGAAAAGGAGAAAAGCGAAAGAACATTTAATATGAGGCAGGCAGAAGGCAAGTAGCGTGGGGGGATGCATGGATGGAGTGGGGGGTCATGGATGGAGTGGGGGTGGGTTACCCACTGCACCCTGCATCTCTTCAAGGGCTTGGATGTCTTATCTGCGCATCCTATCCCCACTATCTCCCATCACCACTGTCATAACGCTTAAAATAAAGAAAAAACTTAAGTAGAAATACAGTGAGAGCTCGTTGCCTAATATGTGTGTTGTAGGGTGTGATAGCGCGGGCCTGGGAAGACTGGGAGGGTGTGGGTGGTGGTGGTGGGGGGGGGTCAGAGAGGGGCTAGAGGAGATAGCTGGTTAAATATAACACCCTTTGAATGGCTGGCAAGTGCAGAGAAAGGGGGCAGTTTAGAGAGGCAGGGCATCGCTGTAGCGCCATCCGAGATAACATTGATGTTAAAAGAGAGTGAGCGGAAAAGAGATGGTGTGTGTGTGTGTGTGTGTGTGTGTGTGTGTGTCCGTGTGCCCGTGTGCGTGAGAATCACATGCATAATTACTCCTAAGAGCACCTATACAACACAAAAACATACACCCACACTTGGAAACGCACACAATGCAAGCAAGCGCACACAAATGCTTACTCCACACTCACACACACACACACACACACACACACACGCACACAGTGGCGTGCGCTGTACACTGAGCCAAGAAAGGATGCACTCTCTCACATCTTTGTATCTCACCCTGGCTTGCATGCGGAAGTAACAGCACCCCCCGCAAAACGCAAAAAGTCACAACGGGATTTCTGATGGGAAAATGTGCTTTCCTGAGATGATGGCCAGATAGCAGGGGAGTACAGCCAAATGTCAGAGATGATAAATGGAAGGGGTGCCGAGACAAGATCACGCACATACACACACACACACACACACACCACTAACATCTGCACATGCATAGACACACATGGCTCCGTGCAGACTCTCTCTCTCTCTCCATGTTCTTCACTGACTTTTCCACTCTGCTATGTAGACTCAAGAAATACTCAAAAAATACCCAAAAAATAATTACATAGACTTGCAGGTTTGAATAAAAGGTGTGACTCTTTCGGAATCTCACCATTCAATTCGATAAAAGAATTTGGGTCACAATTCCAATTTAAAAATAGATTTGCGATTCAAAACGATTCCCTGATTCAAAATCGATTTGATTCTAAACATTTACAGGCTAATTACAGGATCTACTCGAGTCCGCTAAGAAAGGCTATGTGACAAGTTATGGCATGAAAGCAAAGAGTAAAGTGTGTATAAAATTGTGTTGTTTTATATTTGAAAATGTTATATCAACAGATTGCAAAAATGTAAACACATAAAGGCCAACCTAAGACAAAATGGATTTTACTTTTATTTTAATTAATACTTTTTTGGAAGTGGTGGATCGTTTCAACATCATAGAAGATAAGAATCACTTTACTAACGTGAATAATTTCTGTTCCCCCACTCCTAACACACACACACATTACTAAACTGTAATTTAATACCACATGTATTCAAAATTATTAATTACACCAAAAGCCCAATAACTATCCACAAAGAATCAACATTCCTATCTGAGTTTCACTTGATCAGCAGTTGTTGCTGACCAAAAACCTAGTAAATGTAGGCGTCATAATTCCAGAATGGTGGTAAGCTATTTGCTGTGTGTGTGTGTGTGTGTGTGTGTGTGTGTGTGTGTGTGTGTGTGTGTGTGTGTGTGTGTGTGTGTGTGTGTGTGTGTGTGTGTGACAAACACACTTAGCGCACACAATAAATAACATCTTGTCACCCTGTCCTTTGATGACCCAACGGGTGAGCCTATTACCACTCCTGTCCGTTGGTCTGTCCCCTCCCCCCTATTTCCTACCCAGCGGAGGGGCAGGGAGTGTATTTCTGCCTCTATGCTTGTGGTTGTGACTTTCATTGTCTGCTTCCACCACATGGCATACACCGGGCCCAGTTCAGTTACAAATATAAAGAAAAATGATGCAGAAAACCCTTTGAAGAACTCCTAGCAAAGGTCCAAGAGCAATTTTCTCGTACAAATTCGGCGGCTGATGGGCTTTTTCTCTGAGGCCGGTGTGTGAGGCGGAGCACGTTGCATATGCATGTGCGAGCGCACCAGCATACATGCGCACACAGGCTTGCTCATGGATGATTGGGGAGATAATTTTAATATCACGCTGGTGTGGATTGCTGATAGTGGTTTTAAGGCAGCGCCCCGCCGGACTGAGCGCAGCTACTACCTATCTGTAATTAGTAACCGTTCCCTATCGCCGATAAGATAAACCAGCGCCTGACCTTTCTCCATTTTGGTTGCCGTGGCAACCTGACACCTGCACCCACCACAACCCTCAACCCCCCCCCCCGCCCCGCCCGGCCCAGCCCTTCCCCCCCCCCCCCATATTATTTTAGTGATTAAACAGCAAATAGCCTCGAAGATGTTAGGCTCTGATAAGGCATGATTAATAATAGTCCTTCACATGGTCCTCGGAGGGGTGCTTGGGTGTGTGTGTTTGTGTGTGTGCATGTGTGCATGTGTGTGTGCGTGTGTGCGTGTGTGTGTGCGCGCGCTGGGCATGTAAGCCCATATGTGTATCTTGAGCAGGTTAGTGTGCTTGCACACACACACACACACACACACACACACACACACACACACACACACACACACACACACACACACACACACACACACACACTCTGGCGTCAGGACGGAGAGATGCCTGGCAATGGTCGCCGAGGGAGAAAGACCCCACTCTGCTTTTTGTGGTGAATAACAGACATTTAAGAGGAGTGGAAATTGACATCAGAGCATGCACTGGAGGTGAGTGAGAGTGTGTGTGTGTGTGTGTGTGTGTGTGTGTGTGTGTGTGTGTGTGTGTGTGTGTGTGTGTGTGTGTGTGTGTGTGTGTGTGTGTGTGTGTGTGTGTGTGTGTGTATGTGTGTGTGTTTGTCTATGGGAGAGTGAGTTTGTGTCAGATGGGCAGGACAATAGAATTCTCCTTCACTTCAGAGAGACGCTTCTTCCTCTACCCCCCCTCTCTCGCTCTGTGTGTGTGTGTGTGTGTGTGTGTGTGTGTGTGTGTGTGTGTGTGTGTGTGTGTGTGTGTGTGTGTGTGTGTGTGTGTGTGTGTGTGTGTGTGTGTGTGTTTGTCTGTGGGAGAGTGAGTTTGTGTCAGATGGGCAGGACAATAGAATTCTCCTTCACTTCAGAGAGACGCTCTTCCTCTACCCCCCCTCTCTCCCCCGCTACCAACACCACCACCACCTCTACCACCACCACCGACAATACCTCCTCCACCACCTCCAAACCAATGCCCCTCATCCTGAATATAAGGACTATATGGAAGAAATGGAATACTGCGCTCCAGGGCCGTTAACCTCTTAACCTTGCATTAACTGCAAAAAGGAGATATGGCCATGTGGGTTTAAGGTACTTATTAACTGGCTATAATGTATTGTAATAACCTAACCTAATAATACTGGTAAACTTCCCCACGGTAGTAATCAGTTTTTTATATATATATATATATATATATATATATACACACACACAGC
>JACYXH010000178.1:0-465990 GCA_026745465.1 Lota lota | reverse complement strand
TGCTGTGTGGAGAGAGAGAGAGAGAGAGAGAGAGAGAGAGAGAGAGAGAGAGAGAGAGAGAGAGAGAGAGAGAGAGAGAGAGAGAGAGAGAGAGAGAGAGAGAGAGAATTCATTGATATAATAGAAACCTAAAACCTCAAATGTATTCTAGTGGGCCCATGTTACCCTGTGGATAAAACGTACATCCCTACATCGATGAACAAAAACAAAAAAACACAGTAAGACAGAAATAAACATTGGTGACGTCATTGGCAGTGATTCCCTGTGCGAGACTCTCCCTTATTCCTAGTGTGACCCATTGACTCTGTCTCTCTATCTCTAGTCCCCAATTTGCGTGGTGGAAAAACAGCAGAGAAGGTATGCAAAGCGGGAGCAGTTGACTGAAAGGTCAGTGCAGGATCATTATCGAAGGAGATCTCCCCAAACGCTAGCCAGAAAGGAGGATTTAAGGTGGCTAGGGTGGACGGGGGGTAATCGCTCCCATTAGGCTGGACTTACAGCTGAGTTATTGTGTGAAACACACAATTTGGAACTTTACACACATTATTTCATATGTGGAGTGTAAGAAAAAGGTTTACATAATATGAATTAAGCAAATAATCATCTCACTGACCATGTATGCATTTAATAATATGATAAGATAATATGATAATACATAAGAATAAGTCAAATTTGGGTAATGATGATATAGAAAAGGTACCTCAGTGAAAGCAAACACTTGAAAGCCATATGGCTGCCAGTGTTATGGGTTGGTGTAGGGACTCCAGAAGGGCTGGTCAGTGGAAAATGTGACCAATCAGATGAGTGCGAGCCATTCCATGAAACGTTAAGTCTCACTTTTAACAGTGGAGTAAATGGTGAGATCTGCACCCCAGAGACACACACCTACCTCATCCTCTCTCTAAAGGGCTAGCTAATGTGCACTCAAGCGCAGGTACACGAACAGGAAGTATAGGAAGAGTAATGATGGGTAGGTAAACACGCATGCTTGCACACACACACACACACACAAGATTGCTGGAGTAAGCGAATTCGCCTCGGTGTAGGGTTGAGAAGGCTATAAGTTGGCAGAAAAAGAAGCGGGATAATCTTTTATCTTTCACCCCTTCCAAGCGATTTCCTAAAGTCTCTATCACTTCCCCTGACATTCCACTTTCCTCCATTCCCCCCCCCCTCCTTTAATAATTTATTTATATGTGTCGTCAACCCCCCCCCCCCCCCCCCCCCCCCCCACCTCGCTTTGTGTGAATTCAGCTAAAACTCTTTTAAACCACTTCTTAATGACAGTATCAGGGACTCAGATCTGCCCCCTACTCCTCCCCCTCCTCCCATCCTCACACACTGGCGCTCTGGACTCTGTTGGACTGCTTTCTTTCTCTTTAATCACTAAACCCTCCGAAGAGAATGACACGGCCAATTATTGACAAATTATCCCTTCCCATGAACGGCCACTGTGAAGAGACAGTTGAGGGGGGCAGGCAGGGAGAGAGAGAGAGAGAGAGAGAGAGAGAGAGAGAGAGAGAGAGAGAGAGAGAGAGAGAGAGAGAGAGAGAGAGAGAGAGAGACAGAGAGAGAGAGAGAGAGAGAGAGAGAAAGCGAGCCAGAGCGAGAGAGCGAGAGAGCGAGAGAGCGAGAGAGCGAGAGAGCGAGAGAGCGAGAGAGCGAGAGAGCGAGAGAGCGAGAGCGAGAAAGCCAGAGCGAGAAAGCCAGAGCGAGAGAGAGGGGTTGCCTTGATAAGTAAAGACCCCTCCCTCACCCCCTCTCATCCTCCGGGCCCCTGGGGAGACAACCATATATCCATCTATCAGATTCCATTAAGAGCTTCCTACTTTTGGCGAACAAAGCTGCCCACGTCCCGCCACGCATTATGCTGCTGTTATTACCACTCCATGCTCAAGAACTTGGTCACAATCACATCCATGGTTAGCCACAGCATGCTTTTGTATTTTGTTATTTCAAAAATAATTTAGCTAACCACCCCAAAAGAGACAAGACGGTTCGCATCTGTCTCTGTAAATGCTATACGGGCCACTTGATACCTTGCGTATACCTGCCATGGGGAGAGAAGGAAAAGGTCACATCCGGACAAAGAAAAGACACAACTTTATGACTTGAGTTGCAATTTAAATGAATCAGTAAAAATACATTGCTGTGCATGAGTGTTAAACGTTTTTGAGTGGTTATTGTATCACAACCTACGTAGATTTGTGTTTAAATACTATATAAAACGTATAACTGTTAACACACTGTAAACACTGCAGTAAAGATGCTTAGAAATGCACTCAAAAGTTACTATTAACAAACATTGACCTTTTCACCGTGTAAGCTTATTTCTTATTCAACCATGTACGTGAAAACACCACCAGCATCTCTAGCATCATCTCAATGCTCAGGATCCTGGGTTGTGTTAGAGAGGAATACAGGGTGAGGTCTGGCCAGGCAGAAAGGTACAGACCAACAGAGAACAACGAGGAGAATGAGAGAAGACCTCTGAGGTCAGATTGGCAAAAAAAAAGAAGAAAGGGGAAGCGAGATCGATAAAGAGGAAATATATATATATGTATGTGTGTGTGTGTGTGTGTGCATGCATGTAAAAGGGCGAGTCCCAGGTGCCCTCTTGCCATCTTGTCTGATTGAATTCCTTTTAAAAACGTCCACAACATGTCCCCTCAACCCCGACCATGCCCTGATCCACACCGGGGGTCTACAGGTCTCTGGTAGGGGGGCTTCTGTGTGTATGTGTGTGTGTGTGTGTGTGTTATGTTGGTGGAGGGGAGGAGGCATTCGGTGAATGAGGGCGTAGTTCCTGCACCCTTGTTGTCACCAGACTCTATGAAACTGTATCGTCTTTGAAAAAAAACAAAAATACAACACGGCGCCACAGTGGCCCCTGGCCCCGGCAACAGCACCGGCGGTAGCTCTCTCCACTCGCAGATAGGGGCCCTCGATAAAGGTCTGTGATAGATTACAGCAGATTGTTTTACTCTAGGGCACACTACTGCCACCACTGCTAATACTAAGACAAGACTCGGAGACTGGCCTGTTTTTGGGAGGGGGGGGGGTGATGAAACCAGATGAGTGTGTGTGTGTGTGTGTGTGTGTGTGTGTGTGTGTGTGTGTGTGTGTGTGTGTGTGTGTGTGGATGGGAAAGGTATGTTCCATGTGTATAGTGGTGAGAGTCATCATGCCAGTCACACTGTGTAGCTTTTCCGCGTGGGCAGGAGTGTGCTCACACATGCACATGCACACACACACACAAACACACACACAGGGTGTGGTAACCTAAGGGCGGAGTAACCCGACACTCAGAGGTATAGTGAGCCAGGTGACCTACGGTTAAAAACAGGGTCAAGTGTGAAACACAAGGACCACTTTCTCTTCTGTGTCTGACTCTGCCTCTATCTCCCTTTTCTTCCCCTCTCTCTTTCTCCCCCTCTCTGTCTTCTGTCCTCTCTCTCTCTCTCTCTCTCTCTCTCTCTCTCTCTCTCTCTCTCTCTCTCTCTCTCTCTCTCTCTCTCTCTCTCTCTCTCTCTCTCTCTCTCTCTCTCTCTCTCTCTCTCTCTCTCTCTCTCTCTCTCTCTCTCTCTCTCTCTCTCTCTCTCTCTCTCTCTCTCTCTCCTCTCTCTCTCTCTCTCTCTCGGCTGTACCACGGCTAGGCTCTATCTCTCCCTCCCTTACTCCATCTTTACTGTGACACTCCATTCCTTCTGTCCTCTCTTGCTCATTCTCTCTCTCTCCCTCCCTCCTTCTCCCCACGTCATCCCTGGATCTCTTTGCCCAGACAAAGTCAGTTTACCCTCTCTTAATAAAATCCCTCTATCTATGAGGAGATTCCTATCTCGGTTGGACTGACCTAATAAAATATAACCTTAGAAAATAGGAAGAGAAGGGGAGAGTAAAACGCTGGCTAATAAAATAGAATTCCAAAGACGGTGAATTATCAGTTTATCGTGCTTTCATATCGTCCAACTTCCCATTCTCTCACTGGGATTATAGAATTTTCCCATACAGTCTCACAACCTGGCCCTATCTGCAGGTGTTTTTTATCAAGGAATAAAAAGTGGCAGCATTAGATTAAGTTCCTATAAAAATGAGCGTGTGTGTGTGTGTGAAATGGAGGCAAAAAGAAAAAATGTGCATAGTCAAACTGCTTTGAAAGAAAAAATGTGCATAGTCAAACTGCTTTGAGTTGAGTGACACACACACACACACACATACACACACGGGGTGGGGGGGGGGGGGGGGGGGGTGGTAAAGGGGTGGATGCTCCAGCTGCTACCTTTGCCAACGCCGCGGCCCGGTCGTCACAGCAACCCAAACCAATTGCTCCATTGCTTTGTGTGCCTCTATTAGTGACAGATTGAAGTCTAAGCTTATCAGTCGCCACCAGCAAGAGTGTGCCTATGTATGTGTGCCTGTGTGTGTGTGTGTGTGTGTGTGTGTGTGTGTGTGTGTGTGTGTGTGTGTGTGTGTGTGTGTGTGTGTGTGTGTGTGTGTGTGTGTGTGTGTGTGTGTGTGTGTGTAATGAATTGATGTTGTCAATGAGGGCATAAAGAGTTAAATTAGGTGTAATCTTCTAATAGCAAGAGCCGGCTCAGAAGACTGTGTGAATGCAGCTTGCAGTCACTAACAAAACCTTCCCAATAAGAATACAACTAAATTACCAGCACATGTCCAAGAAGAAAGACCAAATTCAGGTATATTGGTTGTAATTTTGGTGTCCATACTTCAGTGGCCTCAGAACACACACACACACACACACACACACACACACACACACACACACACACACACACACACACACACACACACACACACACACACACACACACACACACACACACACACACACACACACACACACACACAATCCAGCAATGAAAAATCTCTATGGTACATTTCTTTCTTTTTGTTCCTGGCATTTTGGTCGCACAAGATAAGGCCTTGAAAAAATAAAACAAGAGAAGGGCTCAGAGAGTGAAAAAGAGAGATAGATAACATTGATATCAACTCCTGAACAACACAGTCATTCGCTTATCCAAGCTTTTTATCATCTCTCTCTCTCCCTCTCCCTCTCCCTCTCTCTCCATCAGTTCACTAAGGGACAGTCCGAGTCCAAAAATACAATCAATAAATAAATAAGGACTACCACCACCCTTAAAAGTGAAGTCAGGTCCAGTATCAAATTAACCTTACGCATGCTTTTTTTTTTTGCAGCTCAATGCTAAGGGTGAATTATGCAGTAGGAGTCGCGAGAGGCCACATGTTGGCTACATCTGGCAAATGGCTGCATAAATGTGACATGAGAGTATAGAAAAATATTATAAAATATTTGCAGTTATAAAGATTTATATTTATTATGCGATAAAAAGGAATGGGACATTATTGGTAACAGCATATTAGCAAAAACATGGGAGGCAGGCAGATGCTAGGTGAAATACTCACATTAAACCAGACGCATAATCTGATCACAGCCATAATTCTGAGAATCACCAAACTACTTCACATTAACTCATCACCGCCATCTCCCAAAAGAAAGGAAAAACATTTTTTTTTCTCTTCTCTCTCTCTCATTTTCAGACGGAAAATATGTCTCTATTGTTCTAATCTATGAAGGTCAGCTAGCGTGGCCCGGACGAACAGCATGTTGTTTTAAGCCTCTGGGCTCCTGCCTTCCTGACTCTCCCCCTGTCCGTCTTTGCGGCTGCCTCATTACACGTTCATCTGCATGCGTGTCTGCATCTCGGCATGCCTGTTGACAGCCTTTAACTCACCTAAATGCTCAACATTTTACTCATTTTCAAGTTGTTTATTCAAGATCTATGGTTCAGCTCTCTTGTTGTTTTTGTTACGGTCGGGCTGGAGATTTACAAGGCTAATTGAAAGGAACTTTGACAGGTTGTGCATTTGAAAGTGACCACATAATTCAGGGAACGTAAAGCTATGGTTAACAGTCCAGAAAGGGAACCAAGATAAACTCAGGCTACATTTCAGTTGAAATGTAAAAATCAGTTTTCTGTCTGTTCTGTCTGAATCAAGTCGTCATTCTGTGTTTAACGGTTCCTTGGAAAAAATGTATGAAGAAAACGAAATGTGCCTCATCTCTTCACTAGCTCAGATGTGACAAAATACTAAACTACTCGGTTAGTCAGACTGACCAAATAAAAAGACCCAAAAGTCAATTTCTCCACCACTAGCTTGGTTCATACATTTGCATAACACCACATAAAACAATATAGCAATCTGCCTGGGTGTAATTTCAATATGATGCAAACCAATACAAACAAACATGGTTAAAAGACAATGGGGCAATTGTATTACCACCACCATCCCAACCACGATCCAAAAGCCATTTATGGAGTGAATTCCTACCCAGAAAAGATATATGGAGGAAGAAAGGGAGAGATGGTTGTGGGTGTGCGCATGTACTATCTGTGTGCATGTGTGTGTGTGTGTGTGTGTGTGTGTGTGTGTGTGTGTGGGGGGGGGGAGGCAGGGGCATTGAGGACAGAAGTTCAGTTGGACAGACAGAGAGCTGGAGTGAAGAAGATAAGGATGGAGGGAGATAGAGTGTAAAGGAGGGGGAATAAAAAAAAGTCAGAGAGCGAGAAAAAGAGATACAGAGCCAGAGAAAGAGAGCAAGAGAGAGTAAAGGAGAGATGAAGAGCAAGAGAGAGAAAGAGGGATAAAAGTAAATGGGTTAGAGGATTTAAATGCAGCAAGTGAATTCAGACATTACAGATCATGCTTTTTTTTATCAAACTCAAACAATCCCTGATTTCATAAATAAATAAAGTGGAGAAGGCTGTGAGTGCACCACCGATTTAAAGGGGATCTCGATTCCTCTCTCTCTCTCTCTCTCTCTCTCTCTCTCTCTCTCTCTCTCTCTCTCTCTCTCTCTCTCTCTCTCTCTCTCTCTCTCTCTCTCTCTCTCTCCTCTCTCTCTCTCTCTCTCTCTCTCTCTCTCTCTCTCTCTCTCTCTCTCTCTCTCCTCTCTCTCTCTCTCTCTCTCTCATGACTCCGGGAAGCCAATAATACATGTCTTTTTTTGCTAGAGGGCTACTTATCTGGCTCATCTATAGATGCATGGTCACTGTTTGGGGTTGGCGCCATTCAAATTGTTTTGGTGGAAACGCACACAGATGCAAACACCCTACACCATTCACTATCGTCGTACACTTTTTGTTGTTCCCTTTCCAACTGTGCTTCCTCCGAGCTATCACTGAACCTTCACCCCCAACGCTGGCTCTAATCACAACCCCCTGCAAAGAAAGAGAAATTAAAAGAGTCTCTCTCTATCTCTCTCTCTAAACAGAGAGAGAAAGTGAAAGATTAAGAACAGAGGTGATGTGAGAGAACCAGGGGTGTGAGCGAAAGAAAGAAAAGAGAGTGAGAATGAGAAGGAACAAAAAAACATAATTTATCTGTATATTATCAAGAAAGGCAGACACTTTAATCAGTCAGCTATGAAGTCAGTATTTCCATTCTTATCTGTCGCAGGAGTGGAAATGGAGAGGAGATAGCGTTCTGGGAGCCCATCGGTGGGCAGGAATGATAATGGGGAGAGAGAGAGAGAGAGAGAGAGAGAGAGAGAGAGAGAGAGAGAGAGAGAGAGAGAGAGAGAGAGAGAGAGAGAGAGAGAGAGAGAGAGAGCTGACTATTGGACCGCTGTGTCAGCGCTATCTGCACCCATTATCAACGGCGTTATCGCTCCTGCCATCAGCTCCGCTGTAATGGGGCCAGTTCAACTTTCCACATTATCATAGCCGCCAAGACCTGCTAAACCAAGACTAGGGGTCTGGCTGGAGACACACGGGAGGAGGTGGGGGGGTGGGTAGATAGAATGAAAGGAAGGGTGATAGAGAAACAGATGAGGGGGGGACAGGGGTGGTGGTAGGGGATGGGTGGGGGGGTAGATGGGGCGATGGTGGCTGCTGAGAATGAGGAATAGAGATAGAGTGGGGGGGGGAAATATGCTAGAAGATTACAAAGAAATGAGGAGAGAGTAATGAGATGGGAATTTAAAAAGGTTGGGAGGGGTTGGGTGACATGTGATGTTGTGTGACAGAAGAGAGAGAGAGACGGTGTGTGTGTGTGTGTGTGTGTGTGTGTGTGTGTGTGTGTGTGTGTGTGTGTGTGTGTGTGTGTGTGTGTGTGTGTGTGTGTGTGTGTGTGTGTGTGTGTGTGTGGGCGAGGTCAGGCTCCCTCTGACAAGACCTAGGAATCCCTAATACACACTGAGGAATGTATCATTCAACTGCGACTACAGCTATCAAACGTTAACGGCCGTTTTCTTCCTGTTTCCAACACATGGTGAATCATTAGCGTAAACTATTAGCAAAACCAGACCAGTGACGAGAAAATTAAAAAGTATAATAAGCACCGGTATTTCAATAAATTAATATGGTATGGCAGCTCTACTGGTAATCTAAGAGATTGTTCGACATTGCATTCAAGTTTTATCTGTATATGGCTGTATCTGGAGAGAGAGAAAGAGAGAGCTAAGAATGTGCCAAAGTATTACACAAACATGGCTGGTTTTTTTCACACACACACACACACACACACACACACACACACACACACACACACACACACACACACACACACACACACACACACACACACACACACACACACACACACACACACACGGGATGTTTAAAATACATTTTGAGGGGCAGTGGTTCAAGAACAATAAGGACAAACTGCCCTTTACTATCTACTACATTATCACACTTTTATATCTGAAAGCTCCTATTTGTACAGTCAGGCCTATTCATAAAGATATCACTGCTCAAATCAGTTATCACCATCTTAGTTTCAGGAGATTAAAAACATTGTTCTGAACTAGTGACAAATGAATTGTGAAATTGAAACTGGCCTGTGCCTCCAGATGTAAAAAAAAAAAAAACATTGCACAAGTCAAGCAAATAAAGAGACACAGTTGATTACGAATTACCTGAATATTCTGCTGTTCTTCATTGTGGACTGTAAAGTAACCAAAAATTGATATATTTATTTAACAACTTCACATTGCAAACCAAACAACCGGCCCAAATAAAAAAGGGAACCACTTTTTTAAATGGGTCACACCGACTGTTCAAAGTTTAAATCGATTTTCGAAATTGGATTTCATGAAAACGTTTAATCTTTTTTTTTTTTTTATAATGGCTATACTGCCTGACTTTACTGTATAAATAACATTTATGTTTCCATTTGAGGAACACACTGCATGAGAACACCTTTCAACACCCACGCACGGATGTGATGGGCAGGCCACTTTATCAGCCAGGGAGTCCAAGCCACACATGAGTTTACACAAGCACAAAGCAAACTGGCAACCAAACCCCCTCCCGTGACTCATACTGTACACAACAGGGATGAGGGGGAGATGGGATATATGAGAGAAGGGGAGATGGGATATATATGAGAGAAGGGGAGAGAGAGAGAGAGAGAGAGAGAGAGAGAGAGAGAGAGAGAGAGAGAGAGAGAGAGAGAGAGAGAGAGAGAGAGAGAGAGAGAGAGAGAGAGAGCGAGAGAGAGAGAGATTCAAGTTAGCCATAGCGATTATATAAACCAACAGCTTGAGTGACATCCTGTGTGTTTGCATGCGTGCATTCCCCAAAACCCAGGCCACAAACATTGTAATGCATGATCAGTTATCCAAAATAACTACTCTAAAGAGTGGAAGGAGTTGAAAAAAGCCACAATTTCAAAAACCACACATGGATGTATTATATAGGGGTGTGTTTACATGTGCGCATGGTGGACTCAACCTTCTAGTGACCAATAGCTAGCCTCAGAATCAACATGTGACGTAATGTAGGAATTCATGCTCTTCTTCTTTTGTTGCCGTCCTAAATTGGAACCCACCTCCTTTTATGATGTGTGTGTGTGTGTGTGTGTGTGTGTGTGTGTGTGTGTGTGTGTGTGTGTGTGTGTGTGTGTGTGTGTGTGTGTGTGTGTGTGTGTGTGTGTGTGTGTGTGTGTGTGTGTGTGTGTGTGTGTGTGTGTCACCCAGGACGATCAGCACAGTAGGAGAAAATGGCATGTCTTATCACCTCCGTCAGGGAGGCCTTGTCATAACACTGGCTGTTCCTCTCCCTGCCGCCAACAGTCGCAGCACACACACAGTCACACACAGTCACACACAGTCATTGGAGTAGCACAAGTCGCTCTGACCAGAAATGGAGGGCACATGGCCGTCAACCATTGCTGAAATAGAGTAGGAGGAACACACCACTCACCCGCTTCATGTTACACGGTTTCAAGCAGGCCAAGGCTCAAGTAAACACACATAAATGACGCTGTGATACAGGTTTATAACACACAACTATCCTACATTTGCCCATCCCTAATGAGAATCCATATAAATAGTTCAGAAAATTAGACAAGGGAATTAACATTTGGAAAGAGATCAATTCTGGCTTCAAATTTTCAACTCAATGAACGCAAAGGTGGTTAGTTCATCACTGTCATGAACTGGATTTCGTTCATATAAAAAGGAAATAGTTACCTTTACATTAATCAAAGTAAAGAAAAAACAGACCCATTCAGTTAAAAAACAACCCAGCAGACCCAAGTTTGTGCACCTGTTGCTGTACTTGACATCGCAAGCCTCAGAGTCATACGTTTTAGTAGAGCTGCTGTAAAACGACTCACAAGAGCCACCGTGACACCCTGGGACCAGCTAAGGTGAGCCATCAGAAACAAAGCAAAATAACAACAATGAAAGGCAGGCAGTAATCACCACTACTAGAGCAAACAACTTTAGTGTAGTCTATGCTACTGTCTGCCTCTCTCTAACAGCACAGGTCAAAGGGTGAAACGGTTTACAACAGCATTGAGATCGGTAGAACCATAACTCATAACAAACTAACCATTCCCCCCCAGCAGCGTGTTAAATGGCAGGAAATGGCAATAATTCATCCACACGCCGAACAGAACGGCATTTCCCCTTCTGTAACCCCCATCACACACACACACACACACACAGTTAAGACTTACTGAGTAAAAGACACAGCCACAAACTCATAAACTATCTGGAAGGTTTTTTACTATATTTTTTTCTTTACTTCATAACACATATTACTCTTTCGTGTGTATGTGTGTGTAACTGCCTCTTGTGCACATTGCTGTATGTGACCAAGTGTAGCCCTGCCGCTGCATTCGGGCCAGGCTATCTGATGGCGAGCGTGGGATCCGTCAGCGTCTGAAGCCCAATCAGTCAACATCTAGCTCGTCTCTCTTTAATATCTGCCAGCAGAATCAACCCATCACGATTCAGACTGCAGCTGCTGCTGCTACTGCTGACTCCTCACTTTTATTCTCCCATTTGGCTTTTTATTTAATATTTAATCCTCACCCTCCTTACTCGGCACACACAACTCGGCACACTGCTGTTCGAAAAAAGAAATATAAAATGGAATGGCACACATCCACACACACACATATAGCACCCTTTGCGATATTAATCTACGAACACGGAAAAATTGTCCCTGTTCCGTCTATGTTATCGGCTGCAGGAATCAGAAAAGAGTAATATATGGCATTAATTTTAATTAAATTAATGAACGAGAATGCTTGTTAGCGTTGGGGAGGGGGGAGGGTTGAAAACAGAGAGGAAGCAAGAAGAGGTTCTTGAATGAGATAGAGGAACAGACGAGAGATAAAGAGGCAGATTAATAGATACACAGGCAATAAAGAGTTTGAGCAAGAGAGAGAAGAGAGAGACGGAGGCGAAATGGGGGGGGTTGAGAGACAGAGAGACAGAGAGAGAGAGAGAGAGACAGAGACAGAGACAGAGACAGAGACAGAGACAGAGACAGAGAAATAAATACATTCACACCTATCATCTAATTATACAGCAACAGTAATCCCATTAGCAGGAGGGGGTGGAACTGGTTGTCCGGGTCCAGCCCCTGCTGCTCCTTGCCTCGGCCTGTTGTTATTGCAGTGTAGGCCCCAGCTCCTGCCTGGTCCGGCCTGATAACAACTCTAATCAAGCCTGGTGATCTGTATCTGCACCGGGGATCAGGCCTCGCGGCTTATCAAAAGTTCACATCAAGCTAAAAGCAGAACAAAAGAGGGGAAGAAAAACACACACACACACACACACATTTATACAGTGCCATGCGGCGCCTTGGTGGCTTTCCCATGTTTGTGTGTGTGTCTACACATGCACGCTGACACACACTCACTCACAGGGACACATGCACCCACAACTCCTTTTTTGTGCTGTGCTGTCTTAGAGACAATGAAGTAATCCTTCAGTTGTGCGCCTATACAACAGCCATGTGACCTGAAGCCTTGTCAGACGTGGGACAAAAAACAACACATAGTTAATGTAGCTATTTAACTTGAACAACCACACACAGAGCAGACACACACACACAATAGTAGGTTTACGTCCACAACTTTTATGGGCTGCTGGATGTGGAGGCCGGGTGTGTGTGTGTGTGTGTGTGTGTGTGTGTGTGTGTGTGTGTGTGTGTGTGTGTGTGTGTGTGTGTGTGTGTGTGTGTGTGTGTGTGTGTGTGTGTGTGTGTGTAGACAGAGGGGTGGGTCAATGTGTTCTTAGCTTTTCTTTAACCATGGGAGGTGTGTGTTATCAGTACCAATCTCCTAAGCTCTGCTGGTGATGTCAGATGCACACGCGCGCACACACACACACACACACACACACACACAATCAGCTGTGTGGATCAGCAGAGCCATTATCTATCTGCGATCAGCAGGCCTCCTTATCTGCCTAAAACATCTTTCTGGCGTGCAGGAGGGAAGGTGGGGGGAGGGTAAGCAGCAAGCTGGCTCGCCTGGTATTGAAAAAAAAACAACCCACGATGAATTCATACACCACCCCATTATGTATTCCAGACCTTTTGCCCCCCCCCATTCCTTTCTCGGTCTCTCTCTCTTTCTCTCCCATGCACACAATCTATCTCCTCTTCTCCTCTGCCTTATCCCTCCTGCCAACACATCCACCTTCAGCACCTCCTCCTCTCCCTCCTCCATGTGGTTTTTTAATCCTCTGCTTTTTCTCGTTCTTCCTATTTGGTTTTTACAATTACCCAGGGACTTTAACCCGCCCCTAAACAACAGCATGAGGAACCATCAAAACAAACAAAACAGGCTCTGATGGGAACAGAGAGAGAGACGGCATGCACATGGGCAGATGTAATTACAATGTGCACACAAACCCTCTATCTATCCCTCCATCTCTCTCTCGCTCTCTCGGCTATCAGCCGGAGCAATCCCTCCACCCCCCCCCCCCCCCCCCCCTTTTTGTTTTTGGCAGCTTATCACAGCCTTCCATCTCAACCGCCAAAATCCAAGCCCAGGGATCTGCCCCACCCCTCTCTCCCACCCCTAGTGGGTCCTGCCTGCATCTTATCTGTCCATCAAGGAGAGGAGCCTTTATCGGTCAGGGAGATCTCCAACCGTTAGGGGAGGATGACGCACAAGGAGACGCATACAAATATCCATTGGCTGCACAGCTCACCATCGCTTTATGTTCACCTCTCCTCCGTTTGTACACCTCCTCTCTTTATGTTCACCTCTCCTCCTTATGTACACCTCCTCTCTTTATGTTCACCTCTCCTCCTTATGTACACCTCCTCTCTTTATGTTCACCTCTCCTCCTTATGTACACCTCCTCTCTTTATGTTCACCTCTCCTCCTTATGTACACCTCCTCTCTTTATGTTCACCTCTCCTCCTTATGTACACCTCCTCTCTTTATGTTCACCTCTCCTCCTTATGTACACCTCCTCTCTTTATGTTCACCTCTTCTCCTTATGTACACCTCCTCTCTTTATGTTCACCTCTCCTCCTTATGTACACCTCCTCTCTTTATGTTCACCTCTCCTCCTTATGTACACCTCCTCTCTTAATGTACGCCTCTTCTCTTTATATACACCTCCTCTCTTAATGTACACATCTTCTCTTTATATACACATCTTCTCTTTATATACAACTCTTTACCTCCTGGCCTTCAGAAACCACCTTCACCAAGTCCTGGACCTCCTCTATGAGTGGTCAAAACGATGTAAGGAGGTTTAACTGCGCAGTTGTGAAGAGGTTGTTGTACTTTGTGACACAAAGTTATTCTTGTTGTGCTTTGAGTTTTATGTTGGGGGGGGGGGGGGGGGTGCAATGGAGACTTAAAAGGGCCAAAAGACAAGGTTTTCCTATGTGGTAGAGGAGTCACTTAGTCACTTAGCGTCCCCTAAGCACCCCCCCCACCCCACCCACCACCACCCTCCCTGCCAACAGCCAACAACACCCGGCCATGAGTCCTTATCAAATCCTCACTGGCTCCTATCAAAATGTCTGCTGAAATCACAAGTGGCCTCGGACACAGCAAACAGGAGGGTCTGCTTGCATAAGCCCGGCGTGGTGGTGGTGGACTAGGAGCATTAAGATTTTTTTTTTATAAAAGATATGAAGCATGGAGCACACAAAACAGGCTACGGAGATTGTAGACACGTGCACACGCACAGCCACACTCGTGCATGTGAAGACTGGGCTGAGCCTTACGGTTACAGCTGACTGTTTTATCAGTTTGGGGAGGGGGGTTCTGGAATATATCTACAAACCTTGCCGTTTGCTTGAGGTGCCTGCTGGGAATTTCCACAGCCGGCAGTCTACTCTATGGTAACAGATATGAGGGGAAAGGGGAAGTGGACTACTCTTGGTACAATGCAAGCTTATCAACTGCAAATCTCCCAACAAATGTTAAGCTCGGCAGTGTGTCTCAACTAATTTTGGCAATGCCATTCATCAGGTAATCAGTCCTATCTCTTACTTTTACAAGTATTGTACGCCTTGACATTTAGTTTTTAAAAGAGATTGAACTCAGACATTTCTTTCGTAGGTTTATCATGGAGAGGCATCTACTTTAGAGAAGAGACAAAAAAAAGGTCTGGTAGCCTATGAAAAGCCGGCGTACATCTTCTGTAAATTAAATGACTGAAGGGTAGATGTGTTTACAAAGCATCATTTTTCTAAAATCTTTTCAAACATCAGACTCGAGCGATAAAACTTTACACATCTTATAAACAGGAAGGACTCGTCAAGCATGAATACCAGTCAAGCGCCAGACCAAAAGAAAAAAGCCTCCCAAACGAGCGCCCCAAGACGCATTATTGAGTTAAAAGAACAAATGAAAAAAAAAAAGATCCAATTGTAACCCCGTTATCTTCAGGCAAGATCAGCCAGGCGCGCTATCGGACGCCACATCTATGGGAAGAGAACTGAAAAGCCAGGGGAAATGCAACGGCGCTGTCTCAGACAGAAAACAAATAAAAAAGATCCAATTTTAATTCTTATCTAGGCTGACATCGGATCGCTGTTTATCTATGTTCACATCGCTTTTTCAGAGAACAGTGACGTTTCCACAGCATAATTAAACAGGAAACCATGGCTTCAGTGAAGCTTGCAGTGGACATATTTCTTGCTGTCCTATCCTTAATGACTAGCCTAATGACTAATGACTAAAAGTTTATCCAGAAAAACTGTTCACGTACAATCCTGGAAATGCTCATCATGTTCATACAATTTCATGATCCAACGTCCCAATTTCAACTGATAGGAAAAATGCACGTTCTGATCATTTCAATTTTAGCATGAAGTGCAATATACACTATCAAATACGCACTGTCTAATTTAATGATTAATAACAACCGGATCTTTTTAATATATTAACTTTACTTGAGTGCGTGTAGCCGTTAATGACAATTTAAAATAGGCCTACAGACTACAACTTCAAGGGACGCACAAAAACACATATGTACCTCGACATATCACAATTGTAAATATATGTATTAAATTACATATCCTTACGTTTGATCTGCCGGGGTTTGCTCTGTTTTCTTCGGGACATGGTTATACTCGGTTCCGTAGCCCTCTAGATAGACGGAGCAAGAAGGCAGTCTTCTTCCCACGAGAAACTACTAACCTACTTGTACGCTACGTTTTGATCTCTGACCAGAGATATCCGCATGACCCGCCTGCACTTTGATATCTTTGACACGACAGCTACCTGTGGCTAAGTTCGTTACTTCTGGTGCCCTCTTTTTCCCAGATGTGGCTCCTTCTCGTTTCCTTCCACGCCGCTTTGGATTGGGTGCGTCTTCGATATGACCGTGATCGAGCGACCACAATAGCGTTTTCTGAATTAAAAAAAAAAAAGTGTTGCCGATTCAGAGGTCAGTGTACCACTGTTTTGGTTTTGTGTAGACTTGGTATCCCGGTCCGCCCCCTGTTTCGGGCAGACAGTTTCAGTGGGACGCAAGCGTTAGCCACAGTGAACTACGGTACTACCAGAGGCAGGCAGCAGCAGCTCGCCTCTGACACGCCCCTTACGTGTGACGTGCCTCAACGCACTCGTATCCCATTGGTTTGATTTCCATGCGAATCAATGAACTATGTCAGTTCAGTTCATGTTTTTAATGTAGGCCGTTTAAGTTTCACGTTTCCATATGTAGGTAAATGTAACTCGCAATAGACAGTGACGACGCAGGGTTTTTCTATCTCAATATTTCCGATTTAATGGGCAGTCTTTTTTTCGTTGTCCTTTACTTGCTCTTCTCATTCGCATCAAATGTACACACTCAGAGGTGCAAAGAGCAGTTTTGGGCGTTTGTTAATTGTTGAATGTTATTCGCAGACAGCTAAGCCTATGCTATAATAACAAGATATGATATGATCATCCAAGGCGTGCATTTCCCCTGCTCCGCCGCTTTCACGTCACATGACAGGTGATTGCAGAATCAGCAAGCAGGCGAGACAGATGAGATTCAATCAAGGTTTAACATCAAAAAGTGAGTCCTCACATTAATTTGGTTTAACCCGTGATAGGATTTTTTCAAATTAAACTTATTCAAAATGGTAACATTTAAAGATTCCAAAATATGTGCTTGATGTGTGCAACAAAGAATATGTGAATATGTAGCATGTCTACCTGAACCTAGACCTATAGTCCCATATATAGTACATATATATAATAACTCTTGACTTCTCTAACCAATTAATACATTTGAGTCAAATACATTGTAGAACAACCAATAGACAAAATGCCAGAACCCTTCATGATCATTTATAATATAGGCTAATATAAATATATTAACAGCAAATTCCAGTAGATAGTATATATATATTAAAAAAGAGAATCTATATTGTATTCCATTCAGCAAAGAGCCCCAGACAGTTGTAAGTCTTCCCCGACGGTCAGCAGGTGTTAAGGATGGGGGTGATCCTGCTGGTGTATGGACATGGCTGCAACAGTAAGGCTTGTAGAGCTAGAAGTGGGCAGAGCTGAGCGAGCAATAAAAACACAATCCCCAAATGATTTGAACACATCCCCACCTAAACGTCTTCTATGTGGAAGTATGGACAGAATAGTTCACTGTCTTTTGGCCAGGCCTGAATCATAGAGGCGGGATTCACATTGCCTTGGATTGATGTCTGGCTACACCCTGGTGAAGGAGGAGACCTGTGATATGTAAAGGACCACCAAGACAACAACCGTTACTAAGACAAGTACCACAAAGCGTCCGTCAGACCTCTGACATTGAGACCCTTGCCTTAGAGAAGAGAAGGGAAGCATTATTTTGAGTTCATACTGCTTAGCTGACAGGACTTTATTTATTTTTTACATACAACCTTTTGATATTGCATGAAACATTGTGTAGGTTCAAACATCATGATCATTTTTCCTCATTTAGTTTGTTTGCTATTTGGTTTGTAAAACCCTGAATGTGATATGTAAGTAATTGCGGTACAAGTAAGACAACAATAACATTAGCTGGTCAGCAGCTTTTTAAGATAATAAGTAGGCTATATTTTTGAATACCTGGCACAACTATCACGCTGTCATTATAACTTCTTATTCATCAATGTATGCTCATTATCCAGAAATGCTTTATATGTAGGCCTACCTTTGTAGATTTTTGATTGATGATTTCATTAAGATTTTAATTTCATACTCTGTAATTAATTTGCCATTTGAACAAAACATTGGACATACTCTAAGAGTATGCGTATTATTATCTGGAAATGATGAATAATTGAACACGTTTTTTTCATGAAAAAACAAGTTATTTTGAATAAGTTGGATAAGGATTGTATCAATGAGAATTCTCCTCGTGCTAAAACGTCTAAAACATTGTTTTTTTTTATAAAAGGCCAGCACCTAGTTAGTTGCTAGTAATACCACCTTGTCAATTAATAGTGGTTTAGCATTCTAATGAATAAAAGCCACCTTATAGTGCCCCCTTGTGGTATCATTTAACTCGCACATGTTTTGTATGCGTCTCGAAATATCTTTCAAATAAAGTTAAAGTTCAAATACAAAAAAAAACAAAGGATAAATGTAATTAAGTGTCTATGTTTCTGTACAAAAGATTAATATAGTTTATTTGAAATACTTTATGAGTACTTACTTACTTTTATATGTAATGACCGTATAACCTTTTAGGGCCTATATTAACGCATATAAGCATACAGGAGTATGCAGTTATTGGATCCAGTTGCATACATTAAGATAATATTTTAGCTTATCACTTTAAGGACCTATAATTGATACATGTAGGCTAATTCATATGTAAGCCTATAGTGTTTTCAAATAGTGGTAAATATATGATTGAGGAGGCTCACGTTTTACCTTGGATTAGACTGGTATTCCGGATATCCATGTGTGACAGCATTTCTCCCAAGCTTGCATAGCTTACCTGTAAACATGGAAGAGGTCATGCTACTCAGGCAAACAGGAATCTTTGTTAGAAAAGCCTAATTCAAGCCGAACATCACAAGAAGTCTTTAGAAGATTATATATAGAGAGGGATCCGATTCTTTCAAAGTTGTAGACAAAAGTGTAAGGAGGCTTACTACGGCTGCCGTAGTAATGCATTGGAACATTTGTTGGGGAGGTTGAAGTGGGCAATTGCTGGCAGGCCAGATGTGGCCATTGGTCTGCTAGTTGATGACCTCTGTGCTGTCTTGTACCTTGGTGCTTTCGTCTATAAACCATGATTTTCTCAAATTTGTTAATTGTTTCTAGCTATGATTATTCAAGGACAGTTTCACATATGAGCTATAACAATGCCGGCCAAAGCCTTTAAGGGGTCCTAAGCAGAATTTGATTTGGGGGCCCCCAACCACCTCGGTGCCACCAAAACTATTGACTATTGTCAATGCGCACACCTAATATATCATACCAAAAAAAATGTCAGGCTATCTTGTGGGACATTTCAAGCACTCTTGGAGGCCCTCTGGTGGCCACGGAGGCCATAAGCAGGCACTTAGTTAGCTCCAGCACTGAGCTTTATGATTGAAAACGTGTCTAGGAACAGTGGCCATGGGTGAAATGAATGGGATTTTCAAACTTCACCATCTTCAATAGCCAGAACCTTTAAACAGTATGAAAAACCACATGACAAATGTTTTGAATGGTCAAAAATGTCCTTAGCATGAATAACGCTACAGTATAGCTAAACAAACAATCAAATGTCATAATTTCCCTGAAGAAGGTGAACAGTGTGTGTTTAACGTGGTCTGTGGGTGGCCAAAGCCCCCATGGCCAAAACAAGTTTGTTTGTGGGGGTGGAGGTGGTCAAAGTGCAACATGATTGGCTAGTCAGAGTCCTACTGGTGGAGGTTAAATCAATGAATTTTCTTCAAAGTTTGCTGAGTTGTGCTTGTGAAATAATTCCCCTTATTATTTTTACAGTATTTCTTGTTTTTGTTGAGCAGATAGAGAATGTGTTATTGTGGTAAACATGAGAGTGATACATGATAGTTTGTGTACTACATATATCAATCCCATCGTTAGCATTGGTCACTAGCACCTTGGTGTGTTATTTCAATTTCAGTCTGTGTCAATACTAGATGTGACTGTTTGTGCGTGTTCGTGTGTGTGTGTGTGTGTGTGTGTTTGTGCAAGTTTCCCTGTGTGTGTGTGTGTGTGTGTGTGTGTGTGTGTGTGTGTGTGTGTGCGCGCAAGTGTCCCTGTGTGAATGTGTGTTTGTGTGTGCATGTGAGCGTGTGTGTGTGCAAGGGCCCCTGTGTGTGTGTGTGTGTGTGTGTGTGTGTGTGTGTGTGTGTGTGTGTGTATGTGTTTGGGTGGTAAAAGGGGTGGAGACTCGAGGAACAGGGGGATAGAGACCCGCTACTCTGACTCTTCAACCCATACTCCTCTGTGTCTCAGCTAGAAGCCAGGATGTGTACAGTGCTGTCAACTGTTTACCTACTTAGCACCTTTACACTTCTAGCGTTGGGTGCACCAGGTAAGAAAATACTATTTTAAGACAATAAATCAAAATATCTACATCAATATGTATATATTTGTATTTATATATAAATATAGTGGCAGATTCACAACAGCAGTCCTTTACATTTCAGATGTTGTTTTGAGTTAGAGGGTGGTCTTATTGAAATTACCATTTATACTGGGGAGTTCCAGGCTGGGGATAGTTTGTCTATTGGAGGGGCCATAAGACAATGCTAAATACCATTCAACGACCGTGTTCCTTAGGCCGGCTTCTCTTTTAGGACTGGGGTAAATGTTTTGCCAATGTACACTGTCTTACATTTTTGCTGATTTGTACATGAATGCAGTAAATGTTTTGGATTTGAGGTGAAAACTTATCTCAATATAACCATCCAACACAGATGGGATCAGTCTGAAAAACAGAGTAGAAAATGTTACGTAAAAAAATACAAGGGATTAAACAATCGCCATTTGAAGTCAAACAAAAAAGGAAATGGAGACAGCTTGCATTTCATTTCAGAAAGCACATTATTCAAAATAAAAATTGTATGGTAACCAAAAAACCGGAAACCAGAGTAGAAGATGTGTTTGGTGTTCCTCTTATGTCATACTGTGGTCTTTGTATCATCATTTGCCAAAAATGAAAAATAAACTCCACATTAAGGGGGGCCACAGAGGGCACTGCCCCCCCTGGTACCCCCTCATAACAGCCACTGATGAATGCAGGTCTGTCTACATGTGTAAACCATGGTAGGATATCAGTACTGTTGCGCCCCACTGACTTGATTAAAATAGATTTTTCAGATACACTCTCTAGTAAAAACAATGGAAGAATGTGTTGTACCATACATCAGAGGCTGATATTTGCCACTAAGTCCTCATTGTGTTTTTCAGTGGTTTTTTTCATTATTTCCTTTTTTTTTTGGTCTTCTCATTCTCCTCTGCACAGCTTGGTTGTAGAAAAGTGAGTAAACTGGCAAACTATTGCCAGTTTGCTCACTATTGCCATCAATAACTACTTTCTAACCCCTGCCAAACTATAATCATTCTTAATAGGAGGTAGTTGAGTAGTTGATGATGTCATGCTCATGTGCATGACAAATAGGGAGGTCCAACAGATTAATTTTTCCTTTTTCTAATTCACCATAAACAAAACATAGCCAAATGTACATGTATGACTGCATGTAGGTATCCGTAGGTTCTCAAAATCTCTGTACATATC
Organism: Lota lota; assembly: GCA_026745465.1. Lineage (NCBI taxonomy): Eukaryota > Metazoa > Chordata > Actinopteri > Gadiformes > Lotidae > Lota > Lota lota. The sequence continues at coordinate 444,497 of JACYXH010000178.1, read as the reverse complement.
AGCCAGTTTTTATAACTATGTTAGTGTTCGTCCTACACCGGTCATTTCCCTCATCAAGCTCTCATGGTCTAACAGTATCCCTGTGTTGTTTTCCCAGCAGGGACCGAGGGACCTTTGGTGTCCTTGAAAAATGGCAAAGTCCGGGGTGGTTACGTGTCCGTGAAGGGCACAGAGGCAAGAGCGAAGCAGTACCTGGGAATCCCCTTTGCCCGACCTCCAGTGGGGCCCCTGCGCCTGGCTGCCCCCCAGCCGGCGGAGGCCTGGGAGGGGGAGAGGGACGGCACACGGCAGCCTCCAATGTGAGTGGGCTGCAGCATGATGAACAGACCAGGATCTAGGTCGCTGGCTTTGTTGTTCAGCATGTCCAGACCACCCAGTTCTCTCCCTCTATTCCACTGCCCTTGCCTTCTTCTTTCACTCTATCACTCTGCCTTTCTCTCTAGGTCACTCATGGCCATTCCCTATTCTGCTTCTCTACGCTGGTTTTTCTTGCTGTTGTTTTCCTTTCTTGTCTGAGGGCTCAGACTTGGTTCTCATTCTCAACTAAATATTGGCCTGTGAAGCCTTTTAAAGTGTAACTGCGTAAGGAGAAATACAAATATTATTGGCACGTTATCTCTCTCTCTCTCTCTCTCTCTTTCTTTCTTTCTTTCTTTCTTTCTTTCTTTCTCTCTCTCTCTCTCTCTCTCTCTCTCTCTCTCTCTCTCTCTCTCTCTCTCTCTCTCTCTCTCTCTCTCTCTCTCTCTCTCTCTCTCTCTCTCTCTCTCTCTCTCTCTCTCTCTCTCTCTCTCTCTCTCTCTCTCTCTCTCTCTCTCTCTCTCTAGGTGTATTCAGGACCCAGCCTTTGTTTCTCTGGTGTCTAAGATGATGTTCATAAAGGTCACATCACCAGAGGTATCAGAAGACTGTCTCTATCTGAACGTCTACACTCCGGCCGGCGCGGTAGCAGGGGACAAGCTGCCTGTAAGTCAGTCCTCCTACAGACTGAAAGGCTAGATGTCCCGTCTAGGGTTGTGCTTTTCGCAAAAATGCAATGACCTCTGTTATTTTGTTGCTCTGAAATTGATTTTGTAGATCAGAATCTCTCCCGCTGTCTTTCTGTCTAAAATGATTACCAAGAAAGAGAAAGAGACTCTTGTGTTTCGATGTCGTTGCCAAGGTGATGTTGTGGATCCATGGCGGGGGCTTGATCTTCGGAGCTGCCTCTCAGAACGACGGCTCTCCATTGGCAGTCTATGAAAACATGGTGGTGGTTTTGATCCAATATCGCCTGGGAATTCTCGGGTTCTTGAGGTACTGAAAAAGTGTGCACAACATATGTTTTTGTTTTGGGATGCTGGGATGACGTTATGACCTGTGTGTGTGTGTGTGTGTGTGTGTGTGTGTGTGTGTGTGTGTGTGTGTGTGTGTGTGTGTGTGTGTGTGTGTGTGTGTGTGTGTGTGTGTGTGTGTGTGTGTGTGTGTGTGTGTGTGTGTGTGTGAAGAGATACTGAGAGAGAATTTATGGTATATCTCAACATGTTTCTGTTGTTCCCTCTTCTTCAAAGCACTGGAGATGAGCATGCCTGGGGTAACTGGGGGTTCTTGGACCAGATCGCAGCCCTGAAGTGGGTGCAGGAGAATATTGAGGCCTTTGGGGGAGACCCTCAGTCAGTCACCATCGCTGGGGTGTCAGCAGGAGGCATCAGTGCATCCATCCTGGTAATATATCCCTTGAAATGACAATGCATGTTTTTAAGTCGGCAACTTGTTTTTGCATGTGTGCTGTCTAAATGTTGTCTTTGAAAGCTTGTTAGACCCCAGGGTCTTTCCCACAACATCTCTGGTGATCCTTCCCCAGCTTGGAGTTTATTATTATTATTTAATGTGGGATTTTTTTCTGTAACCAATTTACAGTTAGACATAATTTGCCCACTATGCTATAAAGAGGGTAAATGTTTATTTAACTGTTATCAGTTGAATCATGCTCTACTCATGACATTTATGTGATTCAATATATAGATCCATGTGTTGCCTTATTTCCAACAGACCCTTTCACCTCAATCCAATGGACTATTTCATAAGGCAATATTCCAGAGTGGAGTAGCCACACTGGGAAAATATACTTCAAATCAGCCTATGGAAAAAACCAAGGTATGCCATAAATAAGGTGCTAGTTAATGTACACATTGCTTAATAAAATGGCAAGATATTTGCCATATGAATCTTCTTTTTAACCATAATCCCATGTAGACAATGATCAGACATTTACCAGAGAATTGCAATTTGAGTAATATTTCTCCTTCTTCATTATATTTCTATTTTAAAAGAACATTTATTTTGTAATACGTCAATAATGCAGGAAGTTTAATACCAGCTTTGTGTATGTGTCTGTCCCCCAAATACACAGATTGTGGCTAACCTGACGGGCTGTGACTACGCTACCACAGAGCAGTTGGTCAGCTGCTTCAGAGGGAAAAGTCAACAGGAGCTAATTAATGCTACAAAAAAGGTACAGTTACTCATTTAGACCACACCGACAGATACATACAACTACATTTCGAATTCAAGTGAATCACAATGCAATTCATTCTTTACCCACAAAGTGGCGGGCATGTAACATCCTCATCCGCTGTCCCTCGTTGTGGTTTTCATAAAGTTTATAATGTTCTCGCCTCTGTTCAGATGACGGTGTATCTCGGAGGAACGGTGGACGGGTTGTTTTTGACTGATGTTGCTGAAGAGCTGCTGAAAAGGAAGGAGATGCTGAAGATTCCTGTGATGCTGGGATTGACCAATCATGAGTTTGGATGGATCCTGCCTAATGTGACTGACTCCAGCTGGACAACACCATGGCACACATCTCTAAATAGTTTCAGTTGATCCTCCAAGATGTCCATTTTGTCAGCCCTGTTAACAAATTGTTTGTTCTTTTGTCGTTCACCACTCTAGACCTTTGCCCCTCCTGGCTGGCAAAATGGCATGAGCAGAGAGAGGGTGCTGGATGTGATGAACCTTTTCAATCCACCAGGGGTCAGTCACATAATAGTTCACAGGAACTACGCTACGGATGGCTGGGACAATTATATATTTAGTAGGGTTTCACAATTAATTACATATCAATCGAAATCTGGGATTTTGACCACTTCAATTAGCTAATCGTGAAAAGTTGCAATAATGAAAAAAAATCTACATATAAAAACATATAATTCCGATTTTGTACGACAGTTACATTCAAATCAAATTGCAAACTGTTACAACTCAGCAATTGCTTTACAATTATTGTTGTTTTTCATAAAGATTAGGCACCATGTAATATTATTTAATCTATATTATTTAAATCACAATGGATAATCTCAATATCGGTTAAAATAATCGCTATTAGCATTTTTGTCATAATCGTGCAGCACTATAAGAACCCCAACAACACATTAGCTGCAATTTCAATGGTAGAATGAGATTTAAATTGTAGTCGTTTAATTAACTGGGAGTACATTTGGGAGGAGATAATTAGTTGTAGGAATGGAATCCACGTTATTCAACATTTCATGAAATCTCACACTAAGCTATGAATCGATTATTTGCCTGCCAGCCAACTGTTGCGTTTCATATTTCTGGAGAGCCCTTTACCAAACAAGTATCCATTATTCCTTCCCCTCCAGGCAGCATCTGCCAATTCCTTGATCGCAGATGAATACCTGAAAGGTGCCCAAACTCCCGAGGATATCCGAGACGGCTTCACCGAGATCCTAGGAGACATATTGATGACAATCCCTATCATCAGCGTCGCTGGCTACCATAGCGGTCACTCATACAAGTCCTCATGGACAGCCCTGAAACACACACAGAAAGCACCAGAAAGAACAAGAGGGCTATAGTGTTGAGCTGTTCTCTGGCTTTGTGTCCTCAGATGCCGGCGTTCCAGTGTACTTGTATGAGTTTATACACCGTCCGGAGGTGTACAACCTGACCAGGCCCAGCTTTGTGAAGGCCGACCATGCAGATGAGGTGGGATTCATGTTTGGTGGATGCTTTTGGAACGGACATATAGCGATCACAGGTGTGTTTGCTATAGACGCAGTGAATAAATGCTATAAGATGTGTACAAGCTGTCTTGTTAGCTGTTCATTTAGGTGCACTTTTTTTTCCAGCGTCTACAACTATATTTACATATGGTAATATATTTTCTATGGAACTACAATTTTATAAATATAATGTAAAAATTCCTTGTTTACAGGCACAATCACCACGGAGGAGGACATGCTTTGTAGGACCATGATGTCATATTGGGGTAACTTTGCCCGCACTGGGTAGGTGGAACTTTCTGAACATTGATGAATGCATATCCAGTGGTAGTAGTCTTCTTCCTGTACAAAACACAATAGATACCAATTCGTAGTATTTTATTGTTATTAACGTGTTGATTGTGGATTATTGAGTCAATGCTATGCTGTCTTATGCGTATTTGAATTATAGTGCATTCGATGGACACCATATGAGTTTCCTTTGGGGTAGCTCACATATACAATACAAAGCATATGGATAATAATAATGTTCTATTCACTTTTGTTCAACTTCAGCTCTCCTAATGGCCCTGGGCTGGTGCAGTGGCCTCAGTATGACGACCAGAAACAAGAATACATGGAGCTGGGCCTAAAGCAGACTGTAAAAGAAAAATTGAAGTTGGAGAGGATTAACTTTTCTAGGGTGACTCTGCCTCAGAAGATGCAAGACTTAGCAGCAGCAGCAGCAGCAACAGCCAGCACAGGAAACTAATCACTGGTGCTTTAGAAGTTAGCTAGCATAACGGACCTTGGAATTCTGGTTCATGTATTCTCTGTCATAAATTGCTAGACATGTTACATATATATAGTTGGTGAAAAGCTGTTGCAATTCTACTTAATCTGTTTGATTGTTATAACTAATTGACAACAAAAAAAACACATATGATGTGATGTGATATATTATATTATTATTATATTATATTATATTATATATCTTCTATCCATCATATCGCGCTCGCTTGTCAAACGATTTCTCATTGGAAGACGTTCTGCAACGTCATTGGGTTCCCCAACGTCACGTTTTTTAATTTTTATCTGAACATGCGCACATCTTACTGAGTTGAACGACGCACACAGGAGGGTTCCGACCACCAGACGACGTCTTCACCGCTACCTGGTACTCTTGAGTAGGTAGAGATGTCATTATTATTTCTAAATGTCTTTAACTAGCATATGCTTTTTTAACGCCAACTACGGGGACATTATTCTTTTAGTTCACGGCAGCATACTCTTTTCGCTGCCCGTTCTCAAAATGTTTCGCATTCAAAATTGTCTGAATCAATCATTATTCATCAATCTTTATCAGTTGCTCAAAGTTCACTGGTTTCGTGATCGGCAATTTTGGGGGCTCCGGTCCGATAGGCGTTTAAATGTAAAGACCTGACACACCGTGCATTATGTTACAGGAAACGTCAGCCCATTGTGTTTGTTTAGTGGTGTTTGCTGCTGCTGTAGCATGCAGGAGAGCTTTATGAAGACCGCTGCTGTCGCCGTTGTTTTCCTGATGAATCGTTGATCAGCTGTCAAGTGTGTAGAGCAGCCATGTGTGTTGTCGCCATTAAATTAATGTATGTACTCCAGTATAAAAAGTTATTATTGATTAGCAAGGTCTCTCATTGTCATCCTTTTTGCCCCATACATGCTGTATTTCCTGTCTGCATAAAAGCATTCCTGGGCAACCGGTAAATCCAGGGCAGGCAAATGCCCTGCCAAATATGCCCTGTGGTTGATTACTTTTTAAAGAATCTCCAAGTTGTAATGACAATAACACACTATCAACTAAATGAAGTAAACGACGCTATTGTGTGCATGCATGTGTGTGTGGACCGCTTGTCCATTCGTGCAAGAATCTCACTGGGTTATAATATTTGAAGACCGTATTATATAACAGTACCCATGTCTCATCAGACAAACTTGAGGGGTCCTTGGGTGCGAGTCTACAGTGTTCATGTGTGTTTGTGGGTGTACAGCACCGTTGACATGAAATCAACAGTGGTTTTACTCTTCGTAGCTATACCAGAGGACCACACTGTGCCCATGATAGGGAAGCTTAAGTGGATTAGCTCTGCAGTGCCTTGCTGTAATCAACAGCGCTTTCTGGGATGCTGCTGCTGTAGCCTGCATGAGCTCCCTGCTGTTTGTTGTTGCTGTTGTTTTCCTGATGAGAATTTCTGATCAGCTGTCAAGTGCGTAGAGTAGCCATGTGTTGTCGCCAGTAAAGCCATGTATGTACTCCAGTATAAAGCGTTATTCTTATTGATCAGCAAGTTCTCATATTTCTAACCTTTTTGCTGAAGCAAAAGGTGTTTGTGATTGTAACTTTAGGTAAACTTAATGTTTACCTAATGATATTGGCAGAGTCTAACAAAGACTAACAGGTTGTGTAAAAATGTGATATGTGGTGAAGTAAACTTCAAAACATTTGCTTTATTTAATTATTAACGTACATTGTCCCCTAAATAGTTGTGTACCCCTGTTTAGACGTGATCCCTCTTTCACCAGTATGGATAGGACTATATAATAGAATATACATTGTAGTGTGCTGGCTATCATGGAGTTGATAAAACAGTTATCTTTGGTGTATGTAGGGAATGTTGTCAGTGCTGGATGTGGGTACATACTTGATAACAGGGACTTATCAGGAGTTGAACATGTGGGAAATTGACTTCCTCCAACTTCCACCACTCAAGTCTTCTGCCATTTTGATTGGCACTGTTATCGTTTTACTTTGTAACTCTGTATCTTTGTAGTTACAGATATGGAATGGAATGTAGATTTTTATTTTCAAGCCAAATAATGCAAACATGATTATTCTGTTACCTCGTTACCAAGGTTACCCACCGCCAGACCTTTCTTTGACCTGTTACAGCTGTCAATATGTTGAATATCTCATTAAAAGAGCCCATACTTCACCAGCCTAAATGCTGTCGGCTAACACATTTTAATGGAGAAAAGATGGTTCAATATTACCAGGCAAGAATTATTTATCCGTTTTTTTAATATCAACTTGCAAAGATATCTTATTTAAATTATTGCGAATTTTGTCATTGCACACTGCCCGAAAAAACACCCGCACCCAACTATAGAATGTTGGCCAAAGTTTGCCAACAAATAACTTAATCTAACAACAGCCAACCATCACCAATGGGTCTGGCAACCTGACCCTGTGTTTGGGTTTGTGAGGGCAGTGGGCAAGCACCTTAATCAGTCAGTCTAACTTTTTCATTTTTCATTTTTCACAGAGATTTTCATGGAAGAAATGTAACAACAAGGTTCTCTCTTTTGCATCATAATTCAGCGCAGCCATCATGATCAAAAATTCTTATCCCTGTCTGCTATCTGCTACTTCTGCCTGTCACATCGCCGCTTTGGCATGTAATGGCAAGTTGTAAAGGTCATCTGGTTCTCTTGTTGGTCATGCTGTGAAGGTTAAATGATGAAGCCACGCAGCTGGCCTCTGTGTTTAATCAGCCTATAGTGTTAGAATAAAATATATATATATATCATTAGCAGTATCATTCCATTTGTGTTTTCAAACAACTTGTTAACACAAATTCACCATAACATATTATGAATATATAAAACATAATGTAATCTGAATTTTATTAAATGTAAGCTAACATTTTGCACGTTTCCTAAATCACTGGCAATTTTATTCCAAACCCTTTAACTGATTTACTCCGCAAACACTTCCCTTGCCTTCTAAAATGATGCCTCATACTAAATGTATCGGATCACTTTTAATTCGGCTGGATAAGCAGATTTATGGTGATGATGTGTCCTCCGCTTTGTAGCTTACATCCCTGGCTGACCGAGACAGATTAACCCTTGGAACCTGGAAGAGTGTGTGAGTTGAGCGCAGTAGGCCATCCCTGTGGCTCAGGGTATGGTCATATTGAATCGTGTGTTGGCCAGATACTTCATCATGTTGCACAGCCAATACACTCTTTTCACAGAGGCGTCATTGTAGGACCAGCACAGGTGTATGTCACTCATAACACTAGTTACAGGTCAGCTCGTTTTATGTCACTGGTAGTAGCCTTATCTTCACTAGTGTAGTCTACTAGCCGTGCCCTGGTACATAAAAGTATTAGAGCTGTAATTAGTGTTATGAGTGACATCTTTTGTTTGTCCTACGAAGATGCCTCTGAAAAGGGGGTCTAACAAATATGAAGGAGGTGTTTTTACTTCCTCTATTGTTAGGTGGGAGGAGAAGGGCGCAGCATTGTTCACCTCATGGAAGTCTTTAAAGACAATTTATATAAATAACTTCCTCACTCACCAATACATTTTATATTATATTTATATAATATTAGTTGTGTATATTAACAAGCCAACTATGGAAAATTATTATTGAGCCGGTCGTGGTTTTCAGTAAGTTTAATTTGATCCAGCATTCTGTCTCTCTATTTATCTCCTCTGTAGGTGCTGGTATGCCCTCCCCCATCACTCTGTGCACTGGTCCTTGATATCACGTTGTTAAGTGCAGCTGACATAGTGATATAATCCTGTCCAGCGCAGAAGGCTGAGCAGTACAGGCCAGGGTCTTCACTCGTCGTGTGCATGAATGGGGTCTGTGGGCCTTTCGGTGACCTTGCAGCAATAAAATGCAGACATGGGTAACAAACAAGAGTAGAGTTGCAGCTTTTTGCGCAAATCTGCTGAGCCCTTTTTTGTTTTTGAAGAAACAATACTTGCATAATCAAGTACAATACTACGCCGAAGCTGTGATTTTCTCAACATGTTGGTTAAGCAAGCGTGTACTTGCAATGGAGAGCATTTCCCCATACATGTTTTATTTCCAATCTAGACCGTAGACTGCCTAAGAACATGGACATAACTTGCAATACTTGGGCAACCTGTCAGTCTAGGCCAGGCAAATGCCGTGTTTATTACTTTTTAAAGAAACAACCGGTTTTATTGACAATAAGACATTGTAAAATAAAGGAAGTGAACGAAGCTATTGGGTGTATTCATGCGTGTGTGTGACCGCTTGTCAATTCGTGCATGAACCTCACTGAGTTATGATCTTTGAAGACAGTATTATATAACAGTACCCATGTCTCATGAGACCAAGCTTGAGGGGTCCTTGGGTGTCAAGTCTGCGTGCCTGCACTGTACACGTGTGTTTCTGGGGGTACAACACTGTTGACATGAAATCAACAGCCGGTTTACAATTTGTAGCTACACCAGAGTACCATTCTGTGCCCCTGATAGGGAAGCTAAAGTAGATTAGCTAAAGGACAGCTCGGCGGTGCGTAGCTGTAATGAACAGTGCTTTTCGGGATGCTGCTGCTGTAGCCTGCAGGAGAGCCGAGTGCGGCTGTTTCTTTTTCTTTTCATCCCTGCTTGTGATTGGATGTTTGGGGGAATGGGGTGTGGCTTCACCTAGCACTACCCCATTTACAAGTAGCTATAAAACCTACCACAATAAATGCAAAAATAATGTTTAACTAAATGTTTGTTTAAAAGTTTTTGAAAGTCAAACGTTTCAGTTACCTCTTTCCAACTTTGTTGTCGCTCTGTACAGTTTGTTCAAATGTAAATAATCGGTGAAAAAAGTGGTATTTCTTCATATGTTTTTTAGTTTGCCTATGAACTAAAGCAAGAACGATTGTAGCAGACATGCAGAATTGTGGTTTCAGTTGCATCTATATTGAAACTATAATATTAGAAATCCTTTTGTATGTGTGAGGTTGCTTGAATTTCCGTTTTCTTGTGGTTTGTAGTGTATTGAATTATACACTCTGTTGTTTGCAGGAAGTCTGCAAGTCTTTGTAAAGCATTTGTTGTCTGTGAAAAAAAAAAGGCTAAAGTGAATAATATTATGTATTAGTTGATTTGGATAATCAGTGCATTTTCAATATTTCAAAATTCTTGCTTGATTAGTTAATTAACATAAACTAAAGAATAATACTGGGCTAATAATACTAATATTGGTTAAAGTATGGTTTTAGCAGCTTTCATCCTGTGCCAATGTGTTTCTCTACCTCATTAGCTAATCCCCCCACTCTTATATACAGTTATAGAAACTAAGTGTGACAAAAACACATTTTGTCAGAATATCTAACCACCTGCTGAACATTTGTGATTGCATCACCAAGTCTGGGTGAGATGGGTGTTCTTCATTCTCTTCTACTGCATTAGCCAAAACACCTCGGTTAAGACGTAGCAGGGAGGTAACACAGCATAAAGAGATTACGATGACACTATAACAAACCTTTTAAAATACAACATCTCTGATTGGGCATTCCATGACATCCAATCGAACACAACCAGAAACGTTGAGCTTGCAGGAATAAATATGTGTATGAGATGAATTCAGAACCATCATTTCCCTCTCTTCTCTCTAAAGGCCCTGGGATTGAATATTGGTGCCCCTGTTTGGGGGAAGATGTAGGTTGTGCAAGGTCTGGCGCCTCATCCCAACAACCCATCATCCTACCCCTATTCTGGAGGTCTATGTTCTGCTGCCTCAAGCTCTCCTGCTCCATGTGCATACGGACCACAGAGTAGCTCGTCATTGAGACACTGCTGAGGTAGAGACAGGCCACTGTCTTTGGAAATGGAGGCTGTCGCAGTGAGCAACCTTGTAGACTTTGACCTGCCGTCAGAAGCCCCGATGCTGCCCAGGGATGGAGGTCACAACATTTTCTCTCCAGACGCCACACCCTCCACAAAGTCCCTGGTCCCCACAGGCACCAACGCCCAACACCACCACCACCACCAGCCTGACCAGCGAAGTCAGGAGGACGGGGAAAGCCACAGCGACGCTACAGAGTCGGCAGACAGCGAAAATGACATGGACCCAGCATCCCACCAGTGGGAGCTGCGACGGGCATCGTCCTCGTCCAATCACAGTGGCGAGGAGGCGGACGCAGACACAGTGGAGAGGCGGGAGTTCATGAAGGCCTATGTGGAGAAAATCTTTAACGGAAAGTAAGGAATACGCTTCGGGTGTGGGTGTTGGTGGGTGGGTGTGTGTGCGCGCGCATTACTTTCATTACATTAAACTACTTTCAAATAGTTACAATTAAAATGATTGCCACATCAAAGGTCTTTATCATCATTCTTTATTTGCCTGTGTTAATTGTTATCTTTTTTTTCCTGACTCAGGTAAAATGTACTAAGCGCTTGCTTAGTGATAGGTTACAAACGTAGAGGAAGTAAAGAATTTGTCATGCCAGTCTATGTAGGTATCTCTCAGTGTGTTTATTTCTCTGTCCTATCTCTGAGTCACATTTTGCATAGTTTCCGGCACTTATTGCATTCTGGTAGTTTGCATTGTTTTGCATAGGTGAACTTCCCAATAAGTAGTGTCTGTGAAGGTGAGCATGTACAATGTGTACTAAGCTCTCAATATACATATCTAAAATATATAGATATACATAGATAGATAGATAGATAGATAGATAGATAGATAGATAGATGGAACTTGGTACTGTCTCTCAAAAGGAAGTGTTTGATTTGCTCATCCCTGACGATGAATTGATACTCCTCTCTTTGTGTTCCCCACCTCATGTTTGCCCAGAGAGGACTTTGGCCAGGAGGAGAACGCTCGTTTTGGGGAACTGTGCAGCGGAGAGAACGGCAAAGGCAGGGAGTGGTTTGCCAAATACATCAGTGCACAGGTGAACATATGACCAAAACAAGCCCAGGGAAATGTTGGTCAACATTCCAGCCTGATGTCTTAGTTTAAATGTGTTTTTATGTCAGAATTGATCATTGAATGGTTCTTGCTACAAAGCAGAAAACATAAACCGAACAAAGCTTATCTATTCAATGGAGATCATACTTGTTTACATAAAAAATGTATAGGTCCTCATTTGACGTTATTGTGCTTAATTACCTTGTATGGTTCGGAGTAAAACCCTGTCAGATACCAGTAAAAAACATATTTTATGGGGTGTGCCCTTTAACCAATAAATGAGAATAATTCTCAGTATAAAATATAAATCAGATGAATTATGATTGTCACTCACAAAGGAAATGTGTCCCACGGCACACATGGGAACTTTTTGTGTCCTATATTATGTCTTGCAGCGCTGCAACTCTAAATGTGTGAGTGAGGCAACCTTCTACAGACTTGTGCAGTCATTTGCTGTGGCTCTCTTTGAGTAAGTACAGGCCCAGGGCCCTTTTATGTTTTTTTTGTTGATGGCGTGGCTAAGCCACTTACACATATGACTTCAAGATCAGATATTAACCAATTATTCCAAACCAAATTCAATTTAATACCTCATAGTAATAATTCTTAATAATAATGTTATTAATATTATTGTTGTTATTATTTCTGGGATTATCCAAAGGGAGGGCATTTGGTAATAGTGTGAGTCAGTAAATGTGAGATGAGCATGCGTTTGCTAATGTGTTGCTTGGTAAGGAAGAGGAAACATTTTGGGTTGTAGATGTTACCAGATGGATGACTACAGCCCTGCCAAGAATCTCATGACCATGTGTTTCACATACTACCACATTGGTAAGGCTTTGACGCTGTGAGACCTCTCATGGTCACACAATGCTTTCAAACTTTTTAGGCATCAATCATGAATTGGCTCAGTAACTTAATTGTGTATATCACATAATATACCAGTTCATTGTTAACATAATAATAAAGGCCATGAAGCTAAGAAATGCGCTTAAATATTATGAAGTATTCTTCAGCAGCAATGTGAACAAAATCATATATTCCCATATATTCCCAATCAATAGCACGATTACACATGTAATAGCATGGACATAGTGAAACCAAACCAACTTACAGCCAGTAGATGTTGTTTGTTGTATACCTGTATGGAGCTTGAGTTCCTGATGTAGGTCATCATAATGATCTACTGAAACCCTGTAGGTCTAGTGAAATCTTGAATCAGGTATTTTCCTGTTTATGCACATTCAATTGTATTCACCTTAGAAATATTGGCCTGATATTTAATAGCTCAAAAGTAGGCTACATGAATAAGAAGAAATGTGTTTCATAATCTCTCTCCAAAAAATGATGGTGAAAGACATAAAAGAAATCTTGCGACATCCTTTGGCAATTTGTCCTGTTATTGACTTGAAGGGAGTTGCCTGCATTTCCTTTTAATTTCCTTGTATCACAAGGGACGTTTCACATGCAATGATGTGGGAGAGCTGTGCAAGCACAATGCAGTCCCCCCCGAAAATGCAATATCAGCAACATTGATTTTCCTGAATCCACCTGTATTTAACTCTTGGCTTTTTCATATTGTTATTATATTGACCAAAATAAATGCATTAAACAAACCAATTTGCAGTGTTAAAAAAAGTATAAAACTGGCAATACCAACTGTTAACAACATTTGTTTATTTTGGTTTTGATCATTGTAAGGATTTATCATAAGGAGCTATTTTATTATACAGATCTTAACGACATTTAAACCACAAATCCGTTGCTTTCATACCCAATGCCTTCCATGCATTCCTCCATATATCCATCCATCCATCCATCCATCCCTCCCTCCATGGATCCAGGGAGGTCCCAGCTGTCACCCTCTGAGCTGCTGGGGTCCAGCAGCCCCCCGGTGGGCATGGACTCCTACCTGGACAAGGCCAACTGCTGGCTGACTGGGAGGAAGGACGCGGCCGAGCGGCTGCTGAAGACCACCTCCAAGCCTGACGTCAGGGGCTTCTTGGGTGGCTTGGAGAGCAAGCTGATGGGGCCGGCGGTGCGCAGGACAGAGTGAGAGCTTACTACACTATGCTACCCTCTACCCAACACTACTACAACCCCTGACCTATGGGGTTGAGTTGGCGGTTACCCGCCTTTTGTGCATGTTCGGAACAAGAAAAAAGTGGAAGATTTATTTGTAATGGTTCAATAGCGGGTTTTTATATATATATATATATAGTAATAATGTTTATATTTATTTGTCTGTTGTTATCCAGGGAACCAAAGTGTCCAACAGAGACTAAGCCCAAATCACCAGGTAAAATGCATACAATTACATTCAATATAGATTTGTATTCAGTAATCCGATAATACACACAAGAAATGCTCATACTACAAGGTGTTATTTCTGTGTTTGTCTCCCTCCCTCCAGGTAGTTTGAATCCAGAGGATCAGAAGATTTACCTGTACACCCACCTGAGGCAACAGCCCATCTGGTATGTACTCAAGGAAAGGCCTTCAAGCATGCTGACTTTGACAAACAAGCCTAAAGTAGTGGCACCTGTCATTTTCATAGCCTTTTTGTGTACTCTTTCACCAGGTAGAGAGTGCAATAGATACCGGATGCTTTTTTTATTTTCACCAAGATATTTGACACATGTGTAACGGTCACTATGTGCTCTACTAAATGGAGTAATGTTTATAAACTGTCTTCTGATGTTTCCTCTCTCTGCTTTCAGGCACACATTAAGGTTTTGGAACGCTGCCTTCTTTGATGCTGTCCACTGTGAGAGGAAGAAGAGATCTCCCACCACAAGGTAAGACAGGAGGGAGGGATGGAGGGACAGATGGTTGGATGGACAGGTGGGTGTATGGACAGGTGGGTGTATGGACGGATGGGTGAATGGAGGGATGGGAGGATGAGACGATGGAGGGATGCATGTACGAAAAGGCGAAGATATGTATGAACATTTACTGTATTATGTTCTCTGAACTCAGTAGACTGCTAAAGGATCACGTGTGTGTGTGTGTGTGTGTGTTTCAAAACCACTACTGTTTAAACCCCAGGCTCCAAAACGTTCTTCCTCTTCTCTCTAATCCCTGTTTTTCACTGCTCTGCATGGTGGGAGTTTAACCCTTTCTCTCCTTGTGCCTTGCTGCCTGGTGTAGGGGAACACGGGAGGAAGAGGAGAGAGACGAGAGGTCTGGCCTTCCCGTCCGTTCACCTCAGAAACTGAGTTGTCAAAGCAAGAGAGAAGAGACAAAGAGAGGGAGAGACATGGGAGGCGATAGTTGGCTGATAAACCAGCCAAAGAGAAGTCAAAGAGAGAGGGGGTACAATTTGGAAGCTAGAGCAGGCGAAGATTAATCAGGCAGGAGGTCCTCCCTGAAGGAGAGCAGAAGGCTGATGGTAGTTCAGTTAGAACTCCAAATTATTGAGGAATCATATCAAAGAAAGGCACGGATTGTTACGTTTGAGATGTACTTCTTAGTGAATCATAGTTGCTCTGCTGCAATCTTATTTTATTACGGCATTCGACATATTGGATTACGTGGGTATGTATATAATGTATGTTCAGTTGGTTTCTGCGATCATGGCACAATGGCGGATACGGTTTGGCTTTGTCTTAGGAATTGTAATATTTCAGTCTTCTAACACCCGTAATTGCAACACAACCCAACCCAAGTTCTACTTGTAGACAGAAGGAATGCCGTGTCTTGTCAGTATAGCACACTGTCATTGATGTGGAAATGGCCTCTGCTTCCAGCATGTTCACTCCAGTGCTGCAATAGATCATTCCCTGCTTTTTGTCTCTATTGGGCTGCATGTTCAACTCCTCCCTCCCCCACACACACACGCACACCGTTTTTTTTTACATCATCACTACAGGCTCCTCCCCAATTTGCAATGATGTATTTTACATGTGACATGTCCTAGCAACTGTCAAAGTTTGCAATGTCTTCTCTCTGGGAGCATCCCAACAGCAGTACATTTGCAGAGAAAAGCAACACTATCTCCTTTACATTTCAACGTTCTAACCTTAGAAGCTGCTTGTATACTATATCCTTGAGGGATTGATGGTAGAGTTAGACTTTACATTAAAGGTGCAGTGTGTAAAAACTCAGTTGGTTGCAATCTGCCACCTCACCACTAGTTGCTAATAAATTTTACACATTAGACCTTTAGATATTTAGTGTTCATTCAACAGGTTTACAATTGCATCTCAAATTTAAACATTAAATTAGGTTTTCAGTCAGTCATCACAAGACATATTTGCAATGCCAATTCAACAATCACATACTTCATATCCAGTCTATCTTACAGTATGCAGAACGTGTTTTTTCATTTCACTTGGTATGAGTTACAGTGGTAGGAGTGTGACTAAACTGGTAGAGTATCACACACTACATCCTTACTTTTCAGTCTTGGTGCATTGGCTGTTACACTTATTCTTAGCGATGACAATGCTAGGCAAGTAATGAATGCCCCATGTATTTATTCTGTGGCTGTTGTATCTGTATTACTTATACAATTTTGTATCTTGATGAATGATTTTGACTAACATGGTTCTTGTTATTTGTCATTATATGCTTCCATATATTTGCGCTTGTATGATTGGTGTAAATTATTTTTTTATTTCCGCTGTTTCAATAACATTTGTTCATTGGTTGTTAACCACTCTTTGATATATAAAACATCAAAGAGTCAAAAATCAAACCATGTCTCTCTCTCTCTCACTCTTGATCTCTCTCTGTGTACCTCTCATCGCTCTCTCTCTCTCTCTCTCTCTCTCTCTCTCTCTCTCTCTCTCTCGCTCTCGCTCTCTGTCTACCTCTCTCTTACAGGGAAAGGTGGTGCCACATGACTCAGGAGGAGAAGGACGACAGCTCTAAAATGGACGAGAACATTGCCTTCGGCCAACTGGGGTGAGTGGTGTACTGTGTACCTATTTAATCAAGAATAGTAATAATATTTGTAAGACAACTTTTGGCAGCTTTTTTTTATTACACCAGATTGGAGAAACATTGTCCTTGTGTATCCACCCTAGAAACCCTAGATGGTTTATTGAGAACACTTTTATTTGTTTGTTGGATTTGATTTAGTTACTTTATTCATCCCCAAGGGGGGTATTTGGTTAGAAGTTTGATTACTAAAATGTTTTTCCCTGCTACATCATTATCAAGCATAACCCTATCTTATACCGTATCTTCAAAGCCATGCGATTGATTCCTGTGTGTGTGTTTTTCAGCACCTTCACACACAACATGCTGGAGTTTGGCCTCAGTAAGAAGCTCTGTAAGGATTTCCTGAAGAAGCAGGCGATCATCGGGAATCTCAACGAAGGTACGATCCACAGTGCCCATGATCCACAGAACTCAGACTCTGAGTTCTGTGGATTTGAACAAAGACTTGAGCAGTTACTGGGTTGAATTTGGTTGAAAGGGAACAAAAGGGTAATGTTTCAATTAATAAAAACCTAAAAACGATAAAGATGGTTATATTAAGTCCATCTCATCTTCTGTTGAGGTTATTCCTACAACTTTAATGAGCTGTTTTTTGACAATACTGTAACGCTGAGCTAATCGTAAAGTGTGTGTGTGTGTGTGTGTGTGTGTGTGTGTGTGTGTGTGTGTGTGTGTGTGTGTGTGTGTGTGTGTGTGTGTGTGTGTGTGTGTGTGTGTGTGTGTGTGTGTGTGTGTGTGTGTGTGTGTGTGTGTGTGTGTGTGTGTGTGTGTGTGTGTGTCTGTGTGTCTTCCCCCCTCCCCCCTATACAGAGCAAAACAAGTTGCTGAGTGACCACATTGACAAGATGGCAGCTGACTGAGTGGGTGCTACAGGATGTTGGACAGCATTACAAGAGAGAGAGAGAGAGAGACACACACACACACACACACACACACACACACACACACACACACACACACACACACACACACACACACACACACACACACACACACACACACACACACACACACACACACACACACACACACACACACACAATAAGGTGAAGGGCTTTGTAGAAGCCACTCCTGCAAGTCTCCGGGCTCCTCTTTGATCCCCTCCCGCTAGAGCAATAATAGAAGCCGACTGTCTATCATCATCATCATCATCATCATCATCTCATCATCATCACAACAATACTCCTCCACTACTACTCTTTATATGTTCCTACAATGTCTGTGCTGATGATAGTGTTAATTGCATTCAGGTATGCCTACGTTACATCATTCTTATTATGCATGTATTAGCTAGATAGATAAATGTAGAATCCGGTGTGGGTTGGCACTTGGCTCGAGCAATATGGCTTTATTTTATTTTGACTCTACCAGTAAATTCTGCTGTTCTTTAGCTATATTAGCGTGACCTTGGAAAGTAGTTTGTACTTCATGTAGCAAAGTTTTTTCTAGGTAAAAACAAATCTGTTATTATTCTGTTCTAAAAAGTAGTGTACATGATGTGAATATTCTTAGTGTGGATTTTAGTTCATATTCATTTGTAATGTTAAACCACAAATTGACCACTCCTAAATGTCATAATTTTTTTTATTGACCCCACAATTAGTTAATAGAAGAGTTAGTGGACAAAGTCATTGTTTTTTACCAAACCACAACCATCTATGACACCAAATATATATTCTTTCATGAAGTATACATTTTCACATTCCCAGTAGCTGTTGCAAACTTATACACAAATATGTTGAACACCAATGAACCAACTCATCTGTCCAAGACCATATCTTAACTCTAACAGACCCTTTAAAAATGATCTAGTGTTATTATTTTTAGATAAGGGACTGTATTTCATAAAATTGGGACATGCAAAGTGCCTTTTCATGTACCTTCTAACATGTTTGTCGGAGTCAATGTGTAGATTCCTCACTCCTTTCCATATTGATACCTTTATTTGTGTAGTCTTTTTGTCTTTCAAAGAACTCACTGCTTTTGCTTCAGTGAATCACCAGATTAACAAAAGTAGCTGTATATGGATAGAAGTGTTGTATTTTATTGTGAGCTCTTCATATAGAAGAATAACCAAGAACTAGGAGCATGGCAATGGCTGTTCCTAAATAATTATCCATACTGTATAATAATCGATATAGCCTGTGAAATACCATTGAGACGCTTAGACTGCATTGCTCAATCTTACCAATAGGCGGTAGCATTGTTTCTCCAGTTCATCTCTCCTCGTACTTGTCACTATAAAGTGAAATGTGTTGAAAAAGCTGTGTCCTTGTTTAAAAACCCAATCCAATGTATACATATTTGTTTTTAAATAGTCATTGTGTAAGGTAATTAAGATATCACTATTGTAAATTCCTTCCTGTGCATTTTCCAAAACTGCGTGCTGCGTATTGCCTATGTTTTGTATAGGTTTTGTGACTGTTCTGATTAAGATGAAACTTACTTCTCAAGTACCCCCTTTTTGCCTCTTGGATACGATCATTAAGAATGCAGTAAGATAATGCAATGTCGTGACCTTTTAGCTGATTGATATGACTCATTCAGTATCATTCAGCGCCTTGCCATCCAGCAATGTAACAGATAGAGCCTCCAGTTTGCCTTCCAAGTCTATTTCTCTCAACGTTGTCTTTGGTGAACCGACCCTTAATACCTCTGGTGGTATAAGCCTTATTTGACATCTCGGCAACCCTTTTGTATGAAGTATTTATCTTCCTAAAGATCACATTTTAAAAGAACCGTTCAATGTTTTTGTTGCTGACTCCTTGACTTTTGGAACGTGCTGTATATTTACTCTGATATCTCGGATCTTTAGTGACTTTAACTGAGCTGTCCATGTAAGCCATAGTCAAAGCCACTGAAAGAGTTTGGCCCTTCAGGTTCAATGTGAAGAAGGGACCCTATATCCACCTGGTGTAACTGATAGCCTTTTGTATTTTCATTGCATGCTGCATGATCTCTGGTTTGGATATTTATTAGAGTAGTCATATTAAACCTTGCCCATTTATCAACCGTGTGACACCTTTATTATTTAAATTGTTTCCTTACCACATGAAGTCAAGATGAGAACAATACTATGACTGGCTGCATGACATCTGCATGCCAATGTCAATGCCGTCCAATGTTGAATCAAGCAGTAAGCGCTGTATTACATTTATTTTTTATGTTTTTCAGACTGTTAATATGTGGGCCCCATGCACATAGTTGCGAGAGAGAGAGAGAGAGAGAGAGAGAGAGAGGTGGGGGGGATGTATATGTCTGTGTCAATACGAGCAGGGGTGTTGATTAGGGTAGTAGCGGCCTATGTAGTAGCGGCACAATGTGTTGGGAGTATTCCCTGTATTTCAGACCCCCCTCACCACCACCCGCCCTGGGCAAAGGCTGCTAACAGTCTGCCATTTTTAGCTCCACACATAAATAAACAGCGGTCACACAGTCTGCATGCTGATTGGACACCGTGTAATGAGCTGTGAAAGCATAGTCAGCGCACTCACACCACCAGTGCCCGGCTCAATGTAATTAATGCCAGACCCACCAGCAAAAAAATAAATACAAATCGGTGGTGTGTGTGAAGTGGGGGCAATGGGAGGAGAGACACAATGAGCATTGTGTGCACACTTAAGAATTCAATCCATAATGCTAGTATCCACCGATCTTCCCCTCTTGTTCACACTGGGGGCCTTTGCAAAGGCTGAACTCCTAACATTGGACGAGGAATTTCTTCAAGTCTCATTCACTTGTGTTTATACACACACACGATATACAGTGTGGAGTACTTGATGATACAAACACACGCTCGCTGCGTCCATTAGCCATGCATCACTCATGGATATGAAGGATAAGCGAGGAAAACATTCTCTCACACATATGAACACTTTGCCACGACGCAGCTGTGTGCCCGGAACACTGGATGGCTTCATGGATACAGCAACTCTTTTTCTCCCTCAAGGTCAGACCTGTATGAAGTAGCATGCTCTTGTTTAGTGAAACAGTACGTGTCAGTGTATCGGTGCACATCATCTGCCTTAGTCTGCATGTCATCATCCCCTCGTTGACCTTGTCATGACAGATATTCCCTAAAAACACAAACCACACAAAACTATATTCACAATAAGCATCAATATATTTTGTTTTCCATGTTTTCATTGGTTTGGGCTGTGGATCCATGGCTCACTTCCACCCAGCTTTGTGTGTGTGTGTCTGTCTGTGCGTTGTGTGTGCATGCGTGTGTGTGTGTGTGTGTGTGTCTGTCTATGTGTTTGTTTGTCTCCACTCTGCGTAGGAGCCCAGCAAAGGAGGGTGATTGAGGAAGCAGGCTGCACTCTTACAGCCCTCAGAGGGAGGCTCCTATTCAGACCCCAATGACTTCCTCCAGGATGAAGTGTCGGACCCCGGGGTGGTCCCGGACAGTGGGCGGAGGTGAAGGGGTGATGGGACTAAAGCTTGCCACGTGCACCTCCGGCGTGTTTATACACACAAACACTTGAACGCACACACACACACACACACACACACACACACACACACACACACACATAATTTCCCAGCAAAATGATGCTTGATTTGAACTGACTGGTAATATTCGAAAGTTTCTAGCAAAATGTGAGTATGTGTGTTTCAGAAAGAACGAAAATATTGATTATATTATTATAAGATTATTGTAATGATTGATAACAAACATTGATTGTTGTTATTTAATTTAATGTATTTCTCTCTGGGATGCTGCAGGTAATCTTAAACATTGAATGGCTTGTGTGTGTGGGTGTGTGTGTGTGTGTGTGTGTGTGTGTGTGTGTGTGTGTGTGTGTGTGTGTGTGTGTGTGTGTGCTTGTGTGTGTATGTCAGTGTACATGTCCTTAAACAGCTCTGTTGAAGTCGTGGTCTGGTGGACGTTTGAGGCGGATAACGATGTATAAAGCTTTGTGCCAGGAAACCTAACTTGATTAGCTGCTAATGTAGCATGCACCGAAGCACATCCATCTTCATCATGACCCCACCTCTCGACACCAATCTGAGTGTGTATTTGAACAACTGTAGCCCGTTTATGTAGAGTGAAAAAATACAATAAACACTTGGATTAAAACTCTTTTGAACCCCTGGTGTTTAAATGGTGTGATTTAGTGCTGAAACTCAAACGTGATTGCACATGGGAGCGAGAGCGATGACACTCTCGAGACCGTGTGATATTTTGTATTGTTCCTGCTCTTTCCACATGGCCCTCCATCCAATCACAGCTAAAGCTGTACACTAACACCATCTAAAACTGAGTGATTTTCTGCGTAATAGTGGGGAGTGATGAAGCGTGAAGATGAAGAGTGATGATTTGCTGGCTGAAAATGTCCACAACTCAACCCATGAGTGGTTGAATTGCATTATGGGAAATATCCTCTGCACCACTGATGATCCATTACATGATTGTCCTTCAACATTTCACCACTGGCAAAGTCCCCATAGGTTTCTCTACTTGTCAATTGTTATCGGACTAACCAAAGCACACTAAATTATAGTTGTGATTTTGCATGTGAATGTTAGTATTGCTTTAGTAACATGGACACATACCAGTCAACTAGTGAAACGTATTTCACTTTATAGCTTTTGATAACAAACTTGGGCCTGATTCTCGCTCTCGCTCTCGCTCTCTCTCTCTCTCTCTCTCTCTCTCTCTCTCTCTCTCTCTCTCTCTCTCTCTCTCTCTCTCTCTCTCTCTCCCAGTCTATCCCCTCGGAGGCTTTCAGCTGTTTCCATGTTTTATTTACTCGTCTGACCAAAAGAATCCTATACACAGGAAATGCTTGTGATTTCCAACTCCTTTCCTCAAATGTGGGGACGTTTATTTTAACAAACATTCCTTATTTGCAGTGTGCAAGCGCACAGCACACTGTTTTTGGAGAGGACTGTGCGCCTCAACTGTTTAGGCCTATTTTTAGACGGCCATTCTCTGCACTTCTCTCACACAAGTGTTATTCTAAATCTTATTACAGAAGGCCTACCACGGCCTTCTCCAGCAGCACTGGTGCATTCTGGTATTATAATAGATGTGTAATGTATAGGACAGCCAAATCCATTATGCTTGTACCTTACTCCCTTTAATATCCATACATTTGGTCATACAGTACACTACAATGTTATATTAAAACTGATCATTATGTCACATGTGCCAAGAATGATTTATTGTTATCACTGCTGCTTCAAGAATACATATTTAATTAAAATAGTGTGAGTGTTAGTGAAGCTTGCTGCAAAGCATTAGCTATTCTCCTCAGATTGATAGAAGGTGACTGGCGTGACTGGTACCAACCTGTGCACTTGCATGATTGGATGCCCTAATGGCGGAACTTGGAGAAGAATGAATGGGTGCTAGATAATTCTGCATCATTCTTCATAACATTGAAGTGAATGATGAGTATGATTGACTTGTTGTATATTCCTATAATCAATCTGAACCAACAATCCTAAACAGCGCGACTTCAAAGCAACATTTTCCCCATTTAATCACAACTTTTCCTCAACATTATTTGTTGTTTGTTATGTAATAGAGAATTGTTTTATGTTTTAAACCAGAATTCACAATAATGAGAAATGTAGAACAAATCTGGCTATAGTTTTGGAGTTCTATACACTTGATGACGGAACTTTCAAATTCTGGGAGGAGAGGTTTATCTCAACATGTTCATACACATGTACATTAAACCCTGTCCCTTTATGAAGGAAGAGAGAAAGATACATCCCATGTTCCATAAACATTTACATGGACAATGACAACATCCGTATGCACTTAAGCGCTTTCTGCAGGATTTAAAACAGACAGCTGTGCATCCGTTCAGCATTAGTACTGTTGAATGGAAGGTTTCAATAAAGATATGTATTGTATATGTCCTAAGCAGAATACCTGAATTACAATCAACTGAGCAAGAAATATAAGAGATCTTGAGTTGTTCTATTTATAGAGGAATATGAATGAACACAGAAGTAGACAATGATTATGACAGGCTGCCATCATTAAAAAAGTATGTTTGGATAACAATTATAAAGCTGTTTAACAAATAAATTATCTCACAGTCACAACTCGTTATCTCAGGTTAAAGGTTAGGCATATAACGTTTGAACAGTTAAAGTTAGTCAGCATTTCGTTTCAAACACAATTGTTTAAAAAAAATGGACTTTGTCGGGATACGGCAGAGATATGTAGGAACACAGTGGAAGTCCCATTTGGTACAGTTGATGTGCGTGCATACCTAGGACAAAAGATGGCCCATAAGGGCTTTGGCGCTCTGCGCATGTCTCTTTAGTCAACCCAAGGTAGGAAACCTTGTCCACGTTATTTACATTTTTTGACAATATATTGTCAATGCTGAATGAATGTGATTTATCAGTGGGCCTGCTGCCCTCGTGATGTGAAACACCATTTCCCTTTGTTTTGTCATGCACAAACATGCTGAGCTGGCCATTCTCTCGTCCACTGAAAACGGACCTTGCATCCTCATCTTCCTTATCGTGTGGGACAGTATGCTCTGGAAGATCTTCCACGCGCGCCGTGGATTCGTGTGCTGGCGCGCAACGCTGCCCGGATGCTCGTGGTAACGGTTGCTGTCTCCGGGTGGATGCTCCGCCGGTGCTCTCCGTGGACTTCCTCGATGGGGTATTTTGCTGCATGCCGGAATGGTGCAATTCTGCAAGAATGGGCTTTAAACTTTGATCTCGGGGCACATACGCAGTCTCCTTTGGCTTCATTGCCCCCTTCTGCGAGATGCCTACATCCTCACCGCCTGGCGCCTCTGCAAAGGCCGGTCGAGTGCTGGACTGTCCTCCCGACACCTTCGTCCGCTTGGTCCCAGATGGTGAGTCGCTCTCCTGCTGCTGTCTGCTCTTAAGTCTCCGTTTCCTTCGTCTGTAGTTGCCGTTCTCGAACATGTCCAGGCATTTAGTGTCAAGCGTCCAGTAGCTCCCCTTGCCGGGTCGACCTTTCTCCCGCGGCACTTTGATGAAGCAGTCGTTCAGCGACAGGTTGTGGCGGATCGAGTTCTGCCACCCCTGCTTGTTGTCGTGGTAAAACGGGAAGCGGTCCATGATGAACTTGTAGATGCCGCTGAGCGTCGCGCGCCTCTCCG
The DNA here is from genome assembly GCA_026745465.1 of Lota lota. NCBI lineage: Eukaryota > Metazoa > Chordata > Actinopteri > Gadiformes > Lotidae > Lota > Lota lota. Next base: position 419,751 of record JACYXH010000178.1, on the reverse strand, counting down.
GTGCGTTCTTGATCGCCATGGCAATGAGCGCGATGTAACTGTACGGCGGTTTCTGCGGAGGCTCCTGCTGGCGCGCCGAAAGGAAGCTCAGAGCGGGAACCATTCCGCTGTTTTCCCCGCCATACAAGTAGACCATTGGTGGATGGTTGGAGATGCCAAGCGATTGAGGTGGTACTCCGAGATGCTGAAGTCGGGTGTGATACAGACTCATCGCGCCGGGAAATCACGAATCGTATCCGTGCAGGGAAAGTTCACGAACAGCCGGCGCCCAGAGTTTCTCCCCTGAACTGACTTCCCGTGCGCCCTGGCCGCCTCACGAAGTCCACCCAAAAATGTCAAATAATTGTTGTGCGTTTGCAGTGTTTTGTTGACTTTGCACGGGAAAATAAATTGTCCATCATAAACATTCGTTGTGTTCTCAGCCCACCCACATTAATTAAAATTTCATTGCACAAGATCCCGCGTGTCCCTTTTACCCACCAACCAATGAGGTGCCGGGTTATTCCCTCATCTGTTTATAGAATTAGTCTGTTGATAAGTCTGCCCACCCAAGTTGAATCAAGCTGTGTTTATTTGGAAAAATTTCCGGGCACCCAATACATAAACGCACTGATGTGCTGTTTGAAATATCACGTCCACCCTTGACGCGGAGAGTTGCTCGCACAGAGAGAACAAGCAAACATTGCGGAGTTCTTTCTGGGACTTGCTTTGGTTAAGCAGAAATCAAAACAAAGTGTAAAAGGAAAATAAAGTTAACATTTTCTTTCAAATCGTATCCGGCCCCACATACGCATCCAAATCCAATGACGGTATAAAATGCATTATATGAAGAAAAAACAGGAATGAACAGGAATTAATCTGTTCGCTCGACTAAGTGAATTATTTTTTTAGATGTGCATAATTAAAATAGAAAAAAAACAATAATGACGTATCATCTCACGCTGCGTAAAACGAAGCGTAATGATGGGGTTAGGCCTACGCCTAATTGTTTTATCAGCAGCTGCAAGCAGCCAGCTGGGGCGATCGCCTTAAAAGGACAACTCGAAGGAACGAGAATGTATATTATTTGTGAAAGCCTACATGATGCTTTATATTATGTATTTTCCTGTTTATAAGGGCCACAGGGATTATAACAACTTTACAAGTGCTCACAGCTGCACCGTGCTTACATTTCAGTTTCGAGGTGAATAAACTCAACTTTTCACGGGTGTTTCTTTTTTTTCTTTTTTCTTTTCAGACAGCAATGATTCATTAGGAAGACATGGATTAAATCGAACGCAAAACTAGAAAGGATGTAGACCAGCAGTTTATTCATTGATCTATTGCGTTTAGTGGGCTGTTTAGTTCACCGGCGCGGCAAACTAAACAATTAACAATTAACCATTGCCTTAAAAAAAATAGTTCTACCCAAACCACAGAAATTGCTTGCTTTGCTGTCATTAAAAAGGCAGATAACACTTTACAATTATTTATTATTACTGCATTAGTTAATGCAGTAATGCACAACTAACCGTTCATTAATTAGTCAACTAACATAGTAAACACTCACTAATGGTGTTCATGTTTATGATGTTCATGTTAACTAAGGTAATGGGGTTCATGTTAACTATGGTATTACATTTTTGTAATAGGGTTAGGGTTGCGGTTAACCCTAACCCACTACCCCTAAGATAATAATACTACTGCATTAACTAATGTTAATTAATGGTTCATTAATGTCCCCTTATTGCGAAGTGTTACCAAAAAGCACAATTAAATGCTGCAAGTTGTGGACCTACATTAATCCGTTAAGGTAAGACTGATGATTCATGTTCATTCGAGTTCATGTTATGGCTGACTACTGGATTCCTCATTGCTGACTGGCTCATCTATCTCGCCCATGTCAAGTCAGAATTACATCATCATAGGCTGTTAAGACCTAAAAAGATTTTAATGATTAAATCATTAACCTACAATGGGAAATCTGCAATAAAACGGTTTATTAAATTGTTGTAGTGGAATAACGGTCGGGAACAAATACATTTCTTTTTGGGAAAGATTGGCCTACGCCTAGTCTACTGGCAAGGCTATGACTTGTATTTGGTGACATCTTCTGGACAGAATCATTTTAACCATTGCAAAGGTAAGGTAGGCTATTTAAAACAAAATTGAATGTTAGATGTTTGAGCTCTTTACTGCACAAGTCAAGTCTATGGTGAAAAAATGTATCTTATGTAGGCTATATAATATAAGCTATTGGGTGTTTGTAGAACATATATATGCAGAAGCCTAAAACAAGCTTAATTTATGTGGGCTACAGTTTCTTAAGTATATCATAATATGGTTCCAGTCACAATACATTTTGTGACTGGTACAGTTAACAAAGCAATTTTATTCATAAATATCCAATAAAAAAACAGGTCTTAACAGACACATAGAACTAGAAAATAGATACAGTGTTAGAGAATATTTGTAAAATGACAAGCTGTGTATACCATGTGATAGGGGAAAACGTATAGGTATAGTAACGGTCCCTGAACTGTAACTTTTAATTCCCAGAGGGTTGTGTCCTGCCATTTGTAAAAATAGATTCTATCAATAACAATTTAATAAATCAACTATTTACAATTTAAACGCATTCCCCACTAGATGTTGAGAATCTCCTAATGATTGTAGCTTCAGCAACAAACTGATTTTTTTTTTTATTCTTTCCTGGGAACAAAGGGGCAGGTTTAGGAAATCTATAAGTTGTTACTGTCCGCATGCTTGGGAACGACAAGATACGTCACTGCCCAGTTGAGGTGATCGTCCGCCACTCTAAACCTGCTGAAGTCCAACACGTTTTTCGATGAGACTTTGTAATGATACGAGAAGCCGCTTCCGTCGCTGTGGACCGCGGGGGGGTAAGAGTTGCCACCTGCCACCCTGTCCTGCTGGGAGCTGTGGCACACCTCAGGTATGGGACCGGTCTGATTTTCAAATAGCCAAGACGGAGGGTTGAAGTCTACGCAGGGTACCCCTCCCTGCTCTGGGCCAGCCGCTGGGCCTGGTTGGTGGTGCTCCTCCACTGGGCCAGTGGTCTTCTCCCCGGAGGATTGGATGGCGATGGGTTCGGCCCGGGCCACGCAGTCCGGTGGAGAGGACTTGGAGGAGGTGGGAGAGTGCAGAGTTGCTGGCTGCTGGTACAGCGTGAGGGACCTTTGGTCTCCTTTACTTGGCTCCACGGTAGGGGGAACATCAGTATCTGGCCCCAGCTGGGGCGCCCGGGTGCTGGTCGCCGCCCTCTTCTCACACTGGGCCTGGAGGTGGACAGCGGGGTCTGGCTGAGCCTGGGAGAGCGAGAGTTTCGAGCCAGGGGACGTCTCGGAGGACGAGGAGGTGCAGAACACCTTGGACGGCGCGGGGAACATATTCCACGGATTCGACTCATCGCTGTCCATTTCCTCCAAGAGCACGCCCTCGCAAACGTTGAGGACGTTGTCCCGGGGAGGGGTCTTTTCAAAACCATACCCCCTAACTACATCCTGTGGCTCTCCACTGGGCCCGCTGGTGGAGGCGTGGGGCTGGGTGGCAGGTGTTGAGTGCATCACCAGTTGGTCACTGGAGGGGGGGATAAGGCCGATCGGCGTGGCGCTGCCTTCGTCGGGTAGCGATGGCGGCCTCAGGGGAAGGGCCACCGTATCTGGGATGATGAGATGAGCCATGGGTATGCTAAAAGTTTCAGCCCCCTTGCATCGCACCCTGTCAATGTCCCACTCTGTGCGCACGTGCGTGCCTAAGGGCAGGGCTGGTGGGTCGCTTGAGGTCGAAGGTTGTGGCGACGTAATCCTCCTAGCCAATGTCAGTCTTTCTTGAACCTCCTCTACTAAATCCATCAGACAATCGTACTGCCACACACCGAGCAGCTCGGTCAAGTCAATGCCACTCTGACTGCTTTCAGTTTGAGCCAAATTCTGATCCTGCAAGGCTTTCCATGTGTCACAGATCTTAACCCTAACGGAGGAAAGGGTCGTGCAGCAAGGGGGACACTCTTTAATAGGTCCAGCTGCCATTGCGGCAAGCTTGCTAAGTGACAGGAAGAATCTGCTTTTTCTCTTCTCGGGGGCCATATGAAACTGGAGACTGTAGGTCTGCAGACACACCGTAGTGTTGACAAGGCTGGAGAAACACTCTCTGTCTTCTTCCTCCTGGAGGTGTTCCCACGCGGTGTCGGTCAAGATCGCAGGAATCTGGACCACTCCATCGGAAAGAAAAAGCAACTCTGGAGGGCCGAGGCCCAGCGCCTGCGAATGTGGCATTTTACCCACCGAAACAACGCGGGCTTTCAGATTTGCAGTATTTTTCTCTTTTTCTGTGCCGTGGCTGATTATCATATTCTCTATCCACGGCTCCAGTTTGTTCCGTGATCGAGCCATCCTTGTACCTATAAAGCCTTAGTATAACGTTACGTATAACTTAAAATTGTGTGATGGTATCATAATTACCGATTGTTCTTTTTTGTTGGTGTTCCTTAATGAAAAGCATGTTCATAACATTGCAAAAGAACGATGGGTTACCGCTGCTCATACATTTAAGCGCGGGTATAACGTTACATTCAAAACAGTCCACCGACGGATCGTTCTTCCTGCTTCAGAATGCGACCAACGTAAAAAAAAAAGTATACTTAAACGTCAACATAAACGGCTGCTGTAGACATCCGATGACGTGTTTTTAATTGTTACTACTATAGCCACTGTCCAAATAACCTAAGAATCATATTCGATCGAAGAACGTATTACAAAAACATTTAATAACAGACTCTCGCTCAGCCCTTGTCGCACGGTATGACGTGTGGCCAGGGGCGTGGCTTCACTCAGAATAACTGTCCCAACATGTTTCGGGCATAGTTTTATAAACGTTTTCAGAACTGCTTAATTAACGTCGTTAGGCGTTCTACTAGTTGTAAGAAGTACCATGCAGCATTAGAAGTGATCAACAAAGGTTGTCAAGGGACATAAGTTATATGGTGAGTGTTTACATGAAGTATTTGAAGCCTCGGCGTTAGCATAACCGGTTCCTAATCGTTCTAAGGCATGTCAATTCGCGTTTACCTGTTAAATGTTTCTTCGAGTCCATTATTCTGCTAATTTAACGTATTACGTCACGTTGTAGCGACTGCCTACCAATACTTACACACCTGGTTTTAAACCTTACGGCAGGTAAAGGAACACACGAAAGGTATGCTCTCTGAAAAAGATTGCATATTGGAATTGTAAAGGTGATAATTTAATGTCACGGTAGCTAACAATAATCATCGTTGTCCCTCGGGCCAGGTCAATTTTTCATTCAGAATTCACTGTAGAGAGGCCTAACCAGTTGAAAGGGGTCGCATGTTAGCTCAGGCTGAAAAACCTGAATGCCAAACATCTTTTTCATGTTTCTAAGTAATGTTCTTTGCATTGTCCATGACAAATAAACACATACACAACTTAGCTAGCTAAGCTAGTTAGCCGCCCATTGCCCATGTTTTTGTTGTCCTGTCAGATGTGGTACGTTATTGACCATATATTAAAGTGACCCAAAATAACCAAAGAATTATGAAACGTCTAAGTCATGTCTTTGTTATTAGTCTAGACATTGCTGATTCAACAATGGATTCACCAAATGGTGCGAAGGTTTCAGACCCCCAGCATTCCCAGAAACTACTTCGGATGCTGCGTTCTTTCTGGCAGGAGCAAAGTTTTCATGACGCACTGTTGGTGGTAAACGGAGAGGAGCTTCCTGTCCAGAAAAACATTCTTGCTGCTGCCAGTCCATATATCAGGTGATATGAAACAATGTATTAAGTATTCAATAACACACACTTCCCCAGAGATGATGCATTCACATCTTTGGTTGACCAAAATATGTGACTATATTTTGTATATGTCATTAACAAGCTAGTGGATTTGCTGAGCTTTTTCGAACTTGACAACTAATAACTTTCTATTTTAGGACCAAACTCAACTACAACCCTCCAAAGGATGATGGATCAACCTACAGAATTGAGCTTGATGGAGTCTCTATGCCCATCATGAAACATATCCTGGACTATATATTTAGTGGCGAAGTGAGTATGGAACACAGCCTTGATTCGTCACGGCTGCAGGCCGAGGCTGTTGGGTGTGAGCTAGCCGAGTGAGTCACTGTGATGTTCTGCTTGTTAAATAAATTGTCGGGACACTCCCGCTGAGCACATATCTGGTCCATGTCTGCAGATCAGCCTGAGCGAGGACACCATCCAGGACATGGTGCAGGCCTCTGACCTGCTCCTCCTCACTGACCTTAAGTTCCTCTGCTGCCAATTCCTGGAGAGCTGCATCACGGCCGAGAATTGCATCGGCATCCGCCTCTTCTCGCTGCACTACTGCCTCCACCACGTGCACCACGTGGCCACCGAGTACCTGCAGACGCACCTCCGCGACGTGGTACTCACGGAGGAGTTCTGCGAGATGCCCCCCGACCGGCTCTGCGAGCTGCTGGCCATGGAGAAGCTCAATGTGGGCAACGAGAAGCACGTGCTGGAAGCAGTTGTGCGCTGGTTTGCCCACGACCCCGATGATCGCAGGGTGGGTGCGGAGCCTTGGTAGTACTATCGAAACATCTTCAGCCTCAGGGGCTGTGTTGGGGGAGAGAGAAAAGTTTATGAGGAAAAGAAAGAATCCTCTTTTCATGCTGAACGATCCGAGCATGTAAAGGCAAACTGACTGGTGCATAGCTTGGTGGTTTGCAATACAATATATATATGTATAATGTATGTGCACCTCAGGACTATCATCCCATGTTGTCTTCCAGGTGCACATGAAGGAAGTGATGTCCTCAGTGTGGCTGCATGGCCTGGATGCCTGTTACCTGGATGAACAGGTAATCCAATCAAAGATATCATTGTTTCCCTCAGTGATAGTGCTGCTGGTCCATTTTTATTGCATGTGGTTACATTTAATTGGCAACATTTATGCATGGCGACAATCAATTCAACAAGTCTAGTTATCTTTATCTAAAAAATAATAATAATGAAACCGCATTTTTAACCTTAAAATACCTTTTAAATAAACCTTCCGTGGTCAAAACAAGATGCTATCACGTATCCCAATCAGGATTCCAATGCAGCCAAATCCTAAATCTAGGTTCCCAGTTTCAGGTATTTATTGCTTCTCCCTGATGTATATCTTCTCTTTTATTTGCTTGTTGTACTTCTTGAATATTTCCAATCATATTGTCTGGTATAGTTTGTAAGGTTCTCCATGTGTTTTGTGGTCCCCCCAGGCCCAGGGGGAGCCACTGATGAGGGAGGTGATCAGAGAGCACTGCCAGCCTGCCCTGGCGGGACCTCAACCAACAGGAGAGGATCTCCTGGCCGCCTTCAAGCCTCGAGGCTACTCTGAGTGCATCGTCATCGTAGGGGGAGAGGACCGCAAGTAAGCATTTATGCCTACATGTTGGTTGATTCATTGGGGTAGTTTCTCCCCATTTGCTATCGTGGTTACTTGTTCTTCAGAGTGTAGTATTGTAGCTCATATATATATATATATATATATATATATATATATAACATTTATTTAAAGAAAAACCAAACACCCTGTTTAAGCTAGTTTAACCCACTATCAACATTTTTTAAATGCCTTCTGGCTGTCTCCTGGCAGAACCCTTCTTTCTTTCTTTTCATTTAGGGGCCCCTTTTTTTGCTCAGGCTTTCGTTTTCTTGTACAAAGTACACCCACCCACTCAATCAAATCAGATTTGATGTAGCCGATTTGATTGACGTACCGTAATACCCGGTAACTCATGCATAGCAGTCATTTAACCCATAGAGAGCCATTTGAGTACATACTTATCCTATGTTTTAAAAACGTTGAATTTATGAAAAAATTTGGACCAGGGTCAATCCATAGCACTACCATGTAAACCACTACATCACTTTTGTAAGTTGTTTCTGGGTTTGGTTTTCCTCTAAACAAAGTCCAATGATGTTGCATGTTCTTTCCGATAACCTAAGACTAATATGGGATCACTGCCTAATAATGACCACACCACTCTCTCCCGCGCAGGACCTCGAAGCCGACGGCAGCAATGCGCTGCATGTGTCCGCTCTACGACGCTCACCGCCAGGGCTGGATAGAGCTCCAGCCAATGACCATGGCTCGTGTTTCTCATGGCGTGGTGACTGCCGGTAAGCACTGCATCTTGTGTCACATTTATTAAAAACCCAATGGATGCACCGTGCAATGGATGAATCTCTGCCGGGGCATGTCAGTAAATCAGTTGAAAAGTGTTTTATGTCTGGGGGATTCATATGATTGGTCTGTAGTGATTTGGTAATGTCTATATAGGGGTGTGTGATACGACGATATTAGATTGTGAACAATAAGATATCTGCACGATCTGCCTTTACAGAGAGATCGTGAGTAGCGTGCTACAGTGTGCTCTATCAGCCATCACTGATAACCGATCACGCTATCAGCTATCAGTTAGAAGTAATATGGCTAATACACACATCCAAAGTTGTTTTCTCTGCCAAAGCTTAAAAAAAAAGAAGGGTTATTACCTTCAATAAGGGTAAGGCTACCCGGACACCTATAGTATAACGCCACGGTGTGTGGCGCATTTCATGGATAGCATCGCTCATTATAAAGCTCATACACAATGACGGTACTAAGAAAGAACCACAAAAGTTGCTGTGGGTAATAGCACTGCCACTCCTTCCTAGAACTCAGCATTTATTTATTATCTCATAGTGTTTGAATTCTAGCTGAAACAGTGGGTTCCCTTACACTTTAGTGGTATATAGGTAATCCTTTGAAACCAGTGTTTCCCACAGCTGTCGATATGCGAGGTGCCGTAATTAATATAAAACATCCATGAAATCAAACAGTTGCCAGTCTATGTGGAGACGCGGAACTACGTTCTGCCGGACTGCGCCTGGTATTCACATCAGATCATGACAAAACCTGCATCGATGAAAAGAATGTAGAAGAGTTTGACTGATTACAAATTTAAAATACATGTGAATGATGCGTTTCAGTGTAACATAGAAGGAAATCTGGCACCATATAATTGAGCAGAACAGCGAAAATGAACTCCTGAGTACCGACTGACAGAATCATTTTTGCCAGCTGTGGGTTGCATAAAAACATGAAAAAGAATCATGATTTGGATCGTGATCCTGCCTGAAAGAAATCGTGATAGGATATTTTTGCCATATCAACCACCTCAATGTCTATATAAGATAAAATATTCCTAATCAATCAATCAATAATATTTCAGTATTTGTATCAGAAATGGGTAAATCACATGGGACCCGAACTATTCATTTTTGTAGTTTCATAATTTACGTTTGGAAATCTTTTCACTGTTTCTGTTGGATAATATATTTTTGTGCACTTCATTGCATCCATGTAGCAACAAAACACTCCGGCTGTGGTGCTGAGTGATTGATCTCTGACTAAACACAGAGGACTAGTTGAAGCAATATTAACTGTTCATTTAGCCTACGAGTCGCTTACACCCGTCTGTTTCCTGTTTAAACAGGGGGCTTTCTGTTTGTCTTGGGGGGCATGGATGAACACAAGAACATTCTTGATAGTGGAGAGAAGTACGACCCTGAAACCAACACCTGGAGCCCCATACCCTCTATGATGCAGGTATACTAGCATTCGTTTTGAATAGATTTGTCTCTATTCAAATGTAATGTGCTAAATGATGCAATTATATTTTACCTGGTTGGGTACTCAAATTGATTAGATGTTATCTATCTAATCTAATATTTTTATATAAACACTGTAAGTTGGATATCCTAATAGGACATCCCAAGTTTATTTTACTCATTTGCATTTATCTGCAGGAAGGCTGTAACGTGCTGTGTTTAATATGGCCACTAGATGTCAGCTTTGCAGTAGTTTGGAGGAGGGGGGAGAGCATCATTTTGCGACCCCCAGGTTGAGAGCCGGCTTTAATAGAGTGTTAATAGATTGGGAAAGCAACCGTCCTACGGATTTCAGATGGATAAGATCAGTCGAAGACTGATTCATCTTGCCAGTCCCTTTTGCTCCCGTTACATTCCCTTACTGGTGGTATTCGTGTTTGTCTTATTAATAACCTTTTTGTAAAACATTTAAGGTGCTTTGGGAGGGGTTTGCTTAATTATTAAATGACACTTCCTGCAGTCACGGCAGAATTTTGGTGTGGTGGAGCTGGACGGGATGATCTACGTCCTGGGAGGAGAGAACAAGGAGATGGAGCTGCTCACCATGGAGATGTACAACCCCTACCTCAAAACCTGGAAACTGCTGACCAGCATGACCATGGTCCGCAAGGTAAGAAAAAATAAAAAGAATTAAATTATGCAAACAACGAAAAAAATCCAGCGAGAGCAGAGGCAATAAGTTGTTAAGTAAGTAAGGTAAGTTAACGAAAAGAGTGTCTTCCCAGATAGAAATTAGCGTCCTGTTTTTTCTGTTTTTAATGGTGATTATTTAACCTTTGTATACAACACTTACATTGTTTAATACTACATTCTAACGTATGCTTATTTTCTTTTACATTTGAACTCGTGTCTAGTGTGCATGTGTCACTCCACTCTGTTGCCCCTTTCCTGCTCAGATCGGTTGCTATGCTACCATGAATAAGAAGATTTATGCTATGGCTGGTGGCTCCTACGGAAAACTCTATGACTCTGTGGAATGCTTTGACCCTAGGACCCAGCAGTGGACAGGCCTCTGTCCCCTGAAAGAGAGAAGGTAAAAGAAAATGGTGGAAAGAGACACGTTGTTTTTTTGGTGACTCAATCATCTCAATCAAGAGTCCAGTCTGACAGATACACATAATTACTTTTTAATGTAGATTGGAGCACAGTGTGGCTTTACACACTGCACACTGTGTGCACAAGAGTCATGACAGGAAGTGAAAGGTGGCTTTGGTGTCACCATGACGCTGTTTAGTTTTGATTTGCAAGTCCAAGTCATGCAGACCTTTTTGTAACGTGTGACCGCAAGCTACAGAGTAAATAACCACATTTAGTTGAAGCTAGTTTACCGGCAATTGCCCCGCCACCCCTCCTGTCTTTTTTATCATGGCGCCCGGGCTGCTTAAACGGCTCATTGGCTTAGAAAATGTCAATTTTAGTTGGTCATGTTATTTTTGTGATGTTTTGTGTAGGGCTGTCAAGTTCTGGTTGGTTGGTCGATTTGTTGGTTGATATGTACTTGTTCGACCAAATTTTCATTCGTCGGATGATCGCTGGTGTTACTTTTTTAAAGGAAAAAAGTGCTTCTTTAACCATTATTTTCGGGGGCGGGAATGACATGTGCAGACTGATGTATAAAATGTTTGAGTGATAGGCTATATTGTGTTCCAAATAAATGTATTTATTAGTAAAAATAATATGCAAGGCGCCGTAGTTTCTGATTGAATAATCGTATGGTTTAATAGATTAAAATACTTATTAAACAGGAGGTCAAAACACCATGGTTTTCACCACCTTTAATTGCTCAACTTAAGGAAGACTGCTAGTCATAACTACTAAACATTTACTCTTCTGCAAACTAATGACAAGTCACAGAAGTCGTCGATGTGGCAGCATTTTGTTTTAAAAAAGGACACCAAAAAAGTATGCATTAGCCGATTGAGTTAATGTAGAGATAAAGTGCATATTTCTTTTAATATATATATTTTTCCCCATCAACCAATCGATTGCTCGTACAGTTGGTCGAATTTCAGTCTACCAAGATTTTCTTTGATTGACTAAGTCCTAGTTTTGTGTTGACCGTTTTCTTAGTGGCAAACATATCAGCTTTATTTTTGTGAAATTCTAATTGAGTCTCCATCTGAAGTACTGTTTGTTGGCATTGTGCTGCTACTAAGGTTTGGCTCGGTGGCGTGCGGCGTGGGCAAGGAGCTGTACGTATTTGGCGGCGTGCAGCGCAAGGAGCATGACAACCCCGTGGACGGACAGATGACCACATGCAAGTCTGAGTTCTACCATGACGACATGAGGAGGTCAGTGGACTGGAACACACAACGAGTTGACTTTAGCTTTAAAAATAGGGAAGAAATGAGAAACGGGAGGAGAGGTAGTTGGCATGTGAGACTACTTCTACTTTGACTCTGGATGCATTTTAAACAATTCATTTTGTGTTTGTTTGTCCAGTTCAACTTGAGCTCCATTTGTGTAATACATTCTTATTTATTCTGTAATAGAGCTATTGGAACGAATTTTGGGAGTCTAATATAAATCGAATAGTAAAAAAAAATGAATACTAATCGAATGCTGAAATTACTATTCAAATGTGTATTTTTTTTTAATTTGAATGTGTTATGTGTGTTATGAAAGCGAATATCTTCCTTCTCGCCTTGGCCTACCCGCATGTGAAGCTAAATGCTTTTGTAACCTCACGCCTGATAGTGAAGACGAGTTTATGCTCCGTCCTTTCCCCAAAATAGCCTATGTATTTAGAGGATTCAGTTTTACTTTTTAATCTAAGTGTAAAATAGTGTAGCGAATGGCTGTTCACAGATGAGGGGATTATGATAAATGGGATTATGATAAATGCATGTTTTGGAGATGTTTGTTTTTGAGGTTGTTTCCCTGTTCAATAACTAAAAAACTCTTTCGTAGAAAGGTGGTATCCAAAACGAAACTGTTGCAATACAACTGCACACCTTCATGTTATCAAAAGCAACCTATATTCACGTACCGAGGTGCAATTAAACATTTGCTTGTAGCGCTGACTGTTATCTAGATGAATGATCAATACATATAACAGATAGCGACAATTATCGGTCTATGATTGTAGTTTACCACTATGGATGCAGTAAGAGCACTGTGTGTTGAGAAACGTAAATAGGCCGTTACCTCCACCATGTCCTACAACTTGTACAAAGTCCATGGTGACTATGACAAAGATACCCGAATGTGATTGGTTAAACTGATTTATTCGCTGGCTAGAGCCATAAAATATTTACCTTTGTGCGAATAAAATTTATGTTGCCTTTTTGCGAAATGGAAATCGCGTCCCATTGAACTCAATGATTTGTTTTAGTTTTATTGTCGTGTGAAACAAATCGAAACGGACAATCACGTTCAATGTAAAAGGACCTTACAACGTGAGTCTTGAGTCAGTGCTCATCATCACCACGGACAACATGGCTAATGATATTAACGCCGTCGAGAGGCAGTGTTAATATAATATCATTTTGTGCCTGATATTATTATTTACTTAGCAAGAAAGAAATGTTTATTTGTAGAATGCCCTCTAATGGACAGAACGTTTAACAACCACATGCAACCAAAGTGGCATTGACAATGCATAAGCCTGTGTATACAGTGTATAGGTACATAGTAAATATTAATAATAGGCTTAATTTGAGCTACTACTATATAAATAATAAAGTATTCTAATAACTTCTAATGAGCGATGTGATATGTGTGCTAATACATTATCAAGCCTCACATCACACTATCAATATATCACCAAACTCGATTCTTTAAACTGAAGAGTCTGCGGGCAATGTCACATTATTTTGTGCTTAACTGTATGCCTGCTGTGTATCTAGATGGATGTACTTGGATGAGCAGAATCTGTGTATTCAGACCAGCTCATCGTTTGTCTACGGAGCGGTGCCCATAGGAGCCAACATCTATGTGGTTGGAGACCTGGACACGGGTCAGTACTTTGCATACTCCTATATACCTCTATTGGCTGTTAAAGACTCTGGGGCTCCTATCCATATTTGGGGCTCCTATCCATATTCGGTTTCTCTATCAGTTATACAATTGTTTTTTGAGTTGGTACTGCAGAAAATGTGTGACTACCATTACCGCGACCATTACTTTGTTGAAAACATAATTTAAGTTCACTGTAGTCCATACAATGTATGTAGATCTTCATCAACCAAAAGCTCCAATAATTTAGCCAATCATTTATTTTGCACTTGCAAAATATTACTTGATATTGAGGGCCACATTTTCTCATCTACATTCTTTTAACTGCTTCCAATTACTCATCTTTGCAGTATTTTTGTTGTTCATAATCCATCCCTCTTTCCGGGATACATTTTTGGGAAATCATTCTTTTTATCAACACTGCTCACTCTTCTGCCTTACCACTGCAATGCGGACACCTAGTGGCCATGTTAAAACATGTCTGCATTCCATACTTGAGTGTTCATGCTTCTTAGGAAATAACCAACGTAACGAGACTAAAAACGGGAAAGGGAGTGATGTGGTGATTCAAGATCCAAGTTCGAGCTCCACAAAGATCCCAAATGGATGATATTTATCTGGATTATGATGATGATTATGCTGCTGATGATGGCTGTATGCTTGCTGAATGCTTCCTGGATCCTTGCACTGACCTTAAACATACAAAACCAGTAGCTTCCAAAGAACCCTAATAACTTTATTTCAACTTCATCCTAAATATCTCTTACCCTAATCATCCAGTTTGGGTATAAAGTTAGACATGGTGTACGTACCCCATCTCTATAACTTTATACCCAAGCCTGACCACCTTAAATATATAACATCAACATCTACAGTATCTCACAAAAGGGAGTACACCCCTCACATTTTTGTAAATATTTGAGTATGTCTATGTGACAACACTGAAGAAATGACACTGCGCTACAATGTAAAGTAGTGAGTGTACAGCTTGTATAACAGTGTAAATTTGCTGTCCCCTCAAAATAACTCAACACAGCCATTAATGTCTAAACCGCTGGCAACAAAAGTGAGTACACCCCTAAGTGAAAATGTCCAAATTGGGCCCAAAATGTCAATATTTTGTGTGCCCACCATCATTTTCCAGCACTGCCTTAACCCTCTTGGGCCTGGAGTTCACCAGAGCTTCACAGGTTGCCACTGGAGTCCTCTTCCACTTCTCCATGACGACATCACGGAGCTGGTGGATGTTAGAGACCTTGCACTTCTCCACCTTCCGTTTGAGGATGCCCCACAGATGCTCAATACGGTTTAGGTCTGGAGACGTGCTTGGCCAGTCCATCACCTTGGTGTGTGTTTGGGATCGTCATCATGTTGGAATACTGCCCTGCGGCCCAGTCTCCGAAGGAAGGGGATCATGCTCTGCTTCAGTATGTCACAGTACATGTTGGCATTCATGGTTCCCTCAATGAACTGTAGCTCCCCAGTGCCGGCAGCACTCATGCAGCCCCAGACCATGACACTCCCACCACCATGCTTGACTGTAGGCAAGACACACTTGTCTTTTTACTCCTCATCTGGTTGCCGCCACACACGCTTGACACCATCTGAACCAAATAAGTTTATCTTAGTCTCATCAGACCACAGGACATGGTTCCAGTAATCCATGTCCTTAGTCTGCTAGTCTTCAGCAAACTGTTTGCGGGCTTTCTTGTGCATCATCTTTAGAAGAGGCTTCTTTCTGGGACGACAGCCATGCAGACCAATTTGATGCAGTGTGCGGCGTATGGTCTGAGCACTGACAGGCTGACCCCCCACCCCTTCAACCTCTGCAGCAATGCTGGCAGCACTCATACGTCTATTTCCCAAAGACAACCTCTGGATATGACGCTGAGCACGTGCACTCAACTTCTTTGGTCGACCATGGCGAGGCCTGTTCTGAGTGGAACCTGTCCTGTTAAACCGCTGTATGGTCTTGGCCACCGTGCTGCAGCTCAGTTTCAGGGTCTTGGCAATCTTCTTATAGCCCAGGCCATCTTTATGTAGAGCAACAATTCTTTTTTTCAGATCCTCAGAGAGTTCTTTGCCATGAGATGCCATGTTGAACTTCAGTGACCAGTATGACGGAGTGTCAGAGCGATGACACCAAATTCAACACACCTGCTCCCCATTCACACCTGAGACCTTGTAACACTAACGAGTCACATGACACCGGGGAGGGAAAATTGCCAAGTAAAATTGCAATACACTATGGGTGAAGTGGACATGTCTGCAAGCAAGGCTGCAAGACAGTTTAAGGAATCCTCACAACAAAGTAGTCGGTCGATTGGCATGGCCTCAGTGTCAGACTTCGTGGCTACAGTGGCAATGCAAAATATCTTAACACCTTTCAATTAGAGAAAGGAAGGGAGGTATCTCTAGGTCCAGGGAGAATGTATACAAATTCCTTTTCAATTGACTAGTAATTATATAAACAAGGTTTATATCATTTGTATATAATTGTATCTTATAGTTATGATTAATATTTCCACGACAGTAACTCTTTATAATATGCCAATAAATGATATATAAATGTATTAATATATTCTGCTCCACCTCACGCTGCAGGCAGAAGCTTTGACTACATCCGTGAGTTCCGGCGCAGCACCGGAACGTGGCATCGCACCCAGCCAATGCTCCCCAACGACCTCTACAAGACGGCGTGCTCCGCCCTGCGCATCGCCAACTGTCGCCTCTTCGGTCTGCAGCTGAAGCAGGGCATGTTCCGCATCCAACGCCCCTAAGTCCAGGGCCGCCGAGAAACACCCAGCCACTACCATCTGTTTTACTGGGACTGGAGATCTTTGAAAGGAACCATATGGAACCCTCTTTTTATTGTTGTATGTTGGTGATTGTAAGTTACCGTCTCTTTTTCTTTTGGTGGAGAAGTGTTTTACTTTTTGTATGACTTGCGTGGCTCTGTGGGAAAGGATGGCCTCTTAACACCTTTTTTGTATGTTTTTAGAACTGTTTTAATCAGTTTTGGTTAATTCTAAGACTGGCCTTTTTATGGTGTTTTTGATTTATTTCTTTTCAGAAAAGGAAGGGATTTGAGCTTATTACTTTATTTTATATATAGCTGTATATATTTTACTTGTTTGCCTTGTTCCTCTGGGGATTTGGCCATAGGTTGCTATGACCATGCTTGGTGGACATCGTGGTAGACACTTGAAATCACACGGGATACATTATTTACAACACTAGTCCTAATACAACCATATAGTGACACTTTAAAGCACACAAAATGGAAAACCCCCAGATAGGTCTCTCCTATATAGGTTTAAACCAACTGTGCGAGGGGTGAGGGAGTTTCACTCTGTACTAATGTGTTGCCAACTCCCTGCCTCCTCTCCTGTGGTCTTCCCTCTAGGTCTGCCTGTGTGTCTCTGTCGAGGCACAGCGACAGGCCTGGGTCAGAAATAGATGGGAGTGCTTGTGGTTGTGGGAAGGGAGGGAGGACGGTGAGGCGGGAGCGACGCGACAACACTCTTAAGTATTTGGATGTCTCTCTGACCTCTTGACCCGGCTTTTACAGTCAGTGGGGACAGTTTTGGCATCCATTGACACCCCCAAACCCCCACCCCCCCATTTGTTCTGTGAGAGTTACAGCTGTTGCTGTCGCCCAACCTCGGAGAGAACACATGTTGGGGGGGGAATCCCGTCACACACTTGGTAAATGTATAATATATACACAAACACACAACTCACCGGGGTTCCATTCGTGTGGGACCTGGCACTCCGTGCTGTGGCCTGGCGCGCGTGTGCAGCATGTGTACACATGTTGCTTGATATTGTCGCTAGGCCGCAAGGCATTTACAGTCAACACTGTAGTTTCCGTTACCAGCCTGAGACAGGCTTATCTGTAACATGACGTCATCGGCATCATCATCATGTACAGTTGCTTATAATGCCCTTGCAACACACTCAAAACTCCCATCAAATTGCAGTTGGAGTGGCTGTTTAAGGCACATTTGGTATTTGTTTCGAAATGAATCGCTAATGCTTCTGTCACTGTTTTTCTTCTTCTTTATAGAGGTTGCTGTAGATTTCTCTGTTAGACACTAATTTGACCAAAAGTCCCTTGATACATTTCTGATGGAGAAGGTATTATAATATTTAATGTGTATCATGAAATATACATGCATTTGCTATTTGCTTTATTTTCAAGTTGTTTTTTAAGACAACTTAATTCAAAACAGAAATGCCTATTAACAGGACTGAATTTGAAAAATACATGTGATACACAATGAACTGCGTTTTTAATTATTATTATTTTTTCGTCACTCTTAAGTAATCTCCTGTCATCTCTCCAAGACTGCTGACTTCACAGTGAGTTACTTCAGAGGGCATCAGAGTTGGTTAGTGTTGGTGGGCATGCAGAGTTCAAGGCCAGGTATGCAGTGGGTGGGTTGGGAGTGTAACACAACAGGATTTCTGAACCTCATCAGGATGGAGATAATTTTGTTAAACCGAGTGTCTTTTATGACATGCCATGTAATTGAACTAACAGGGGTCCTGAGCACTCACACCCACCCACACACACAGTGTGCTGGCAAAATATGCAGAAATCTCCCTTTTTCTTCTAGCCACAACACCGCCTGTGTGTCACATGCACAAACGCATGTTCACACGCATAATGCAAACATGGTGTGGGAGTTAACCTTGTGCACATAAGCTCTAAGGAGTCAACATTTTTTTTCATGGGGGATAGTCTGCTCCGCATGTTGGCCCTCGAGGTCTGACATTAAAGAGTCATATAAGGTAGTCATATGTTTATTTAAAAAAACAATCCAACCTTATTCTATAGCCGCCTGATCAGATAACACAATTGTGATGCTATAGTCAATGTGATTTCTGCTGATGCTCCCTACTGGTTGCATATGAACTAGCAAACGGCAAAGCCTAGCTATGTAGTTATGGGACAACCTGAAGGTGAAACTAATTCATTTCAGGTTCAAGGGTTTAAACAATCACCTCAGTTTTCCTGTATGCATTTAGCCTAACCTGCATGTGCTTGGGGTGGGGTGGATTCAAACTCTGGTAGAACATGCTAAATCCACACAGGCTCTAGCAAAGATGAGCCTCGAACCCAGGTTTTTGGATCCGAGCAAAAAATAACAATGTACAACCATGTCTGCAATGCTTATTCCTTGAACTCTGAACTTTCCTCAACCTTCCCATTGACTCAATGTTGACATAGTTTTAAACAGACCACAACTGTGGGTGGAGCAGGGTGGAGGTGTGTCTGCCAAGGTATTCGGAGTGCCTTCACTATTATTGGTCAAAAGACCAGACTTAATGGGGCTGGTAGGAGAAATGTGGACAAGGAAGAATGGCTTTACAAGAACTGTGTTCATTTCACAACAAGCACACAAAGAAACTCAACAGTGTGGTTTCCACTGCTTTCAACATTTATAATTTGTTTTATGGACGTGTTGTCCTACTACTGATACATAGTTCTATAACATATGTCCTCTTCAGCTGCATTTTTTCCCTACAATATATCATTATGAGGGTTGGTATATAGACCAATACTTGCCAAAGTGTTTGCCCAATAAGTTACTTCATGATATGTTGCATTGAGAATGAGGCCAGCCTAATTATGTCATGCTTATTGTCAAACTAAGTGTCCAAAAGCTAGTATTCTTTCTAGTATAAACTTGTCAAGTTATTTTGTACAGTAATACTATGAAACAGTTTTGGCTGGATTATTGAGGAAGTCATCAATAAGGAAAAACATTTTTAAAAAAAAATCTCGCCAGTCTGGTTATTGATTATGTGTTGTTGGCAATGCCTTGCTGATAGAAAGACAAAACAGAGTTTTCATGAATAGAAAACTAAATGTTAAAGGGATCATATCTTGTTTAAGTATTTAAAAAATAATGCATCTCTTAGTTAAGGTAGATATTGTATTGGTCAGTTATTAACTAGGCACTAGACTAGTATTAAAGAAAGGTTACAAAAAAATAAGCGTACCTTGTACAAACTTGTGTGTAGGCCTACAGCACAGTTAAATAGATTGGAGAATGGCAGGTGTTTAGTGTCATCAATGACCATGGCTTGAAAATATAATTAAAATGTTTGGAGCCATATTTAATGGTCACTATCTTAATTTGGCACGACTTTTGAATGTTCCTGCGTCTAGTTTCATGTTCTTGTGAAAGAAAATGTTATTGAGATATTTTTTGTTTCTTTTTTGATATGCAGGAATGCATATTTATATGTAATATTTATTCAAGCACCTCCACATTGGCTATGCTTAAGGCTGGGTCCATTTCAGAAATATTTTTTAATGTAGGCCTATAGGCAATATTTTAGCTGGGAAAATGTACACTTCCAACAGATAAACGGGACTGTTTTTATCCCTATATTATCTCTTGATGTCAGCATAAAAATGTTGCAATGCCACCTATCTTACATTGTTATGTTTAGGAGTTTATTGGGTCCAAAAGTTCTCGATCTTGTCAAAATTAGATGCCACATGTCTTGCACATCATGTACGCATTATTCAGAGATGTTTGACTTGTTGAAACAGAACTGTTGTAGGACTTTCCAAGGCACATTTTATTTTACATACATTTACATTGTTTCATCTTCATTTGTATTGACAGCCAGGAAGTGTATCATTATTATTGTACCTTATTTTGAATTGGTTTATTCAAGGTGATAGCGTATCAAATAGGCATCAGCCTACGTAGTCCAGTTGCGTTTAATGTAATGTGAAATATGTGCTCACAATATTCCCAATTCGATTAAAATATTAATATATATTTAATATTATGTAATATAATAATAATTATATATATATACATATTTAGAGATAGCATGCCTCTAAAACTTAAAAGTGGACTGATGGTAGCATTATAGGCCCTACTAGTGATCGGATGGGTGATATTTCTTTATTTTATTGAGTTTTAAAATGTTCCTTAGAGCGCTTATCGTTGATCAATATCTGGTGGCCGTTTTCCGGTTATTCGAGTACCTCGATTCACTTCCTGGGGTTGTCGGCTCGAAAAACCTATTTTATTCAACGTTGCCGCGACTCTCAAATGTAAATGTTCATGGTATTTCTTAATGGGAGTCATTTCTACAGTGGAGTCACTGAAGTCATGCGCCCTCCCTCCTCCATTTTTATGTTCAAGGGAACTGTGCTCTCCCACCCCAATCACGCTCGGCAGACAGTCGGGCGAGAAGACGCACGCCTCGTCCGCTCGCCCCCCATTGACGTCACTTCAGTGTCACGTGCACAACGAGGGACCAATCCAAATCGCTCTATCTGAGTGCTCTGTTCCTATACGAAGATAGGAGAAAAGACAGAAAAAGGAACCGTGCCAATAAACCTTTAATGACCAAGTACACGAAGAAACAGCACACGTCGCCTTTGGAGTTTTTGCGTATTTTCCCTCTGAACACGGAGTATATTTATGTGTGTTAATTGAATTGTACTATTTGGACTGCTATCGCCGGATGGTTGAGGCCATGGCCCGGACATATTGAATAGCTCGTTGGGGGGAGCGAGGCGCGCACCGTGTAGACAATTCACGGGGCTTTGTGTGGATACAAATGGTGGAATATATGAATTTTCTGCGGTTATAAATAGCATTGTTCGTCCCGAAAACCTGCCATTGAAGACGTTAAATGGCGTTTCTATGTTTCGCCTGCCGTGTCTCATTTTCGCCCCCATTACTCCTTCAATAATCTAGGTCGTGTAGCGGTAGCTCGGGTCCCCCAGCTTGATCCGACCCTATTCGCTTCTTGATGTACATTTAGGCTACCGATTAGGGTGTCCGTGACGTTTTTTTATTTTTTTTTTCAATTTTGACTGATCTAAAGAACCATGGATTTCAACGGCAGCGGCGGGGGAAACGAGCTGCACAACAACCAGTTTTATCAGTCGGAAGAGAACAAACCTTTACTGGGAGAGATGTCTGCGCCCACGGCACCGGAGGGGAATAATAATAACAAGTTGGGCGCAGGGTCGTGCAAAAGAACCTTGCTTAATTGCAGCAGCGGGATGCGATACAAGTTGTTACAAGAAGGAGACATACAGGTGTGCGTGGTCAAACATCCCCGGACATTTCTCAGCAAAATCCTCACCTCCAAATTCTTAAGGAGATGGGAGCCCCACCACTTAACTTTGACAGAGAGCAGCCTGGCGTCGGCCACGGTAAGATAGATTCCCAGTGTCCTTGCACAGCGTTGTATTATGGTATTATAGATGTGGGTCTATGCGTGGTACGCACGAAGAGATAACGCGCGCCCATTGACGCAGTATTTGAGAAGGCAATGTGAGTGACTTTTCATGTTCCATTTGCTGATAAAATAATCGCAATATTGTGGCAGAAGCCACCCCCCCCCCCCCCCCCCTCCTTCCCCATCCAAGAAAAAAACTCGTTGCTTTTGTTTTAGATATGCTGAAAGAAATCTAAATTGTAGGAAACAGTCAAACATTTTTACTTTAATATGGCTGAGCTCCAGTCTAAATTAACATTAATCTATATCATAAAAAAGACGGACATATTGTTCTTGCAGTCCTGCATTGTTGTCACGGATTTACTAATGCTGTGAGGCATTAGGCATATATTATTTGGTTGGGAATCCTCGAATAGTGTTATAAATACAAGAATGGGTATGGAGCCTGCAGATAGTGTTAGCGTTGTGTCCTAACTCATGGCAATATGCATCCTATTACAACTGCATAATTCCAAACCAAGTTTGACATCTGGATTCTGGTAGGCCTACTGTCTAAATACATTTGCATCCAATATAATTATATACTTTTATGGCAAAGGGCTTGCATTCTTAGGCAATGACATATATTATCCTACATGATACATGCAAACGTGTATAACATTAATAATACGAATAACAATGCTGAACTATAGTTTATGTATATGATAGTGATTTGGGTGGATAATGCCCCTAACTTATCAAAGTCTCATTTTGTCCCTTGTTTTATTATCAACACTTTTGACATTCTCCACTGTACGTGCCCATTGTTTTATCAACAAAATCATTACCAAGACTTTTCTTTTAAAAACTGATGCAAATCATACCTCCACTTGCAGTGTGTGTTTGTGTGTGTTTGTGAGTGACAACACACATCGACGGGTGAACAATTCACCAGCTGTTCACATATTACACTAGAAGGGAATGACTCGCTGCAACACGCAATAGGTCGATATCATATCAAGTTTAATCACTTCCTGTAGGGGCCTGGCGACTGCTTGTGAGCTGGCTAACTTACCTACCTGAGGCCGGGGTGTGTGCTGTCGAGAAGCCACAATGTCTTTCCTTGTCTAGGACTCACAACACAATTGTCATGATTAGGATGATGACCACTACACATCTCCATGGCTCACCTGGGAAGTCTTTTCCCGTTTCACACAATTTCAGCAAATCTCAGCCCGTAATAAGCTTGTTGTGCCTGAAGCTGTTACTGTGTGTGGGTGTGTAATGACTTATATATATATATATATATATATATATATATATATATATATATATATATATATATATACATAAGTATTTTGTCTGCTCCGTGTTGACATTAGAGTAGAAAAGAGCAACCTGTGAACTATGGACGTTGGAGTCAAGTGCTCAGACAATGGCTGCGATTCATCAGCATGGCAAGCGTGGCAAGTGTGGGATTTGAGGAAAATTAGACAGTTCTTTTTTAATATATTGATGTACTTTTTTTCCCTTCTCTTTTAAACTAAATCATAGCACTAAATGTGCCAGAAGTAGCAAGTGTACAATCTCAACAATGGCTTTAGTCATTAGTCGTGTGTAAAAGGTTATTCTGTATAGACAACAATGATATTTCCCCCTAGAGAAATTGTGAAATCCCCAAATCTAGGCTAGATTCCTGAGACAGCAACACATTTCTTTTTCCCCACTCCTTCATTCTTTTATGACTCCTACTCGTTAGAAGCAGTGCTTTCACAGAGTTGTGGCAGCGAGAGCTTTACGACGCTCACTTCAAAGCCTCGGTAGTCCCTGGCAAATCCACACTGATACTAGGCTAGCTAACCTCAAGGGCTGGGCCTCTGGTCACACACAGACGTATGGGGGATATCTTGTTCCAATCTCCATGTTGTTATGCCAATCTGGATAAAAGATAATAGCTATAAAAAAAGAAAAATCTATAATTTTAGTTTGTTCTTTTGTAACCCAGTGGAGACAAAGGATCAACAGCCTACATCTTATAAGTCTCACAAACAATCAAAAAATACTAATTTCATCAAACAAACACTTTAATTTTTATTGTCTTGTTTTACTTTAATTGTATTGGTCAGATAAGCATCTTGTCATTGTTATCTAAAAATAGTTCCCTTGAAAGGGTTGTTCAATGATATTGGGGAGCTGTACGTTTTTCACCGATATTGGTGAGCTACAAATTGTTCACCGATATTGGTGAGCTATAACAATGTAATGAACTGTGAGAATCACAGATATATAAACCCGAGGCTAAATTAATAGCATTTATTGCACTGTTCCACGTCACCATGGCCACACATTTTTCACCCGCGTACACACAAAAATGGCAGGTTGAAACACGCGATTGTGACGGGGAGCAACAGTTTAAGGGTTTGGTGTCTTGCTCAAGGACTCCTCAACAATTAAGGAGCAGGGGATCAAGCCGGCAACACTTGAGCCTTGAGAAAAAGCTCCCATTAACAGATACCTCCTGGCTTCGCATTATGCATTAGGCTGGCTGTGACTCTTCAAAAAGGGCTCAAAGAGAGTAGTCAGCTGACCACCACACACACACACACACACACACCACTCACTCACTCAACACACACACACACACACACTGTCCCGCAGAGTTTATTGCTCTGATCGGAGGGCTGTGTAAGCAAGCGGCCTGGTTAATAGAATGTAGAATGGATGACCTCTTTTAAAGTTTGGCCTCTGTTTCTGTTAATTCATGGATGTGTGTGGGTACAGTGTGAGGCTTTCTTTCCTTTCTTTCTCATCCCATGGACAGACAATCACACACACACACACACACACACACACACACACACACACACACACACACACACACACACACACACACACACACACACACACACACACACACACTTCCCATGTGTGTCCATGCGTTACATTCTAGGGCTCTGTTCTCTGTCCAACAGGTGCCCACACAAGGAAACATAGCAACAAGAATTACAACGCAATACTTTCTGTAAATCTGTGTGTTTAAATATCATAGTGAGACGTTGAGTATTTCCTGGCGTCCTTTGTGGAAAAGCTAAACAAACATGCATATTGTTATTATTTTCTCTTTGAGACACCCAAATTGTTTCTATCTTAATTTGCGATATGGCAAACGGAAAATGAACAGGGCTCTTTTTTTTCAGGTGATATGTCAGTGCTTTAAAATAAAAACCGCAAATTCGGTTTTTATAGTCCCTATATTTAACTTTTTCTGCATGCTTTTCTGCCTCTCAACTTTGCATGTTGGTATCAAACAATAAAACAATAAACAACAATAAAACAATAAAAAGGAGGAAGCAAGCGTCAACTCTCTGGTCAGGATTCAGAGTGACGCTTTGATAATTGTGAGTAATGCCCTATTGTTCCATGATTTATATAGGCATAGGTAAAGGGATCGCTGTGCTGCTGCCTAGTGAAGTGGCACTAATAGATGGCCAGTTGACTGTGGCAAATGGTGCTCTCCAGATCAGTCTTAAGACCCACATCAGTAGCAGTGTGTGCTAAAAGCACACGTCCTTTGATGGTGTGCAACACACACACACACACACACACACACACACACACACACACACAGGCACAGACGTGAGGGTGTGAGATCATGGTCTTGATGTCTCTCATCCTGAATTTAGGAATGAGACTGAGCGTCTGTGTTGGCATATCAACAAAACTGAATTGTGAGGCATAAGGCTTTGATCGTTCGTTCGGCATCAACACACGCATGTTTTGTGGGACCCAGATCCTGTGTCTTGCAGAGTGGTTGGGGGCTGTCTTGTCAAATAATTTCTCAGATTTAATCTTTTTTGTTAAAAGGGAACTAGCATGTACTGTCTCTAAGGCAAGGGGTGGAATTGCGTATCAGCAAAACAAATGCATACGTTTCTGTAAGCATCTGCGAATGTGAAACCGAGAGCAGTTTGTAATCCTGTATTGCAAAATTGGACATGCTTAGACCCAGTGTGTGGTGTATATGGATGTTTTAATGTACTGCCACAGTGCTTCTTCTCCTTTTTCTCCTCCGTCTACCATATAATTAGTTTTGTTATGGTTATTATTGTATTGGGGTGGATCAAAAACCCATCTCATCTAATCTAATCTAGTACGAGAAGAAAAATCGAAATCGACAGAAACTGTTTTATTCTCAATGCGGACATGAGTGTACGCATGAGTAAATGTGTGCGCACCTTGTTTCTTTTGGTTGTCCAGTCAGAGAATTATGGCTCCCACTTATTTTCCATTCCTTCCTTTGCGTGCCTCGACCTGTATCGGCACACTCAACCTATATCACATTTGCACGGTTATGTGGGGGGTGGGTACTTCCTGTGTGCCCTCTCTTTAACAATACCAAAGAAGAAGGAAGAGGGGGTGACAGGGCAACGACACAATAACAAAGCAGCCGGTGTGTGTGTGTGTGTGTGTGTGTGTGTGTGTGTGTGTGTGTGTGTGTGTGTGTGTGTGTGTGTGTGTGTGTGTGTGTGTGTGTGTGTGTGTGTGTGTGTGTGTGTGTGCGCGCGCACATCTGTGAGAGAGGGGAAAGGTGAGTGATGACTTTAAGAGCGGACTCCGTCATTAGCCAGATAATAAGCAGATAATATTTCAGCGCACTGAGCCCGATGGCGACGATTACAGTCACCGACAAACACTCTGCAAATGCGGGAAGAGCTACCAGGCTAGCGTAACCATGCCGATGTCTCACGACAAGCAGAGAGTAAAGAAAGAAAGCAAACAAAACGGGCGTTTATTGTTTACAGGTGATCAGGTGTTAACCTAAGCCCAAGGGTTACAAGTCCAACATGGGGACTCAAGTGGGGGAGCCTGAGTAACAACACAAGTAGACAGACAGATGCACACACACGCAATCACACACGCAGACAGATAGTTTTGTTTCTTCATTTTGTGTTGGTCACAGGACAATGTTCTCTCGAAAATGATGGACAATATCGAATAATATTCTTCAAATTGCTGCCAGTAATTAATTTATTGTGAAAGTTATTATGTTGGAAAATGATAATTTCAGTAAATGACAGCAAATGAAGTGTCTTGTAACTTTTTGTTTATTTGTCCTGCTTTTTTTTCATCACAAAATCTAAAGGCTGGTTTTGTCTCAGACACACTGTCCCTCGTGCACTCACTCACTCACAAAATGGCCCTAGAAAGTCTTTGGGCCGGCTTCCAGGCCTAGTCACAGCACTGTTCAACAAATACTGGATCCTCCCAGTATTGTTTGAACAACGCAGCCATTAAGCAAAGATTTGAGTAATAGTCTGGTATGATAACACTCCCTGCCATATTAATTAATTGTATTTGGAACAGACCAGAATTTTAATCCTTCTCACACACACACACACACACAAATGGGAGGTCACGATGATGGAGTCAAAGAGATTTTAACTTATAGCTAATAGTTTTAACTGTCAGTGTTTTGAAATGCATCCTTTTTTCGAGGTTATGTATTTTAACATTAATGTTGTTACTGAGTATACATTGTCCAACAAATACATTTTTTATCACAATAATATCTTTATAATATCTTTATTTGTATAGTACTTTTCAATAAAAGTAACCAAACAGCTTTTCATCAAGACAGGAAAACCGTAACAACACAGCGTAAAATTCTGGATAAAGTCAAATCAGAAAACTGGATCATTAAAATAGGAGGGGAAACATTAACTATAAAACCCACAATAAAAACATTTTAAAAAAGGAACGCAAATGCAAGTAGCACAATGTTTGGGAGATCACTTGATAAAATCTTTCCTGTAAAGATGTGTGTCTAAAAGTTGGATAAAACAGGGAACTGACACTGAAACCGTGATCTCCTCAGATAGACCGTACAATGTACCCTGTAGCAATCTGTTACTTAGTAATTAGTAACTTACATCTGGACTTGGGAGAGTGATTCCTATTTCCATGTATTGACTATGTCCAAGTATAGCTGTTGGTATACAACAAACAACTGTATTGTCACTGTATACTCTGTAGCGGGCCACATCATTGGAACGCCAAACCCCTGGGGGGGGGGGGGGAATCCCGGGCATGAGACCCAACACAAGAGCAAGGCAGTTAACAGGGTTGTGGGATTTGGTTCAGGGCAGCAGAATACTGCGCAAACTATGCGTGTCTATAAAATGTTGCTGGCAAAGCAATGCTGGGGGTAAGGGGGAAGGGAGCATCATGGTGAATATAAGTGTCAGATTGCACTTGCAGGATGCACTTACTCATATTGGAAGGACTGCCTCATTGTCTAGAGCACCTTGTTGAGCGAGAACAAGATTGCGGTTTCGGAGGTGCGAGTGTAATTGGCTTTCGGGATTGATCATCTCACAATTGATCAATCCCTGATAATATGTAATAAATATGTTAAAGACGGCTTGTCCGCTCTTGTCGGTTGTGAGTGCAGAGCTGTTGCCCTGATCTCTCTCTCACACACACACACACAATCTCTTGCATATCTCCACAACCGTTTTATAATGCATAGGTAGGCATGTAAATGTACAATCGTCGCCAGTCAAGACACCATGACCCCAGCAGTTGTGGAATCGGATGATGTAGAGTTTGTTCACAAATTATATTTGATTGTAGCTGTGGCCTACAGCGTCTTATCTTACAATACTAATAATACATTGGATTTCTACAGCACTTTACAGGAAAAAACAAAACAAAGACTAACTAAGGTCTAGCTTGTTGTTGCTGTTGTCATTATATTTGTCGAAAGGTTGTTGACATTGTTTTCGTAATTGGTTCAATGTGAAATGTTAACAATTGTGTTGTCTTCATCCTTTCACCACTGGCCCAATGGATGCATAGATTGAAATGTTTAGCAGGTGCTGGTCTTCAAGTTTGTTAGTTGGTTTTAATAAGCCCAAATAAATAAGCCATAGCAGGCTTCTCCATTCAACAAAAAGAGAACTGGGGCCTCTTATCGTTCAGGGAAGTGATTCTCAACAACAGCCATGTTGTTTGACCATTAACGTCATAGATTAGCTTGGTGTTTGCACCAGTTCCTTAAACATATGGTGACTCTAAGAGTTCTTAGCATGGCACACGGGATGTTTACATTGATTTGGCATGACGGGATTGTGGCTTATTGGGCTTATAACAGAATGAGGCAACTAGCATGCATCATCCAATCCCCAGGAAGATGTAGGTCACTAGGGGTGAATTCTTTGGTTTGGGAACTGGCCTACCCATTATTAAGAAATGCTTAAAATTTGTATAAAATCTAAATTGTATACATTATTTATTTTTTATAATATAGTGTTATCATTATTGATTGCGCATTATCTTCATTTTCAGACAACAACGTCAACAATGTAGTTATTAATACAGCCATATTTTTAATACCCTAAACATTCCCCTGTTCAGCGCATGATCAAAACACTGCGCAACACTCTTTTTAAGTGCAGGCAGTGCAGTTTAATAAGCTACCTCTGCTCAGTCCATGGCTAGGACTGGACCAGGCACTTATGTCACTGATGTTACACATTACATATGTCTATTATCTCTGTCTTCCTCTCCCACCTACCCTTATATTTTCTTACCTTGTTGATGTAGAGAGGTCTACATCGTACTTACAGACTGACACACCTGGGTCTGTACATGTTTCCTGATTTGACACATCATGGTATGTGAAGACTGTGGTCATATGTCATCTCTCCTTCCCCCTAAAGGTGCACCCCCTGCTGGCAGCACACACTCACTCCACGACGGTCAAATGCAAAATGGTGGAGTTTGTGACACAGTGAGAAAGCTGTAGGCACCTGTTGTTCTAATCTATGCTAGGTCTCGTGGGGGAAGCGATCCGACTCAAGCCCTCAGGCAGTTGATGTTGATGCACAATGCATGCAGTGTGGATCCTTCTCTCTGCTTACTTTAATAAAAATATAGACATTGTTGCTCTCCTGAATCTGAGGCGGGACCGCCGTGACACAGGAAAGGTCCTATGTGTGTAAACATCTGGGCATTTCAAAACAACAGCATTTATTTATGTCTTAACACCCCACCTCCCTGTAGACACCTATAATGGCAAAAAACAAAACACAGAAATGTCTGCATTTAGTTCAGTTGTTTCTATGGCAACACCGCAGCAAGGAGATTAGACGAGAAGGGCAGAGCGCCGACGTACGCCGGTCTTCCTGGAGAATGGAGGTAGATATAGGACATTTAGAAGGAGACTCCAAAATCGAGGACAAACATAATAACGATTTGGAGAGAGGCAGATTAAAAGAGGACCAAAGACGAGAGAGAGAGAGAGAGAGAGAGAGAGAGAGAGAGAGAGAGAGAGAGAGAGAGAGAGAGAGAGAGAGAGAGAGAGAGAGAGAGAGAGAGAGAGAGAGAGAGAGAGAGAGAGAGAGAGAGAGAGAGAGAGAGAGAGAGAGAGAGAGAGAGAGAGAGAGAGGACCTCGGCAGGCAATCACTGTGCAGGATGTAGTATCTATGGCAACCTATGTTAGTTATCAGAATGTTGGCCTCTAGCTTTCTGCCTCTCCCAACAGCCTCGTCCAACTGTGTGCCTCGCCTCCCTGCACAGAGACACACACGCATGGATCACAATTTGCCTAACCTGTTTCCTTCCCATGTGTCCGAGGTCAGACCTGGACACGTGTGTCCTCAAGCACATGAGCATGACACACACACACGCAACTTGTCAGCAGCATATTACCATATTGCCCAAAGCCATTGTCAGATTTCAATACAAACGTTTGTATTGAAAAACGGGACAATGGGCCGCTTACATCATCTTGTTCTCCAGAGTGGATCATCTGCCCGATTGTGTGGAGTAAAAATATGAAGAGGGAGGAAGGGAGAGAGAGAGAGTCAGAGGAATAGAAAGAGGAAGAAAATAAAATGATAGGGGGAGGGAGGGGAGAGATCTGTGGACATTCAGCACTCAATCAGCAGAGAAATTAAAGGAATAGCATGTTTGTTCAATAGCGAGAGGGGGGGCTGCACAGAGGAACTGACTGTTTTTTCACAGACAATAAGGGAAATAAGCAAAGCTGGACAACTGAGATCCTCGATATCAGAATAGAGTCCACCATAACTCATTTATATCTATCAATCTATATATCTATCTGATCTAATTATATATCTAATCTATTTCTGGCTAAAAACTGCCAAATTGCATTATCATTGAAGGTCATTGAATACAGACGAAAGCTCTCAACTAAATGTCTTTAATGTGATTGAGTATTGTTATTACTACTCCGCTGGTTCTAGCAATCATAAACTGGCTGGGTAAGCCAGTTTGTTTGTTTAAATAAACAGCATGTGCTGTACTGTAGCGGTAAACACTGACACAGTGACATCTCTCTCTCTGTGATATTGACATCATTGTGTGAGCATATATAGGACATGTGTCCTATGTCCACGTGAAAGAGAGAGCTCTTGTGGCAATGGGGAATTTGTTCATTTGCGTGTGTGATATAGACCACGAGTGAATGCAATAGCATGTGTCTGTGTGATCTATAGCATTTCTATAGCTGTTTCTGTTTTCCAATGTATTTATCTCTTTCCCTATCAGCCCACCGGCTACATGGAGACCACCCTGTCCTACAGCACCATTGAGGACCTCCAGCTGTTGGCCTGGGACAACGCCCCCAAGTACTGCGTACAGCTCAGCTTCCCTGGAGGAACTGTCCTGTTGCAGGTAACACAGGGTCTGGCCTATTACTCAGCCCAGCCCAGTGATGGCCCGATGGGGTATCTGATGGTGTATGTCCTTTCTTATTGGAGGCTGATCATAGCCACTCAACTATGAGAATAGACCCTTTGCACAGAGGTGACATCATAGGACAAACACAGGCTATAACACAAATGATGGGTCTGCTCCTTTTATGTACCAGGGCATGGCAAGGACATTAAATCAGTGAAGTCAAGTCTACTACCTGTGCCCTGGTACATAAAAAGAGCAGACTGATAATTAGAATTATGCGCGACACCTGTGTTTGTCCTATGATGATGCCTCGGTGACACGGGTCTATTCATCACTTGGTGGGGCCTTTACTGGGGCTGAGTAATAAAAATAAATCACCCCAGGAAGTTATGTCTTCAGTTGATATTCAAATATGTACAGTAAATGTTTTGAATTGAGCTCCCATGGATAAAAAAGTATTCATTATTATTATTATTATTATTATTATTATTATTATTATTATTGCTGGTATTAATTATTATATATTAGCTTGTACAATGTGTGATATATAGATTACCATGGTCAAATGGTGTTTTAAATTAATGGAAATTGTGGTATATATTTGTATATTATTGTCATGAACATACTGATATCTAGTCTACCCAATGCATTGAGTCAGCGTGATACCTGTGCAGGCTTGAGTGGGCAGGGAGTGGGTACAGCCCAGTCTCTCGTTTGGCAATGACCAGGATCACTCAGGAATCTGATGGCTGAAAATAAAAATAAAAACAGCAGCAGAAAACTAGCTAACTAGCTAGCTAGCTAGCTTGGGCTCTCTAGTGGTGGAAACGGAACACATGTCCATTAGATAAGGTATCAGCTAGTGAGTGAGCATGGCATTCGAGTTCAGACACTCGAACGTCCTGCTCGAGTGTCTGAACATGGCTTTTTTCATACAAAACATTCTGCTAAACATTTACAGCGTGAACCTTTGACATGCAACTGTCAAGCCTCGACAACTGTAGCAGTAGCCGTGGTGAAGTGATATTGTGCTGCCTGGATGTACAATATGAGGGCTCTTTCTCACTACATGTCATGGACCCAACTTGGTTTTGTGTGTGTGTGTGTGTGTGTGTGTGTGTGTGTGTGTGCTGCTATAGGCTGCCAACAGCTACCTGAGGGACCAGTGGTTTCACTCCTTGCAGTGGAAGGTGAGTTTAACTATTAATTGATTTGTCTCGTCTTGCCTATTATGGTGCTCTTAAGTAGGTGGCCCAGCGTGAGCTAACACACACACTCACACACACACGTTTAGACTAAATCATTTTCCAAGACAAAAAAAAAAGTCCTCAGCATGTTGGTGCCAATGTGTCTACCCCGGTCCCCACATTGTACAGAAAAAGATCTACAAGTACCGCAAGGTGCTGAACAACCCGAGTCGGTGGGATGTGGTGCTGAAGGAAATCCGGGCGCTGGTAGACATGGCGCTGACTTCACCGCTGCAGGATGAGTCCATCCACCAGGCACCGTTACACATCATCTCCACCCTGCTGGCTGAGGTAGGAGGTCCTCACAAACACACACATAAACACACACACAAACATACATACATGCGCGCGTTCACACACACACACACACACACACACACACACACACACACACACACACACACACTGTGGCAACTAGCCCTGAGATGAGTACTTGGCTTGGTTACAATGCAAAAGTCAATGTAGTATTCTTTTACAAGGGAAGGGAGTGGGGAAGGCGGTGCTCTCACTAAGCGGTCTGGATCCACGGACGAAGCGGTGGAAATGCCAATCTGGGAACACACACACACAGGCCAGGGAGTTAGACACAGTAGGCCAGGGATGGAGTAACCCTTTATCCGTCCGTTCCTCCACAGTTTCAGTCCGTCATCGTGTCATTGGCAGTTGGTTCCTTGAGGGTGATTCAAATGTTAATATCCGAAAGGCAATGATATTTTAGTCTACTTCATTTCTCCATCCAATCTCCAGAATGAAAACTAACAGTGGTGAGTTTCTCCTTTGCCATTGCCGCTGGTTGTTGCAAAATGCATTCTGGGATACTTGGCTGTCCCAAGTCCACACAAGTCACCTCCCGATGCATCCTTCATAAAATAGGCGGAGCAAGAACAAATCCGGGCATTAGGTGTGTACTTGGCTAGATGCAGACTTTTGAATGGAACAGTACCTGGGCTGCGACAGATGACGTGTCACAAGTCCACGAGAACACAAGCACAGACAAGAATGCTGATTGAGAAAGGGCACTAGGCTTAATTACTCAGATTGTCACTAGGTGTGTTCCCTTCAGGTTTGCCAGAGTTGGGCAATCTGTCCTCCCACACTCCTCCTCTCCTAGGCTGTTGTGGGACTGGCTGCTGTTTCAGCACTAGGACACCACATATCCCCCACACCAACTCTTCACTGATGCAGGGAGCGACAGCCCAGAGACACTCTGGGTGGTCGACATTCGCATCTGCATTGCCATGACACTTCCTGCCTCTGTACTCTACCTGTCTATAGTAGCCCACCAGCTCCAGGAAGGTTTTTAGCTGTCTTTTAATTGAAGGTTTTAGCAAGCAGGGGATTCTCTCCAATTTCTTCTGTTGTGGCCTTATCCTTCCTCTCTGAATGGTGTGTCCCAGGTGGCCTCTTCTAGACCCAGCTGGCACTTTTTGGGATTGGCCACAAGCCTAGCTTGTCTCCAGGCTCTCACTACGGCTCGCAGGTGTAGCAGGTGTCCATCCCAGTCAACACTGGATGATGATGTCATCATGGTGGACGTTGTATTGCTGATGGAATTTTACTCATCATTCTCTGGAATGTGGCTGGGGTCCCATGTATCCCAACAATTAGGAGTTTGTACCATCTGGAGTAGTGAACCATCTTCTCTTAAGCTTTGTCTGTGAGTGGGACCTTAATGGTTAATGGTTTGCAAAACGTGGGTATGGCAGGTCACCCCTGGCTGTTGCACCCCCTGAAGCATCTGGACACTTCACTGGGCTTTTGTCAGGTTTGGATCATTCCATTGAGCTGGGACGATCGGACCAGGAGACTACACTGCCCTGCTCACTGTGGAGTGGAAACACGGAAATCTCTTTTCCTGAGAAAAGCTCTTGAGGTGTGGCCAGTACTGGTGGTGGTACACTGTCCTCTGCCGTTTCTGTGGTCTCCCTCTGAGGAATGGGATTCTCATCCTCACTTTCTGAGGTGGAAACCTCGTCATCTGTCTCTTTCCAGCATGCAGCACAAGAAGGTTTTTCCTTCCATACGCCATCTATTTCTATGTTGTGGATTGTGAAGGATTTCTCAGTTGAGAATCCTTCATAATGAGAAATGGCACCGGTAGGTTATCGACCACCTCAACCCATATTGTTTTTTTTCCTTTTGGTGTTTTAATTCTCACAATTGTTGTGAGAATTGTGTCCATCATGCACAAGGTTAACTAGGACCAATTCCCCAGTATTCTTCCCCTTGAATTCTGGTCGTATTAAGGAGACCTTGTTGCCTGAGTCCAGGAGGTCTTCCGTATCCCTCCCTTCTATCAGTACTGGTACTTTTTGGGCCCAGCAGGAAGTGCCATAGAGAGCGCT
Source organism: Lota lota (assembly GCA_026745465.1). NCBI lineage: Eukaryota > Metazoa > Chordata > Actinopteri > Gadiformes > Lotidae > Lota > Lota lota. The sequence continues at coordinate 384,588 of JACYXH010000178.1, read as the reverse complement.
GTCCATTAGTGTTGGCCGACTCTGCATACTGCAAGGATAGGTCTTTACCTGGGCCGTTCCAGGCGATGTTTCCGTCCTGGACGTACGTGTAGCAACGCCGGCAGTCAATAAGGGGTCGCCTACCCTTGGTGAAGCTGGTTGCTTCTGCTGGTGGCGTGGGTGGGCCTTCAGTTGGCATTCAGGCTGGATGTGGCGGGTGTGAAGTCCATCTAGGGTTGGACGTAACAGGTCCTAGGTCCTGGATGGTTTTCCAGGAGCGTTAGTAAACCTAAACCTACCTTATATTGGTGGGACAGATTTGGACAGTGTATTTATTTGCATCATGGGGCAAGGCTTGTACGCAATGCTTACAATGTACGATGCATGAACACACTATCCACTATAGGGGTCCCCTCCCCCACGTCCAGCCATTGTCGGGTAAGGTGGGTGTGCGTAGCTATCTGGGCTCTTGTAGGTGGTGTGGGGTCATCTCTGGGCTCTTGCTGGTAAACTGCCTTCCTAGCATATAATTCCAGACAGGCTTGTTTTGGTCAGGCTTCTCCTGACCAAAAAGGGGCAATAATGTTGGCCACCCTACTCTGCGGGTGGCCATCTCTACCGGGCGGCAGTCCTCTCAAACACTTCCAGTAGATCTCCACGTCATCCGTGTCTGTCGGTTTGGTCAGGACATCGTCCGGAGTGCGTGCTCTTGAACACAGTGACTGAACAGCAGCTTGGAGTTCTGTCTGGGTTTTCCAGTAGGGCAGCAATGGCTTTGACCATTTCGATTTTGTTTTGATTTATTTTTCATCTCTCTAGGAGGTGCGTGAAGATCAACTAGGTGCCCGCGTTCTCCACCATATGTGGCAACTAGCCCTGAGATGAATGAGTACTTTGCCGGGTTACGATGATAAAAGTCAACGTAGCTTCATTTTGATAACAACGAAAGAGAGTGGGAAAGGCTGTGTTCTTGCTGAGTGGTCTTGATCCAGGGACGGGGTATCCCTTCGTCTGTTCATTCGTCCACAGTTCCAGTCTGTCGTCGTGTCGTAGGCAGTTGGTTCCTTGAGGGTGATGCAAATGTTAATATGTTTTCTCTGCTTACTTTCTTGCGGCACCGTGTTTCATGCACACACTTGCGTGTCAATATACAGCAACACATGCATACACATTCACATAAACACACCCCTAAACACATTCATACGTTACATTACACACATTCACATTTAAACGTACACATTGTAATGTGATTCACATATTGTGTTTCTGCCATGCTTTCACAGAATACGAAACTCAGCAGTCAAGATCATGAAAATATCATTGTGGTAAGGTCCCTATATTTTCCTATTGCACGGCCTATTTGTTACTTCTATTTCCCTATTTGCAATGCTTAAATGCATACTGTGCTCTGTGTAAACATGAGTTAACATATGCAATGTTGTTTTCTTGCCTCTGGTAGTTTTTTCCCTAACTCTGCTTTCCATCCGAACCTTTTAATGGTGCAGATGCTTCTGTTCTTACAGTAGCTAAAAAAAAAAAAATTTGCTCAGTAATTGTTCATATGTGGGTTGTATTTGACGTGTTTCCATAGGCGATTGCTCCTCTCCTTGAAAACAACCACCCGCCACCTGACCTGTGTGAATTCTTCTGCAAGGTGAGTCCCGTTCCCATTCTTTACGACCCTGCCTTAAAGCATCCAGTACCTAGGGGCTTTAAACAGAAACAGAAACAGAAGGAGTTAAAATGACAATCTGCTTAGTTGGCCAGTCAGAAGAAAAAACATGTTTTCTAACCGCATTGATTTCCTGTTTGTCAAGTTACAACACCAAAGGGGAAAGGATGTTCTCTGTAATGTAAATGTTGTACTTCCCATTGCTGGATAGATTGTGTTTTGCAAACACAAATGTTTTTATTTATTTATCTTAAACACTTATCTTAGACACTCGGCTCTGCTGCAAATATATATATATATATATATATATATATATATATATATATATATATATATATATATATATATACACAGTATATGCAGGGTCTGTTTGCATTGTTCATATAGATACATCTTTATCTGGCCATTTGGGGGCTCTTTGAGCTGTGGACTCATGATGCATTTCTCTGTTTTTGAACAGCACTGCCGCCAGAGGCCGCGGTCAATGGTAGTGATCGAGGTTTTCACCCCCGTCGTCCAGAGAATACTCAAACACAACATGGTGAGAGTCCATGCATTCTTAAAACCTCCAGGGGTCCAATGGGAATTTTATTTTCTACCATAATCCTTCCTTCCTTACGCATTTTCTATTTATCAGAAACACAATCATGAAAATGGATTTGAAAGCGATATTCCTCTTCAGTCGACAGACATTGCAAAGGCAATTAAAAAGATCACATTCAATATTAACACTATCTATCAATAGAATCGATACTGAGATTAAAGTGTACGAAGGTAACCACTACTTCTTCCTAGCCAACGTCTTCCTTACACGTTGTGGTGCTCTCTCGTTTGCCCATCAGGACTTCGGGAAGTGTCCCAGGCTGCGCCTCTTCACTCAGGAGTACATCCTGGCTCTGAACGAGCTCAACGCTGGGATGGAGGTGGTGAAGAAGTTTGTTCATAGGTGAGGAGCACCGCCGCAAACATACCTAGACGAGTTATACAATAACACAGTGAAGTATAGTGAGTGAGGTATTGGTAGTCGCAGTAGAGATTGAGAGGTTGTCTCAGAGCTCTACTTTGTTCACAACTACATACACATCCGGGTCAGGCTAATGATCTGAGATGCTGAATTGGCCTCCGGGAATATGAATGGTTGGAATGGTGGTTGAGCTGTGTGATTCTGTGATTAAATGGTGTCCCATTCAGACTCATATTGCCTCAACCTGTACTAGCCTAAACCTGTAGCAGCCTCAACCTGTAGAAGCCTCAACCTTTAGTAGGGTAGACCTGTCTGTATTAGTCTCAACCTCTAGTAGCCTCAACCTGTAGCAGTCCCAACCTGTAGAAGCCTAGACCTGTAGCAGCCTCAACCTGTAGAAGCCTCAACCTTTAGTAGGGTAGACCTGTCTGTATTAGTCTCAACCTCTAGTAGCCTCAACCTGTAGCAGTCCCAACCTGTAGAAGCCTAGACCTGTAGCAGCCTCAACCTGTAGAAGCCTCCATCTGTAGCAGCCTCAACCTTTGGCAGTCTTAACCTTTGGCAGTCTCAACCTGTAGCACCTCAAACTGTAGCAGCCTCAACCTGTAGCAGCCTCTACCTAAGACTATTATTTATGAGCGAAGCCCTGGAGGAATTCAGTCCATTGGGGTACAACTGTGCACTTGATTAATTTGTTATAGCTAATGTGTGCGTGTTTGTATGTGTGCGTGTGTTGCAGCATGCACGGGCCGACCGGACAGTGCCCGCATCCCCGTGTCCTCCCTAACCTGGTGGCCGTGTGCCTCGCCGCCATCTACTCCTGTTACGAGGAGTTCATCAACAGGTCAGCAGCGCTTAACGCACGCCACAAACATTCTTAGCATGCTAGCACGCTAGCACTTCCCCATCCATCCAGCCAGCTACCCAGAGGAAAAAACAGGAAGGCCTCAGCAGGCCTCAGCCTCGTGTCATTGCCCTGTGAACGGCTCGTTCTGTCCAGACCATAGAGCTGCAGGGGAACGCGATCCATTCCCCTTAATCTCTCCGTCATTTAACTTAATCCCTCCCACCCTTTCTTCTTCTCCTGGCTGGGAAACATCACACACACACACACACACACACACACACACACACTGTTCTGTTACCTCGTTAGATAAAAAAGAATACTTTTAATCGAAGTCAAGTAAAAGGAAGGACGTCTTGTATAACAGAGGCGGAGAAACCTCAGGTTCACTGGCAACGTCATTTGTTCTACTTCATGAGGACTCAATTAGTAATTTACACGTTAAACCACACACTGTGGTATGCCATTTACTTGTCTCGTCATGACATCCTGTGAGTGAAGAAAAGGTACACTACTGTGCAACTTTACACGTTTTTTTTTTTTTTTATACCTATGACACACCACAAAAACTGCCAAATAAATTAGTAATATATGATGATAAGAGTATTTATGTAAGACTGAAAGACCCACATCAGCAACAAGCCCAACCCTAAACGCCTGCATTAGAAACGACATACACTTTACTCTTCAAATCAGACCCACGTCAATCCACGGCAGTTTACCTTTTAATTTTTTTTATAATAGCTGAAAAACATCTCAATTATAGGTTACAGAGTAGAGTACACAACAAAGATTATATATTATTATCGTTGTTTGGTTGTGCAACTACAAATGAGATGGAATAAAAAATAAATAAATCCGTATCTGGATGAAGAGAATTAAGCAACACAAAAATTGGGTAATTTCCTTCTTGTGAGATAGGAAACCAAAAAAAGAGTCCATTATCCTGCATTTCAGGCGGAGAGATATAACTCAAACCCACAAATGATTGTTGTTACTTTTACCCTTCAATAGACACAAACGTAACATGTTACATTGAAATGTTCGACATGTGATATTTTATACAAGCATCGAGATGGAACATCTAGCAATTTTATATATATACAAAAAGTAATCCTATCAAATAGACTAATCCTATCCAAATGGCCAATGGACCTAGCAGTGTATGTTTAATGCTAGTTTACATTTGTTAACATGACAAACCAAATGTAGGCTAAAACCAAAAGTTAAACCAACTAAGGGAAACAGTGTTCATTCTGCCAGGGTCAAAATGGGACCCTTGATTCACTGGATGTCTTCACCAGACTTTATTTTCCCTATCTCAACTCTCTATGTGCCCCCCCCCCCCCAACACACAGTCGTGACAACTCCCCGAGCCTGAAGGAGATCCGGAACGGCTGCCAGCAGCAGAACGACCGCAAGCCGCCCATGCCTCTCCGCCTGCTGCGCCCCGAGCCCCCCACCCCGCTGCCCACCTGCGCCCCCCCCCACCAGGGGGGCCCTCCCCTGGAGCCCCAGCCTACCCCCGCCCTGGCCCCACTCTCCAACTCCAACCACGTCCCCGCCACGCCTGCGACGGGCCCCCAGGCCCCCTCCGTCCACACCCCCACCCCTCCCCCTACGCCGCCCACCTCCCTCCCCATCCAGATGCCCGTCTCGCCGCCTCCGTCCATCGTCAACTCCAGCGAGATCCTGGTGGAGCTGGAGCGCAGCAACAACTCGGCCAACGCGCGGCGGAAGGCCGGGGGTGGGCGCGTGGGCAGGGACAGCGTGCCCAACCTCATCGACTGCCTGCTGGTCAGCCCGGCGCTCAACACCCTGTCCATCCAGCTGCCAGCGCAGGCCGACCGTGTGCTGGGCTGCTTCGCCCTCATCCTCAAGATGCTGTGAGTGTTCAAACCGCGCCCGGCCTTTACATGACTTAGGAGATTGCTCTGTCTGTCTGATGAGTCAAGTGGGGGGGCCCGTTGTATAGGTTGTAAGGACGATGTAGGTGTGAAATCCAGATGTTTGTTGAAATTACAGTGTTTGATCGATTGCTTCAACATTACACATTCATTCGGGGCAAGTGGAAAAGGCTGTTTTGACTTTCTCCCATAAGTTGACATTCGTCTGATGTCCTCTATCTGTCTCTCTGCCTCTCTCTGTTTATCTTGCTCTCTCTCTCTTTCTCTCTCTCTTCAGGTCAGACTATGATGACTGGAGGCCTGCTCTTGCCAGCCTTCTGCAGCCCATTCCCTTTCCGAAAGAGTGAGTACACAAACAGACACACACACACACACACACACGCACACAGACACACACATCCCTTCCTCATTTTACAGAGGCCCAAACAATATACAGGCCCATACAATTTGATTAGCCTACTTTAAATGAGGACTGTTTGCTAACACCCCACTCCCCCTCTCCTCTCGCCAATATCTAATACCTCTCCCCTCCTCTTTTCACATCTCCTCTCTCCTCTCCTGTTCTCTCCCTTCCTCCCCTCTCCTCCTCTCCCTTCCTCTCCCCCTCTTCCCTCCCCATCTCCTCTTCTCTCCCTTCCTCTCCCCCTCTACTCTCCTCTACCTTCCTCTCCGCCTCTACTCCTCTCCTCTCCCTTCCTCTCCCCCTCTACTCTCCTCCTCTCCTCTCCATTCCTCTCCCCCTCTACTCTCCTTCTCTTCCTCACCTCTCCTCTCTCTCTCTCCTCTCTTTTTCTCTTCTCTCATCCTCTCATCTTCTCTCCATATTCTCTCCTCCTCTCCTTTCCCTTTCTCCCACTCTCCTCACCTCTCTCCTCCGCCCTACCTTCATCTTCTCCCCTCCCCCCTCTCGTCTCGTCTCCTCTCCCCGCACCGCTTCCTACCAACCTCTCACCACAGAGGTTTCCCACAGTGTTTCTGTAATTGCCCTGTGTGTTTTTAGTAATTTTTTTAACATCGTTTTGCGTTCGGGGGCCTCTTGCTCTGACGCACATCTGTGACCTCAAGAAACCCACCGGGGAGAGGAGCGTGCATGAGTGCTCACCTGTGTTTGTGTGAGTGTGTGTGTGTGTGTGTGTGTGTGTGTGTTTGTGCACAGTGGACAGCATGTTCCAGTCTCAGGGCCTGACTATTTGTGGTTGGCTTAGGCGAACCAAGGAGCCTCATTAAGGTGGAGAGCATGCAACGCACCTGTTGTTCCTCCTCTCCCCTCCCCGTCACCGAGCAGGGACTTACCTGTTGTTCACCTTCGCCACCTTGTTGCCTTGTCGATGGCAACATGCGTCATTAGCGAGAGGCGTCAACGCTCCCTAGTGGGGACTAGGGAGGATGCAAAGAGTCACAGTGGCATGTGTATGTGCGTTCACGGACGCACGTGCACACACACACACACACACACACACACACACACACACACACACGATAGATGCTTACTTACAGTACAGACATACGCTCAGATTTGCCACTTGTACGTCCATGTTGCCGTCGGTGTAAAGTGTCTCAGGGAGCGCGGGGGCAATTTGGCCAAAAACAAATTAGCTGAATGAACGAGCAGTCTGCTCTGTGCAACGACGCAGAGGTTACATCACTTGTGTTGTTAATGTATTGTTTCTGTCAATCTCAAAAGTGCAACTTCATGTTTGGTGTCACCCGCTTAGCGCAATCGTTTTCCTATTGGGGAGTTTAACCCATCACGAGTTAATAAACGTGTCGTGTATATGTTCCTGGTTATCGTAGAACGTAGGATGTGCTGTGGAGTCAAATAGTTTCAATGGATAAAGGCTTGTTGTCTCTTAGATCTCGGTCGATGTACCATATTTGGAACAAAATGAAAATGTGTGAGTGTGTGTGTGTGTGTGTGTGTGTGTGTGTGTGTGTTTGTTTGTTAAACCATGTGATCTTTCGTCCTCATACATTCTCCCTCTCCCTGTTCTTCTCTTCTCATCCTCTGCAGGGCCCTTGCACATGCCAAATTCACAAAGTAAGTCACATAGACTGTTTTGCATAATTTAAAATGACAAACCATAGAATGGCCTGTTTTGTCGTGTGTGCGTGCTTGCATGCTTGTGTATGTGTGTAAGGTTAACTGCGTTTCTCTTACGGGAAGCAAAAAATTTCACGGCTTAGCCGATTCTACTTCTACTACTTCTAATCTTAAAGTGGTGCTTCATGTTTGTTTTATCTAAATAGGGAACTGAAATATGTCATTCAGAGGTTTGCGGAAGACCCAAGGCAGGAGGTGAGTGTGAGTGTGTGTGTGTGTGTGTGTGTGTGTGTGTGTGTGTGTGTGATTTCACATTTATTCGATGTGTACAGTAATTTATCTATGGTAAATATGGTTGCTATTGCTTTGCGTGTGTTCGTGTGTGTGTTTGGTGTGTGTTTGCACACATTTTCCAGGTCCACTCCTGTCTTCTTAGTGTTCGCTCGGGGAAGGATGGCTGGTTCCAGTTGTACAGCCCTGGAGGCGTTGCCTGTGACGACGATGGAGAGCTGTTTGCTAGCATGGTGAGTCCACGCACGCACTCGCACATACAGAAACAAAGTATTAAACCCACGAATGGTAGTATGTGTATAAGATGCCGTGTAAATGAGTTGCTATTGCAGCATTCCTCACAATCAAAATTATATTTCATCTAAACTTGATTCCTTTTACTTTCCCCCCCCCTCCTCTCCTCTCCTCTCCATGTCCTTCCATCCCAGGTCCACATTCTCATGGGTTCCTGCTACAAGACCAAGAAGTTTCTGCTGTCTCTGGCTGAGAACAAGCTGGGCCCGTGCATGCTGCTGGCCCTGCGAGGGAACCAGACCATGGTGGAGGTACACACACACACACACACACACACACACACACACACATGCACACATATATACACGTGTGTGTGTGTGTGTGTGTGTGTGTGTGTGTGTGTGTGTGGCTGCCATTCCCATCGTTCCTCTTCGCAGAAAAAGCCAATTGTATTCCAGACATGAAGGTCATTGCTCGATTGTTGCTGCTGTAACCCACAATGGGACTAAAATGCCCAGAATTCAAGGAATGGCACCCGCCGTTAATGGATACCAGAGACCTCTCCATGAGCTGAATAGAAACCGTCAAAATGGTGGTTGATGATAACCTTTGATTCTTGAAAGGGCAATACTAAGCAACATCTAACTGTTAGTCATGTTCCCCCTTCCTCTAAGAGACTTGCCTTTATTGTAAGTGTGGTTGTCTGCTGAGGTCAAATGACACACAATCGTTCAGCGTTTTATCTTTCTGCCTTTTTCTTAATAAAGCGTCATTTTTGTGATGGTTTTGTTGGCGACCCATCATTAGCGTCTCTCATCACTTCACGGCGTTGAGACTCTGGTGTGTGTGTGTGTGTGTGTGTGTGTGCGTTTGTGTGAGTCTGGGGAGGATGTGGTGGTGCGCACTGCAGGGCCGTGCTGGGGGTGTAGGGGATTACCTCTGGGTCGTCTGTCCCTCGGGGGCTGCAGCAGACTTCTGTTAAGTAACTTGTTTATTTGTGTGTGTGTGTGTGTGTGTGTCATGCATGTGCTCGTGGGCTGCGTTTGTGTTTGTGCATATGTGTGTATGTGCGTGTGAGTCCAGATCCTGTGTCTGATGCTGGAATACAACATCATGGAGAACAAGGACACCCAGCTGCAGATCATCTCCACGCTGGAGAGCACCCAGACGGGCCTGCGCATGTATGAGCAGCTCTGTGACCGGCAGAGAGAGCTCAAAGAACTGGTGAGATGCACACACACACACACACCCTCATACACACACACACACTCATACACACACATGCAGCCCACACACATGTGCAGACCACAACATACGCGCGCAGCCCACACAGACAGACACACACACACGTGCAGCACAGGCACATACTGTACATACACACACACACACACACACACACACACACACACACACACACACACGTGAAGCCCATACACATGCAGCACAAACACACACGCACACCCACACACACACATACCAAGGCTCATTGCTTGTCCTCCTTGTGTAAATATTTTTGTTTATGGAACAAGTATGGCGGAAGCACGCTTACAAATATTATTGACGTAGAAGCCCAACATAAACATTCCTTCCAGTCAGCTCAAAATAGAAAATCTGAAAGAAAGTTGTTTGCCCTAAGGCGGACACTCTCACTATCAGATTTCATACAAACCAGCTGGTTACAGGCCACTGACCTGGCACTTAGTGGTCCAATCAGGGTCGTAGAACCGTTTCCTCTTTGTTGGAAGACAATGCTGCTAGGAGTGCTTGTCTTCCTGTTGCATAGTTGCTATGAGACTCACACACACCACCTAGTGTCTGACAAGAGAACTGCAAGGCCTTGCCCTCATGCGCCATCTCTCTCGTCTCATCTTCTTCCTCCTCACCCCCTCTCCTTCTATCCTCCTCAGCAAAGAAAAGGAGGACCCACGCGCCTGACTCTCCCCTCCAAATCCACAGTGAGAAACTCTTTATATACCTTTGACCTTTAAATTCTCTCGGTACAGTCGATCTATTTGTAGCTTACTTTAGTGGGCTTACATTACGCGTTTTTTTTACCTGGCGTACATTGAGTGTATTAACTTTCAACCAATTAGAAGTCAACTCAGTACCAACATGGTTGCTAACGCTAACCCCCGCCACCCCCAGGATGCCGACCTGGCCCGCCTGCTGAGCTCCGGCTCCTTCGGCAACCTGGAGAACCTCAGCCTGGCCTTCACCAACGTCACCAGTGCCTGCGCCGAGCAGCTAATCAAGCTGCCCTCGCTCAAGCAGCTCAACCTGTGGTCCACCCAGGTACACACACACACATGCAAGCACGCACTCGCACACACACACACACACACACACACACACACACACACACACACAAACACACTCACTCGCTCACTCGCTCAATCACACACATACACAGACACACACGCATGTGTGCGTGAACGCTGTGTTCTGCATAAGGACAGTTTACCCTAGGATTGTTTACCCTCAAACAAGTGCTTGGAGCTATGTAACATATTATGTGCCACTGCTCAAACACTAAACTAACCAATGCTAATGATAATAGATGTAACGGTTCACTCAAACACTGAACAAACCATTGCTTATGATAGATGTAACGGTTCACTCAAACACTGAACTAACCATTGCTAATGCTAATAGATGTAAAGGTACTATGCTAACTACTCCTCCCTCCACCCTCCATCATCAGTTTGGAGACTCAGGGCTGCGGCTGCTGTCAGAACACCTGGCCTGTCTCCAGGTGCTGAATCTGTGTGAAACTCCTGTCACCGACGCCGGTCTCCTGGCTCTCAGTTGTAAGTGCCACTCCCACGCACACACACACACACACACACACCCGTGCAAACACATAACACACTGAAAACAAACACATACACACACTCGTGCAAACAAACACACAGATTGAGGATTTAGTTAAGCCTACTCAGAGGAATGCATTTATTTGAAACGAGAACTGCCTCAGTCAAGTTACCAAGAAAGGGATCTCCCAAGAAAGGGACAAGCAATAACCATGAACGTTACAGTCAGTACACTATACTAGTATACACTATACTATACTTACATGAAACAAACACAAAAACAGGAAGTAAATGGGGAATTGTATTACATAGAAAATGAATTCTTACTTATTCTTACTTTTTCGGTTGCAGCCATGAAGAGCCTCTGCAGCCTGAACATGAACAGCACCAAGCTGACTGTGGACACGTACGAGGACCTCAAGGTAATGCTGGTTAAAACACAGCATCATGCACACAAAGCAAACCTACCGCTGAGCCATCAACACCATGACCGGCCATGGCTTCAGACACGCTTCAGCGCTTTCCTGTAGAACTGAAAGATCCACTGAGCTGCATCCTCCCACACAGAACATCGCTGTCCCCTTTCACTATCTCAGAAGATCGCTTCAGCTCGTATGAGTAGAAGCACAGGATGAGCAAACATCTCTCCAAGGATTCAGAGGAGGAAACCATTTATATGGCCTTTGAGTAAATTAATTATTGTTATGTATAATCTATTGTAACACAATTCTTTGACAGAATTGACTGTGTGTTTTCAAGCTATTTGAGATCAGATCTTATTCCATCTCACAAATCACAGAGGCCTCTTGTGTAGACTATATGAGTGTATTCTGTGTATCTCAAGTATGAAAGCCCTAGAAAATATGCAACCCAATAACAATAGTTAACCGTTTCTCTTTTTCTTTCATCTTGGCTAGGCCAAACTGCCAAATCTGAAGGATGTGGACGTCCGCTACACAGAGGCCTGGTGATCCACAATGCTCTCACGAGTTCTATACACACTCACACACACACATGCGCACTCACACACTCACACACACACGCACACACACACGCACACATCCGTAGATAAACCAATGAAGCTGTGTGATGTCCTCCAGCCCTTTGCCATTATCTTCATCATTATCATCATCGTCATCATCATCATCATCATGGCCGTCGCCAGGCCACCAACACGTTGACGTCACCCTCATATCATCCATCTAAACAGCATGTTGGTGGGAAGGGAGCTTCCGTCACCAGCAAGGTCACCCACAGCAAACTCCTCGCTATGGGTGCGGAAGAAAATGTTGGCTTTTTTTTACACAAACAAAAAAATCCCCCTGAACATTTGTCGAACTCGCTCCGTTGACATCATTATCAGAGGACAAGGACAACCCGCCGTATTGGGAGTTCTAAATGGGCCCCTGAGTTCATCCCTCCCGCTTTTTTCCCCCTCTCCCCTTAACCCTGCCAACACACCACATCACAGTCAGGTTTCAGAAGTCTTGGAAAGCAACAGCTCACTCCTGGAACCCTTCTCTGAGGAAAATGGAGAAACACAGAATAGGCCATGTGTCCTCTTTCATATCCCCACCTGGTTACTATTATAATTATTATTATTCTGTTTAAAGGTCCTCCACACCCTTGTGAGATGACAGCCAGATGAAGCAATTCACATTCCAGTATCTTTTTTGATATGGTCTCCTATCTGTTCCAGATGTTGCTTGCTTTCTCTCTCTCTCTCTCTCTCTCTCTCTCTCTCTCTCTCTCTCTCTCTCTCTCTCTCTCTCTCTCTCTCTCTCTCTCTCTCTCTCTCTCTCTCTCTCTCTCTCTCTCTCTCTCTCTCTCTCTCTCTCTCGGTCACAACACAGATGATGTGTGGACAACTCCTGGCCCCTTGACGTTTTTTGTTTGCGATTCTGAATAAGCCACCCCACCCCCTACCCACCTTCCCTCATAGCTGTCAAGGACTACCGCAATGAAACGGAACAGCTACAGGACGGTGCCTATTCCTCGTCAAGCTCACGCCGAGAACACTCAAAACAAAACTCAAATAATTTGTATCAATGCGAATGAGCCTATTTTTCCAAGCATCATTGGTTTCATATATGGTGTGTTTCAAATATCTATATTATACTCCGGACCTTCCCAGCTTTATCAGGATTTTAGGATGCTTAGCTTTTGGTTGGAAAAAAAACTGACAACAACCACGACTGAATAGATTGTTTCTTTCCTTTTAACTTTAGTAACTAGTTTTCAGTGTAAATATGAATAATGAACTCCCGTGCTAATGGTTATGTAGCAGTGGCCAGGTGGTCTGGGACCACCCTCTATTTATGAGTTCCATTTTTAGAATGTCCTTTTCAAATGTTGTCAATCGTACCATAACAGTTACAGTAACTCAGACCAGGCCCTGTTGTCCTTCAGGTTTTATTGCTTACTTTTTTGGGGGGGGCGGTTGGGTTAGTTTACGGAGAGGATAGCCAACAACAAAAAAGAATTGTTCTGTACAGTCAACAAAATTGATTGTTGTTCAGCGGACACTTCCCCAGCTCATCCTTTGTACATTCTTATGTTTGCTGCCAATTTTGGGCTTCTTTATAAAATTGTGGGGGGGGGGGGGTCGGTTGGGGAAAGGATTTGGCCTTAGGAAGGACATTTGCCAAGAAACAAAAAAAAACTACTTTGGAGTGTCTCGTTTCCTTTCAAGGACTAACATGAGTTTTAAGCCTTCGTCTCCGGTCTCTCTTGAGTCAGTGGATCAGTGCCGAGCAGGGGAATTGTGTGCGACAGTAGGAACTTTGGAACATTTCACTAACCCACGCGCGGTCCAGGTGTCGACATTGGATCTGGCCTTTGGAGACGGAGGGATGCACTTTCCTATGTGAGAAGGCAGGAGAAGAAGAAGGTCTGTGTGTTTCTAGTGGGAATCACAATCTGTACAATTATTGTATTTAAAGACATTTTTGGTGACCACAAGAAACTGGGGCTGTTTAGTTTTGCTTGCTGGTTTCATTTTGTTTGGGGGGGAGGGGGGGTTGTTTTTTTTACTCACAGCATAACACAGATATACTTAGGAAACGTTTTCAAAGTCTTTTGGACGTTTTTGGAGATAACCTAAAGTCAAGTCATAATTCAACAGTTATAGCACTGAAAATGTTGCCAGTTGGTTGTGGCACCGTGTTCAACTTGTGTGGCATCAGTCCCTGCAAAACACAAGTTGGTTTGTGCCCTTTAAAGTGTAGGTTTGCTGATTACAAAGCTGTGTATAAATACAAATCTGGATGCTAACCTCAGTTAGGTTAAGTTTGAGGACTTAAAAACACAAAATGAGAGAACCGGCCCTATAAGGTATTTTCGTTCATATGCCTTGTGTCTGTTTGGGTACTGCAGGAATACATTAGTGCAAATGCTCACACTAACATGTGCACCACATAAAACCACAAAATAATTGGTTCCTTTTTCAAATGTTATTGATTCATTATTATCATTCATATTTTCTTATTTATCGGAATTGTTTGCTGAGACAGAATGGTTAAGAGAAGCCAGAAGAGTTTTGGATGCCGTCCACATGGGGTGTGACATCATGCTATGTTTTATATTCACTTTATTGTGACGGCCATCTTCGATCTGGCTTTAGGACCTTGTGCTCTTTTCGTATCCTGTATAATGTACATACAATTGTATATAATTCTCGCCTTCTTTGCGCTCTCTTTCTCTCTGCCCAAAAATATTTGGCAGCCTCCCTTCCATACTTCTCTTCCCGGTTCCTTCATCTCCTGTCTTTTTGCCCGCCTACCATCTTAGGCGGGTTACTGTTGCCTTTATCTTAGGATTTTAAAGTGTGTCCATTACTCTGTTCTTTGTTGTTTTTGTTCATTTTCACAAACAAAGTGCACTGTAATCTTGTCATTTATAATGTTTTCAACGTGTAACATATTTGAACAGATTTGTTTTGTTTTCAACTTGTTTTGATTTCATCACTTTAATCATGCGTTTGTCTCCTGTGTCAACGTGTTATTTTATTGTTTATTCATGTTTCTTTTTGGGCATGTACTGTTTGTTTTGTGCACCCTCTTTATTTTTGGTATTGTTTTACGAACAGTTTGAAATATGGAAAAGGCTTGGTCACTTCCTTATCCATGTTACTCATAACAACCACTGCACACCACTCAAACCTCCACCTACTGACACGCTGACACGTTGCCAGGGTCTTGTCTTTGAAGGGCATATGTTAAACCGTGGCTGTGACTCAATATACATAGGGCCCAACACACCCTGAGAAAAAGACACTGTAGCTGGCTCATTAAGTCCTGTGTTGAGTACAGCGTTCTGATTGGACGGGGTTTGATATCCTTTCCAACCATGTTTGGGTTCTCAGAGCCCATTGGTTGAGAATGCCCAGTCTCGTATTGCTGCTGTACCCATCGGATTCCCACATTGCCTCCTGGGAATAGCTACTCCTAGCGAGGGGTAGGTTAAGTAACGGGGGGGGGGGGGGGGGGGGGGGGGGGGGGGTGACCTTGAGGTGACCTATAGAGCAAAGCTGGGGTCCATGCATGGTGAGTTTGGGTGGGAGATATTATTACAGAATAGGGGACAAATTGTTATATTTACATATGGAGATATAACACAATATTTTGTTTTGTCATATCCTGTGGAGCTCACAATGCTTTGCTTCTGTTCCATGTTGTCAGGACCACTTCTTCCCTCCAACCTTTCCTTCCCTTCTCAGATTGTCCCCCACTTCTCATCACATACACACACACAGACACACACTTTTATATCTCTTTATTACTGAAGATTCGTTCACACCAGGGTTTGTAGAGAATTACGACAGAATGGTAGTTGCTGACTGCTTTAGTCTTAATGGTCATGGCAGGGAGGGTGGGACAGTGCAGGAGAAAATATATGACGGACTGATGAAATAAAGCCCCCCCCCCCCCCCCCCCCCCCCCCCCCCCATTCATATCGTCTTTCCTACAATTGTACCCATTTGTCCCACGACTGTCAAATATGCATCATGTTTTCTTTTATGACAGCTGAAAAAGACAGCCAGTCACCTCTCTCTCTCTATGCCTCTCTCTCTCACTCTGTCTTTGATCTGCTTCTTGCTGGGTTATTATTGCTGCTGCTCTGTGGCTGTCGTAATAAGTAAAAAAGAAAAAAAGATTTTCAACAAGACAAATTACTGATGTGAAATAATTTCAATCAAAAATAAAACAAATGTCTGAATATGTGTGAATGGTGTGAGACCATTTTTATGGACGGTTATATTAAAGTAGATCTGTCAACGCATGATAACCAGTATTTATGTCATTGGTTGTTAATGAGGCCTTGCAGTCGATAAGCCAAAAGTAATTGATAACTTTGTAAGCAGATCTAAATACATTTAAACCATTTTATTCTATACATTGAGCTTCACCAACTGCGATGACTATAAAATAGTGATATGTGATATTGATCAAACTCAATAGATTCTTTATTTAGTCTATATAGGCTCCTGCTGTGTTGAGCTAGATTTGATTGGTGATCAAGAGTTTATAACAAATGCAAGATTCTCTACTTCATGGAGCAGGAGATTATGAGTTGAATATAATATTTTTATGGATTGAAAAGAGAGGATCTGTCCTAACAATTTGGATGAAAGCTCAGTTATACAAAAACAGTTTGTGTAACAGCTGTCAATGGTGAGATACAATTTGTACAGAAAAACCCTTGCAAGAAAAATGTAACATTAACACATTAGGAGATATTGTTTTCAGTATAAATTACACTGAACGTTCAGCTGAAAGAATTTAAGGGGTTCCTTATCCTATTCATGGGAATCAGCATCATGAAACATTCTATTGACTCCATTGAAAGGTCATCATGGGAGCATTAAAGACACATTATGACTGCATATTTAATGGGTTTTGCATGTGAATCATCAACCAAGGGATATCTAACAAAGTAACAGTATAAGTCTTCATCCTTAACCTGATGTAATTGACAGTATCAATCTTTTAGTTGGCATTTGGCATTTCACAGTATAGGAAGTTTGAAAGATTGAGCAATTCTACACTCTACCGATTGTTTGTGCAGGTGCAAGGGCATATAATTACTAGGTATTGTGTGTAGCAGCATACTTTTCTGTATCTCTTCTATACAATATATCGTATTCCACAGATCATGGTACAAGCCATCAATTATATTAAGTATTCTAGATCGGTACCGGATGCTCTTACTATTTAATAATTTAGCAAATGCTTTTACCCAAAATGACTTACAGGGAGGACCAGGTAGGGGGCTAGGCATCTTACAGGTGGGGACCTTTCGGCAGTGATTCAAACCCCCTAACCATTAGAATATCCTGTGTCTAGTAGCAAGTTACTTTCAGAGATGGCTTCTAAAATGTTGCCCAAGCAAGTACACACACACACTTCCTTCAATTCAAGATGCTCATGTATAGGTAAGTTCAATCTTGATTTCCAAAGACTTCAAAATGCAAAGACAATTAATATGGATACAAAAATGAGAGGAAAGACATGGAGCAAGCAATAAGTTTGGCAATCGACACAATTCATGATGCTATAAGTACAATAGATAATACATGGTAACATGAAACGTGTGTTTGGTCCTAATGTAAATGTACAAATGGATTGATGAAACTAAACAGGGAGCATGATAAAGGGATGGGGTAGGGATCCACATCAATGACGGAGGTTGTGTTACTACAGTCTACATGTCTTTCCTTGAGTCTACACAGTGAAGGAAGGAGAACATAGTGGCAACGCGCTGGCAATATGGTGGTGTGTGTATGTGTGTGTCTGTGTTGAGGTCAGAGGGGGAACTATTCATTATTAATAGAACTTGCTGTTGTTGATTTTCTTCTCCTTGGCCCTGTAACACACAAACACAAAAGACAGCAGGAAGGGTAAAATTTCAACCCAACCTAAAATATGTGTGTGTGTGTGTGTGTGTGTGTGTGTGTGTGTGTGTGTGTGTGTGTGTGTGTGTGTGTGTGCGTGCGTGCGTGCATCAGGTCTGTATACGGGGCCTCTTACTTCTGTTTCTCGGCACTGCTCTGCCTGGCCAGGCCATAGCGCTGGGTGCTGCTATGGCCGTCGTACAGGAAGGGCTCGCTGCTAGACGCCATTGCCCCCGGCTTCTTCTGCAGCTGGCAGGACGACGAGTAGAGCTCCTCCTCTGCTTTCTGGGGGGGGGGGGGGGGGGGGTGATGATAAAAAAGGAGATAAAAGGAATGCGACCTTCAGAACAAAGAGGGGGTGATCGCGGTCTACGCTGAGAGGTTAATTAGCAGTACACTGTAAATTAGGATGGAGTAGTGATGTTTGAGCTGGAAGATAGCAGTGTATTGTGTGTTGTAAGAGAGAGAGATATAACTTTTTCTTACCCCCACTTGCTCCAAATTAATGTAGATCAACAGAGAGGCCAGCTCTAAGTTTTCACTGTACCCATTTTTCAAGGGTACAGAGCGATAACCTATGAAACACACGCAAAACAGTTAAGTGTACCACCCGGTCCGTCCACTTAAGCTGTATATCACTTCTTAGACTTATACTGTCTCATCACAATTGAATATTATGTCTATGTGTTATGTATTGTGTTAGCATGTGTGACCCCAGTTGGAAACATTTCTGGTTTTCTGTGTCTTATCACAATTTGAAAATTTTGTGTGTCTGTGTGTGCCTTATGGGTGCACCCACTCATGCTGTACACACCACTGTGTGTGTGTGTGTGTGTGCGAGCATGCATGTGTGTGTGTGTGTGTGTGTGTGTGTGTGTGTGTGTGTGCTGCTTCAAACCTGTGCGGATGCCTCTGAGAGGAAAGGTGGCCTGGGCCAGGAAGTTAGGGTCTGAAAACATGTCCTCCTCGTTGACCACGAAGCGCAGGAAGGTGAGGTCGGGCTCGTACACCGGGAGCATCGCGGGATCCGTCGGGGTCTTCCACACCGGGTTCAGACCGTTTTCACCTGGTAAAAGCTCTGTTATTGCATACTGACTTTCTTTGCCCTCCATCATCTTGTGCAATGTTCTCTCTCTACTTTTGACCTCCTCTACTTTCCTCCTGCATATTAGCAAGGGGCTTGCTGGAGAAGGTGCAGATGCATCCGTCTCTCGACCACACCCCCCTTGCCACAATAATTCAATAATAATATTAATAATAATTCCTCATTGAATAACTCCTTCACCCGTTCCATGCAACTGCTTTTCATTTCCCCACTGCTAGTCTGAGCTACCCCTCCCTGTGGCTCCTTGGCTTACGGAAGACGGCGGTCTTGAACTTGTTGTCCTCGGTGTGTCCACACAGCTCCACCTCCACAAAGGGGCTGACGATGCTCCTGCCCAGCTTGGGGAGGTGGCGGGCAGCGATCACCTGTTGGAGGTGGAGGAGGAGGAGGAGTTGGGTGTAGTCAATTACTGTTTAAAACCTGTGTTGCTATCCAATAATACTGAACTGGTTAACATTAAAGTGGGCACAAAAAAATGAAAAAACGAAAGCGACTCAAGAGTGAATTCACGAAGCCTACAGGTAGACGTCACACTGAGAACCCAACCTGTTCAGCTGGGAGTCTAACACACGACACTATGCCGCTGCCTCCATAACCACCAACATAACCATGTCTCTACCACTGTTCGAGACGCCACAGATAAGTGAGGAAAAGGTCGGTGAAACAAAGTTTAGCTGTGCCTCAACGTTAACGATAGCGTTAATTGAGTTCACTTTATTTGGTCTGTAACATATGTGATTCTGCGACTCACCCTGACGACGACGTTCATCTTGACCTTCCTCTTCTCCAAGCTGGGGTCGTAGGTGTCGAAGCGCATCATCTCTGGCTGAAGCACATACCCCGTGCTCCCGTTCAGACTGAAGAGGGCACTGTTCAGCTGGGTGTATTTATCTGGGCAGGCACACACACGTGCACAAACACACACACACACACACACACACACACACACACGCACGCATAAACATTTCACACATGGTCAAATCCCCAAAATACATTGGGACAAGTGGAATCCAAAAGTCTAAACGAAAGGATGAAACATTGTAAGGATGTCAGTGATTTTCAGAGGTTGGCCCAGGGGAAATATCTAAATTGGGTCTACCTATTTCTTTCTACGTGTCCCATGAGCTCCATTGCTTTGTGTTGCCATGGCTACACGCCTTCAGGTGGTGAATGCTTTGCTTTGAGGATTCATCAATTAACAAAAATTGAAAAATGTGTGATGGTGAATTTCAGTTGGATTTCTCATTATTTCTCATTTGAAACATTCCAGAGGTATAACCCAAAGGGTTATATCAGTTGGAGAAAACAAAAGGGGAGGTATGTAAAACGCTGCGCTGCTTTGCAAACACACTTCATCATGGCTGACTCACCAGCAGTCTGGAAGTTGAGTGCTACCATGTGACAGCCAGCCGCCCAGAGGGGGTGGGGGTCATAGTTGGAGGACTCCACGCGCTGGCCTTTGGGGTAAACCCGACTCAGGGCCATGCGGTTGTACTGTAGGAACTTCTGTGTCTGACTCTTCCCCGGCGTCTTGTTCTCCACAAAGGAGCGGACCTCCTTGTAGGTGTAGCTGTCTGTGGGCAAGGACAGAGACAAGTCTAAAGTTGTACTTCATTGACCGCAGGTTTCTGCATTGACTCACTCGGTGCAGTGGTTAAAAAAAATAGCAAAGATGAAACGCAGAGCAAAATGATGCAGCGGCTTGTTACTTAGACTACAGCTACACCCAGCAAAATACTGTCTGCATACTTGTGACTGTGTTTACGTATGACTGTTTGTGTCTTTCTAATGTGTGTGTGTATCGTGTGTGTGTGTGTTTGTAATGTGGGTGTGTGTGTAATGTAGTGTGTATCGTGTGTGTGTGTGTGCGCGCTGTACCGAAGCGGTCTTTCTCCTTGCTGCGAGGCTGACAATAGACCACCAGGTCAGACATCTCCATGGCAACCACATCACGTTTTGCCACTTCCTGCTGCTTGAGCTGTGGTTGGATGCAGAAAAACCTGTGACATTTCTTATAACAGAGACGAGGATCTGACAAGAGAGTGACATTAACTTGTTTTAAATTGTTTCATTGTTGTTTTGTGATATTTAAAAAGATGCTGTAGGTATGTTTAAGAGCTATGATTTAAGTGTAATTTGTTAGAAATTCCCTAGCCCTCCGTTTGCTATCACTGAGTGAAATATGCTTTGAGAATTGCTTCGAGATGACTGCGCCTGCCTCTGTATGAGCTCATTTAGACCACTCACGGCTTATTTCTCACCAATGATTCCCTGGTTCAGAGTATTCATCTTGCCTGTCAATCACAGCTACATGAAAGCTGCAGACTTCTCAATGGCTTTCGATTCAAAGTCTCTTCACCTCTCTCAACAACTCTTCAATCTTTCCCACAGCCCCAATAAAACGTCTCAGTCCGGGCACCTGCAATTTAATTTCCTGGCTTTGTCGTTTCCCTTTCGTGTCACAAAACATGTTTGTTTTCTGCTGAGTATTACTTCTTATGTGAGGTTGAATTAGTATATTAGTATAGTGTGGGGTGTTGAGGATGCAGACCTCTTGTTCTCGTTGGTACTGCTTGTTGATTTCCCGCTGGGTGATGTCCCAGGCCACCTGGTACCATTCAAACAGCTCTTCCAGTGAGTCGGTCGCCAGGTCGAACTCCAGGCTGTCCTCTGCGTTCTCCTGCAGGCTCAGCACGTGAGGCTTCATGTTCTTGCCGTTCGCCACTGGGGGTGCGAGAGAGAGACAGAGACGGAGACAGAGACAGATTGTAAAAAACAACAACTGCTAGTGCTATAATAACAAAATGAATATATATAAAACATTTTCTTTTATCATAAAAAAAAGAAGTCTGATAAAAAAAAAAGATCTTGATTAAAGACACTGTCACACTTCAAGGCATACAAAGAGACACTGCAGAAGCACCGTATGGGTGACCTATACAAAAGGCTATAGATGTTGCATCACGCTAAAAGACACCAGGGTCGCACTACTCACAGTTTTGGATGTTACACTTTGAGATGTCCACAATGCCCTTGCATAGTTCGCCCAACGGGTTGTACTCGATTTCCTGTCGTTGGATGACATGCGATAATGTCATCACATGAAAGTCTATTCTAGTCCATGAAACATACACCACTAGGCAGGTCCTTTGTGTTTAATGTAGTCGCTCAGTCTTCCATTGGACAACGACAGTGAGCAGTTTACCAACACTATCTCTGCTACTTTAAAAACTACAGCGCTAATTAATTAAGTGAAACCCTGAAGATTGTTGCGACTGCGATCGTGAATAATCTGTGATGTTCACCTTCACTTTTGCCTCCTGCTTTGGGTTGCTGGAGACTTCCTCCACGCGGTTGGCAGGGAAGTACAGCTGCAGCTTCCCACCATAGTCTCCTTTCCACCTGCAAGACGCAGAGGAGCACAGCGTGAGAGTCCAACTGAGACAGATAGACAGTGTGTTGTATCCAACTCTTGACTATCTACATTTTATTTAAATGTAAATAAGATTAAATGGAAAAATATTTATCTAACAAATGTTTTGTTAATCTTCTCTTACCTTTTGACGTACTTTACTAGGTAAAGGTATTGACTTAAAGGTGCCAATAAGTCTGATTTAATTTATATCAATTGAATGGAATTGATAGGGAGAGGGTGTGAGATAGGATAAGTGTATTGATGGTCTTTGCTCATAAATGGTGTGAGTGGACATCATACCAGCTATTGTTCTCCTTGGTCACATTGTGTATAAAAGCTCCCTTGGCGAAGGTGTGTTCATCAGGCCTGGTCGCCTGGTAGCCATACAGGGCCTTCACCGAATTCAGAGGCTAAACACACACACACACACACACACAATTTCACATATTGGGATTCTCTATAACTGTAACTATAATTTCTCTATAACTAACTGTCTATAATTGTAAATACACCACACACAGAAACACATCCCTGTCTTTGAACAGATGTGTGCTGGCTCATAATGACTCTGAATGACAACGCACCAGTGTTGGCTCGATCTCATTAGGCTCCACATACGTCTTCATTTCATACAGGGAGGCACAGTCTTTCTCCTGGAAGAACACAGCATACGGTCAGGTACACAGGGGTGTGGGGTGGAGTTCAGGGAAGTATGGATGCATAACCTACTCTTGTTTGGACCAGTACCCCACCCAGACAAGTTCCCCTATTTTGTTTTATTACCTCCTCTTTTAGTCTTTTATGCCTGAAAAAACATTTGTAACCCTATTAGAAAGGCTTTAGAAGTTCAGGGTGGATCAGAGTATTCAATGCTGTCCACATACCCTTTCAAATGCACAGACACACACGCGCACACACACATCTCCATAAGACTAAGAGGTGAACCCTTTCCCACCGTGCTGAAGCGGCTGACCAGCTCGGGGGTGACAGGGTAACGTAGTTTGATCTTGCGGTACAGGGGCTTCTTCCTGAAGTAGTTGACCAGCTCCACCAAGCTGTGAAACTCAATGGTGTTGCCCAGGAGGAAGACGCTGCCCACCATATTGATCCGGCAGTGTTTCACCTTACCATCGCCCCTGGTGGACAAGGAACCAGAACACAAAGGTTCCCCAAGGATGAGCTCATACCTTTTAATCCCTTTGTCATGTCCGTCCCCCTTTATTTTTTATTAATTTTATTAATTTTATTGTTTATCATTTATAAAATAAATAAATTCTTTTTTTCCATATATTTTTATTCAAAGGAGAGGGGCTGTATGAGTTGATATATACATTTACACACAAAAAGCTTTTCAATACAAATTTGGAAAAAAAGTCATCAGATATTCCTGTTGTGAGATAGAACTACTAATTGTATTTCTATGTGTATTTTAGTATACATTTTTACTTTATACAACAAACATATCAAAAACATTTCCAAGGTATTGCTGAACAATACATCAAAGTTTAGGAGATAACGCCAACCAGAATCTTTACGCAAATACATTTAATTTGACTTAAGTCGCAACCTAGATCCATACACATGATTTGATCTCACTCTTATTGGCCATCACCAGCAATCGCAGTTGAATCATGTTACTTTGACCTTTACGCTTGACACAAGCCCTGTGAGCGGGTGCCTGTACCTGAAAGTGATGGCGAAGGTGTCCGCATCGCCCTCCCGCTGCCTTATGAGGAAGGCTCCATCTCTGGGGATCCGCAGCAGGTAGTCCTCAGCCTGGCCCCTGCTCAGGTTACTGTAAAACCAACTGACTCACACACACACACACAATGTGTTGACAGTCATATACTGTACATGTACATGAACATGCACAGAATGAACTCATAATTGAATGGTTTGGTTCAGCAAGTCAAAGAACAAACCCACAGGAATTGGTGAGTTATGGCTCATGTTATTGGGGGCATTGGTGATCAGCAATGTCCCTTTAAAAGCAATTTCCATTTAAAAGAACACAATCGCCTAAACAGATATTATGCATTTCTGGACACAAACAATGATATAAACATGACAGGACAGCGGTGCCTCTATGTTCTAAACATATGTTTGTATATATGGCAGTGGATGAGGACCACACCCTTGGTGCAGGTGAGGGTCTGGCTGGGGCACGGCATCGGTGAGCCGCAGCTCAAAGTCCTGGCAGCGGAGGGGGCTGGCGCGGTAGTGCTGGATGAGGTCGTACAGGCTGGGGAACAGCAGGCTGTTGGTCAGGTAGTAGTAGGCCCGCCCCTCCTCCAAGCGGGACGAGATTCGACAGTGCTGCACCCTCCCACCGCGCCTGGATGGAGTGATAGTCGTGAAATGATAGTAAGCAGGACATTCCATTAAAATGTAGGTTACATTTAAGAGCTGTTATGAGTGGAATTAGATGGCCTAGCCATCCATCAGCTATTTGAGTGTAAGGCGCTGTGATACCATTTGTTTCAAGCCTGCCTCTGTATGAGCACATTTCGATTTTAAACCTGATTGGTAAATGCAAGAATTCTCTATGGCAGAGAAACATAGGGAGGGAGGTGAGCAGAGAGTGATGGGACATTTTATTGTTAGTTTAGTTTCAAAATCTTGCACTCTTCCGCTCTTTTCCTCTCATTTTCTCAATACTCTATATTCTCTTACTGAGAAAAAAAGTGTAAGGTTTGTAAAGAACATTTGCTCTGTCCCATAGCTATTTCTACACCTGTCGAAACACACACACACACACACACACAAACACACAGAGCTAAGCATACATTAGGAAAGCGCAGATTTCAACTGTAAGTATGGTCATATATGTGTGTATCTCTTGATCAAAGTTGCCACGCCTTGAGTCCTCATTAGGGTCTGTTTAGTGAACAAGAAGGTTTGGGTTCCAGAGAGGATGGTGGTGGGAAGCTGAAGCCAGGAAGTTACCGGAAGGAGAGGGTGAACCCTGTCAGGTTAGTGTTGCTCTTGCGGACCAGGAAGGTGCCGTCCTGGTCGCCCGACTCTGCACAGAAATCGTAGAGAAGCTTCTCGGCCGCCTGCGTCCCCTCCTGCATGAAGCCATGAAACCAGGGCTCCGAACAGTGGAGCTCCTGGAACTGGACACACACACATTGATGGTGGAGGGATCGATAGATGGATGAGTGGTGGCGGATGGATGGATGAATGAATGGACAAATGGATTGATGGGTGATGGTAGATGGATGGATGGATGAATGGAAGCAGGGATGGATGGATGGGTGATGGTGGATGGACGGATGGGTGATGGTGGATGGACGGATGGGTGATGGTGGATGGATGGAAGAAGGGATGGATGGATGGAAGCAGGGATGGGTGATGGTGGATGGATGGAAGAAGGGATGGATGGATGGAAGCAGGGATGGGTGATGGTGGATGGATGGAAGAAGGGATGGATGGAAGCAGGGATGGGTGATGGTGGATGGACGGATGGGTGATGGTGGATGGATGGAAGCAGGGATGGGTGATGGTGGATGGACGGATGGGTGATGGTGGATGGATGGAAGAAGGGATGGATGGATAGGTGATGGTGGGTGGACAGATGGAAGGAGGGATGGGTAGAAGGAGGGATGGGTGGGTGGAGGGACGGATGTAGTAAGGAGGGGGTAAGAAAGGTATTTACCTCTTGGGGGTCTCCCTCCTCTGACTCGTACTCCTCAGCATAGTACAGCTTGTTGTTGGAGATCACGCAGTAGTGCTTGTTCCATCGCTGGGGAGGCAGACATGTAGAAATGACACGACCGGCTGGATTATTGTGTTAGACACGATGGCTCTCAATGGGAAAATGTCCTGTATGTATTTGACCCATCCTGAAATATGTGATATGCCAAGGGACCCAATCCAGTTATTTGGCCAGTGGGCCGAGATAGGCATGTTACAGGCCTAACATGTAAACATCTGTTCATAACACAAATGAACCTTAGTGAGAGCCATCAATGCAGACCATTGGACCACCACGACACCCACAGATTCAACTTCTTGTGGAAGCTTGGATGCATCGATTGCGGAGGCATTGCTCTTGAAGTGCTTTTATTGTTCTAGTACTGTACCTGGTCCACCGGGTCCCAGATATCCAGGTCTCCTTGTTTCTGGCCCTTCCTGAAGTCTTTGCTTGAAATCCCTTCCTCCAAATTCAGCTTCTTGTGCTGCAGAGCACAATGCAAAGTGTTGTCATGCCCAGTATAAGTGATAGAATATGAATAGAACCCATCACACGAATTACAAAGAAAAAAAGAACAAGAATGTAAATACACATTCTCTCACACACACACACACACACACACACACACACACACACGCACACTCTCTCTCTCTCTCTCTCTCTCTCTCTCTCTCTCTCTCTCTCTCTCTCTCTCACACACCAACACACACATACACACCTTGAGGATGATCTTGCCCATGAGCTGGGTGGGAGAGGGGAGCTGTTCGGCCATGTGCTCCACGGGCTCGGTGAGCAGCTTGTCCCCGCACACTTCGGTGAAGATGCGAGCCATCTGCTTCTGCTGCTCCACCGGGCAGTGCTGCTCAATGGACAGGATCACCGGGTACCTGGGGTTGGAGGGAGGCACCCAGCACAATAAAGACCCACTGGAGAAATACAGGAACTGTGCAAGTGCTAATGCACCAGCTGCATGTATATGGGCTCCACGTCTGTGTGTGTGTGTGTGCGTGTGTGTGTGTGTGGTCTGCACATGTGTGTGGGGGGGTTTATGCCTGTGCTGCGCGTGTGTGTGTGTGTGTGTGTGTGGGCTGCGCGCGTGTGTGTTTGTGGTCTGCACATGTGTGTGGGGGGGTTTATGCCTGTACTGCGTGTGTGTGTGTGTGTGTGTGTGTGTGTGTGTGTGTGTGTGTGTGTGTGTGTGTGTGTGTGTGTGAGAGTATGACATTGTTACATGTTATTGATGCTTCTAAATATGATATCAATCATCATGGAATCTATACTTTTGTATGTGCGTACGTGTGTGTGACTAATTGAGTGATTGGCATCAGTATATGTTTGTGTCACAGCGTTAGAATGTTTAAACCATTATGTAACAACACGTGAATGAAGAGGAAGTGACACGTGTGACGGGAGGATGTGAGGAGCGGCTAATGTAACTCACTTTGATGTGACGAAGGCGTGCTCATTTATGGCTTTGACCACGTCTTCAAACTTGATCTTGGTGGTCCTCGTCCAGCCGTGGTAGATGATGGGCTCCCCAGGGCCCTCCCAGCAATCCACTGGTCCCACCAAGACAAAATGTTCCATTTATTAACAGATTAACATTGTTAAAAAATACTAAGAAATCGCATTAACATTAAAGTAAAGTAAAGTTCTATGATAAAATGGGATGTTCCGGTTCTTGATTCTGATTGGCTCGAAAGCATGGTAAACGATGGTTTGTTTTCAATAAATGATCGCATTTTATGTTGCTGTGGGTTTATTTTGTGAAATATTACTTGGTCTATAGTAACGTAGTAGTAGTAGTACATAGTCTGTTTCAGTAAAGGTTTAATCTTAATTAAACTGCCAATTGGGAAGAAAAAGGTAAGGGGACGATTAGCTACACCATTTTCATAGTTCACAAATCATGGTGAACATCAACACGAAATAAACTAACACCATTAAAATAAAATAAAAACAAGGGTTGAAAATTACGGGAAACAACAAGATCAACTGCAGTCCCACCAACCCTAACCCTCCAACCTCCCTTCGCTCCATCCATCCATCTTTTTTCAATTATTTTTCATAATAATAGAAGACTTTCACAAACATCAATCAACAGCATGTTGATTGGAAGTCTCCTGTTATTACAAAAAAGCTCTTGAGGAAATTGGCGTTCAGAAATACGTCCATCAAATTAAATGAGAACTATTCTTATTGAAATATAAACAATTATTATAAAATATGAAAACTGCTATTATGAATGTATTTCTGTATGAATTAATTGACTCATTTCATGAAGTTTATCTAAATAAAATGGCACACTTAATTATTGATTTAAATAATGAATGACTAATTTACTAATTTCATAAAATA
Organism: Lota lota; assembly: GCA_026745465.1. Lineage (NCBI taxonomy): Eukaryota > Metazoa > Chordata > Actinopteri > Gadiformes > Lotidae > Lota > Lota lota. Next base: position 356,379 of record JACYXH010000178.1, on the reverse strand, counting down.
TATACAAATAAAATGGCCCATTTAATTATTGATTGATTTATTAATAATTTATTTTTGAGTGATTTGGTCTCCCATATGATACTGACACTCAATGCAGCGGCAGCCCAGGCGCAGGCAGCGGACGTAGGCCTCGGTGGACGACTCGCTGCGCAGCTGGTCGCCTGTCAGGTAGCTGAGGACCAGCATGGGGTAGAAAGGAGAGTGGGGGACACCAGAAGTTAAACCAGCTACCAAATACAACATCTAAATCTGTGTGTGAGTGTTGTGTTTGTGTGGGCCCTTATATGTATGTGTGTGTGCCCTTATATGTGTGTGTGCCCTTATATGTGTGTGTGTGTGTGTGTGTGTGTGTGTGTGTGTGTGCCCTTATATATGTGTGTGTCCTTATATGTGTGTGTGTGTGTGTGTGTGTGTGTGTGTGTGTGTGTGTGTGTGTGTGTGTGTGTGTGTGTGTGTGTGTGTGTGTGTGTGTGTGTGTGTGTGTGTGTGTGTTGTTTTTGTGTGTGTGTGTGTGAGTGTGTACGTGTTATGAGAGGAACTGATCCAGTAGTGAGACAGAGGGTTGTTCATGTCCGCAGTGCTGATTTCAGAGTGCTTCTCATCCCAGATTGAGTTCTCCTTGGAAAACAGGAAGTTTAGGAACTGGAGAGGATAGAAGTAGAGAAGGCTCTTAAAATAGGGCAGATAGAGACAAAATAAAAACTGTATACATGGACAGTTTATATACATTTTCCCTAATTAATTAATGTTTGTATTATTATCTGTGTCACTAATAGATCCTTCCTCATTAAAATACATCTAACTGCTAAAATACTGGGATAAAATGCTACATTTAAATCTCACAGTACACACACAGTACCTCGCTGACATTGAACTCAGGTTCGTTGGTTTTCCTCATTGTGTCATCGATGAATGTAGTCATGAGCTCTTTCACAAGGTTAAGATTGTTGGCCCAGGACTCCTACATAGATAGAAGCATATGAGAAACACATAAGGGGTGAGTCAGTTAGTGAGTGAGTGAGTGAGTGATTGCAAAAATGGTTGAAAAAAAAGGTAAATGAGAACAGATACAGAATTTGTGTAAACGTGAAATATTCAATCTAATTATCTAATTACGTTTTCAATTAGATTCCTTAAAATGGAGGGAAGTCAGGAAGGAGTAAATATTATTATTGTTATATTTAATATATATCATGCTTCATACTGCTATGGAATGCTCTCTGTGTTGAGCAGAGCAGCAGAATGCACCTACCTGCTGTTGATAGAGGAGAAACCTCTGGAAGTCGTGCAGCAGGACCGTCGATGCGTCCGGCCTGTCTGTGTTCCTGCAGGGGCACAAGTGATCCACCACATAACTACCATGCTCAATGTACTGGCTGAACAGCATGAATCCCATGAACGTATGTAGAGATGGAAGAGGAGTTACTGGGAGATTACTTTAAAAACAAGAGGGAGATAGCGTTTATATCCCCCAGACAGGGACACTCACCCCATGATGAATGCACACGACTCCCTTTTGAACTCCTCGAGGATCTAATTATGAGAAAAATAAAACATTTATACGACAAAAATGGCGCATTGAGGGAGCTGTGTCCAATACAATCAACCAATAGAATTCCATGATATGGAAACTGCGTTGGAAAAAGCTGCACTCACATCTTTCTGTTCGAACATGATGAGGTTGTACAGTTTATGAAACTGTGCGAAATCCAGGTGTTCTTTCTTGGCTCCCACTTCCTGTGGACACAGCATTTTTTCTATATTTTATAATGGGAGAATTTGGGTCTGGTTGGAATATTTTCTTTTTGTGGAATTCTCTGTAAGTCTTTAGGGAAACCACAATAAGTTACTTCCAAAAGGACTTTTGGCTGACAAATATTAACTGGATATGTTTACAAATATTCTGTTCCTATGCCAAAGTATGCTAATACAGTGTGAGAAGCCTAAGTTAAGTTATGTTGTTTGTTTAGGGTTAGGGTTAGGGTTAGGGTTAGGCTAACCCTGCATATATTAATATTAAAGATTTGCAATATGTTTATTTAGGTACATTATTTTATAGGCAACTTATTATTGCATCACATTGTATGCCTGTTGGAATAGTTAATTTGTACCTTTGCCTCTTTTGTTTATGCAACATTGGTTTACCCGAACGTCATTTGTTGTTAACGTGCATGCTATATTTTTGAGTAAAATCCACAGATCAACACAGTATTTGTCCGCAAATGAACAGAAAAATAATTATGATTTGGTATGAAATAATGCTTTTATATCACTCAACTTTACTCGTTTCTGAATGTTTTGACCATGAAAGAGAGAGAGAGGTGGCTAGAGAGAGAGAGAGAGAGAGATGGCGAGAGAGAGACAGACAGACATTGTAAAAAAACAACTGCTGGTGTAAGTGCAAGTGTTATAATTAAAAAAACAAAAATATAAAATATTAAAAGAGATAGTGATTACCGACAACTTGTCCTTGAGTACGCGTGTGCTGGAAGCCTTATAGTTGATCTGAGGAAGGACGGCCTTCAGCTCCTTCAAGGTGAGACTGGGGCAGGAAGTGTAAGCAGATATACATCAGTTTACTTGTCTCAGTCTACATATCAAGCTTCATGTTGCAGGATGGTTCTGATGCAAATGTGAAAAGGCAAAGTGGGAACGGAATTTAAAAATCCACAAACATTAGTAGAGTACTGTGGGTAATTTAAATGAAATGTAAAACAAAGAAATGCTCATTTCAATATCACTGAATTTGTAATGCCACTTCAGAACAAGGATGATAATGTACCTGTTCTTCTTGGTATGGTTAATGGAATACATCTGTTTTCTCAACCAACTGCAAGCAACAGAATAATCAACAAATTAGCCATTATTACAAGAATTTCCATCTGACAAATGTGTGTGTGTTCTTGTGAGTATGTGTGTGTGTGTGTGTTCTTGTGAGTACGTGTGTGTTCTTGTGAGGACGTGTGTGTGTGACTGTGTGTGTGTGTGTGCACCTCTCAATAATCGCTGGTGTCGGGGCTGCAAGTGTCTCCTGTCTCAGTAGTTCCAGTCCAGTCAGCCATTTATCTGCATCCTCCACAGTGTCCGCTGAACAATTAAACATGAAAGATATTGATCTCTAAACTTCAAGCACTCTTAACGCGCACACACACAGACACACACAGTACCGGAGTGAACTCACCTCCTAGACTCAGGGTGTTGAGAACAAACTGGGAGCCGTAGAAGATTGTGAAGCAGGTGTTTTCATCGTGTTTGTCCTTTCCATCTTTGAACCGCTCAAAGTCCTTGGAGTTCCTCCCGCGTCTGAGCTCCCTGATCTCAAACAGGTCCACTAGAGCCAGGGGAAGACAACCACACTTGTGATTGGTCGTCTTATAAATCAGCGTGATGCTAGCGGTCCAGTCATTGCACACATTGGACACAAAAAAAGACGCATATCTCTTTTTCTTGTCAGCCAATTTCACATGTCTTGGGGCTTGATTTCTCTTACATGTTACATTTCACGCCCAGACGTGCTGCAATCAATAACACTTACAACTGGTTGACAGTTACACCATTCATCCTGTTTCTGACTCACTTGCTCTACCAGTCGCCATTCAACCCTTTGGTTTTCTCAGCCATTACACAACATGGCAACGTCCTATATTAGCAACACCTGATGTATATAAAATACCCCATATAATCCCTTACCGAGAGAAGCAGTCATCAAGTCAGCACAAATCCAGATTGCTCGATGGTTTGGGCACAAAAATATTCCCTAAAGGGGTGACCCCAACCGCCCCCCCCCCCCCCCCCCCCCCCCCCCGCCCCCGCCCCCGCCCCCCCGAGACAAACCCAATTCTGAAAGATACCCACAGACTCCGTCCGTCTTGTCGGCGGTGCGTGTCCACGCCACCTGCCGTGTCTCCGTGACGACTTGGACAGTGAGGCGCTCCACGCGCTGCCTGAACACGCTCATCACCATGCCCATCTCCAGGTCCCGCTTCATCAGACTCCTCTTGTATTCTGTCATCTCCCCCTGCCCAGCCGGTTGCCACGCCATGTCCACCCTGCTGGACCAATCAGCTCCTCCGTTTATACCCTATATACTTACTACAGCATAGGCTCATACATAACAGATTGGAGTTGTATTCTTTCAATCCCTGGTGGTGTATTTCTGCACACAAGTGTGTGTGTGTGTGTGTGTGTGTGTGTGTGTGTGTGTGTGTGTGTGTGTGTGTGTGTGTGTGTGTGTGTGCATATTTGTGTAGGCAACTATTTGGCAAATGCAAATGTCCCAGGGCAGGCTGTCATGGGATAGCTGACAGTGGCATTATAATTTAACAGTTCTGTGGACTACAGGGAAAGGTATTGTGGGTCTCTGATCGCAAAAGAGGCTAAAGGCATTTGCATCTCGGTTTGTAGCTGCAGTTTGTAGTTTGATGTTCATATATAGCTAAAACTAAAAGCAACATGGGCAACATCAAAGTTCAGTTAACCCCAGGGTTAGGTGAATCCGTGTTTCTGGGGACCACGTATAAAAAGTACTTTTGGGGGGAGAATATAACCTATTTAGGGTAAACAAATAGCCAAATAAAAAGTAATCATAGTAAATATCCTCTTTTATTGTTAGCAGGGAATTTACTGTTGGTAAATTGTAAGTAACTTATTAGAGCTGACTACAGTTATTCCATTATTGCTCATCTGAAACTTAAAACGATGTAGGGCGCAGGTGCTTACCTTAGGGACTAGCGGTTCTAGGATTAGAATCCGCCTTATAAAATACTTTATCAATTCAATCATTCAAGGGGCGAGATAATAATCGCAGATTCAGATAAAAAAAATGAATAGGAAAATTATCTACCTCGGATAATGAACTCAACGACATCAATTCGAAAGGCACCGACCTTTCGCGAAGTTTTCGCTTATTCTGTGTCTACTCATGCCACCAACACGAGATATAAAACCGGCCTAATTAAAAATGGAAAAGGCATCTTTATTATTATCTTTTTGTAAAGGCATCTGCTCTTACTGATGGTTAGGCCTATTATAGAAATATGATAAACTAACTTTTGATCGATTTTTAATGCCAAATTAAGTAGCCTAGTTTAACTGACATGCGACGAGAGAATAATTGTGTACAGGACAAATAAATGGGAGAGGTTTGATCGTCTATCAAATAAATATTTGACACATTTTCTCTGCTGAGGCGGATAACCAGCAAGTAAAAAAGCGGATTTCCTCCTGTCGCTTGCATTGACAAACCATGGGCAGTGTCACACGCAGTCAAATCGCAAAATAAATGAAAACCAGACTTACCCAGATAAAGACACTTTCTTGGGCTACTCAATTGTTTGCATTAAATCATAATAATAATAATAATTTATATGAATGCGTGGGTCGTGGATATTCTAAATTCGCATAGACACTACTTCAGCAAAAAGGCCAGTTCCTCTATTAATGTGTACAAGGAAGTAAAAGTGAACTTGCATTTTGGACATAGCAGCATCAAGAGATCCGGAAGCATGGACGGTATCTATGCAAACTAAAGTTCTCTCTCGGACCAAACGGCGCCTGGCAATGGATACCGCAACTTTCTGTAGGCCATAGAGACACTAATGCGACACGGAGTCTATGCAAAACTTGGTAGCTGTAGGATATCTCCATCAGTGAACGTAGACCTGCTGCTGATATTTGAGTTCATAATGAGGTGCGCCCTTAGTCACCAAACAGTTACATATTATATTGTAACTGTTTGGTGTATATTATGTTGTATATTATTATACAATACAATTATAGGAAAATACATTGCAATTGGTGTATTTGCATGATAATGAAAAGTGATGCCTATTTTTTGGAGGATGTACAGACTCTGTAAATCCTCTAGGGAAACATTTTAGCACATGAAATGTATATGTAATTTACATATTCAGTCCAGAAGTAAGAACATCTCAAATTAGACTAGAGAGCATACAAAATGTCCTCTCGTTGAGAAATGATAAATACAAACTTGAATTTAGACCTTTTAGGTGCAACTTTATTTGAAAAAACATCAAACTTCACTGCACAACACAGGCACATTGTAAAAGCAGTTCAAACAGTTCAAACCAGCTATTTGTGTTTTGTCGTGAGTGCAGCCTTTGCTTTGTTCAGAATTTAATTTAAGCAGGTAAAGTTTGTGTGAGGAAAATAAATATCCCCTAGAAATAAATTCTGTACTCAAAGTACTACAGTCCGCAGTCAAGACACAAATCATTCCTTCAACGTTCTGCCTGACATTCAAGTTCAGTGCTACATTTAGGGTAAGTGAAGCAACCCCCCTTGGTGCAAGAATTAATGAAATACACCGCTTACGTCCCAGTCTTGCTGCAATAGAGCTCAGAGGTTGAACTCACAATCCCTCTGTGCAATCTAAACAATGCCACTCTGGCTCTTTGAAGAGACACCTATTATGCCACAAATAATTTACAATGGTGGATATCTGTTGCACCCATGGTTTCATAACTTGGAGGGGCGAACAAAGGGAGGAGCCTTTTATGAATCCAGAGAGAGAACCATGACAACGTTATGGTTGAGTGTTGCTCTGATAGCATTGGGTTTCATCTTTGTATAAATCGATGAATATAAACACTTATTGGTAGTTTCAAATAATGTATTTACAGGGCTAAATTTAGATTTAGAAGTGCAATTAAAATGTTCCATACACCTGGAATAGATTCCCTGCTTGGATCCTACTTTTCACTCCAACTTATATTGTGTATGTGTTTGTGTTGTGTCTTATAGAGGTAAAAAAAAACAAAAGACCCTTCCAACCACACATAACCACAGTTAAAAAAAAAGAAGATGCAACTTTGCAGCAATAAAAACTTCAAACAGTTGAATAATGCCAACAAGAGTAGATGCTGTTAATGTTAAAGGGTCCCCATTTTACCACCAGGTGTGAGGCTAATTGGTCACTACAAGCCAATCCTATTATATATATATATATATTTATCTATATTTGTTTGAAAAGAGGGGCCCTTTTAACAACTAAATGCTACCGGTTTTCTCTTTTCACATGGCCTCTGGAGGAATGTGAGAAGTTTGTCCTTTGGGATGATCCAGGTGCTGCTGGTTCTCTGATGATCTCGGTCCAGGTCCTGCTGGTTCTCTGCAGGTTCTCCTTGTTCTCCTTGCTAATCCTCATCCTCTTCTGGTTCTCTGAAGCCCTGGCTGTGGAGTGTCTTCCCCGTCATCTCCATGATAGCCTGGACCTCAGGATCCATGTCTAGGACGCTTCTCTTGCCCCGCCCCTCTTCGCCCTGGGAGAAAATACAACAGGTAGTGCACATTAAAAGACAGAGTTTTACCAAATAGAATGAATGTAATTAGTAATATTAGTATTTTACTGGTGACGTTGATACGGTTTACAGCTAGGAGTATGAAGACAGATCAGCTGACACCAGAAAGGTACATTTTAGCGAGAGCACAGATCGAGTAAAATGTTTTTTTATTTTTTTATATCTAAATACATCCAATGTCATGTTTTGAATCCCAATCTCTTTTTGGCACATTTGACACTTGCCTGCAGCTATCATGCATTATCCAACACAGCAAACACAACAACAAAGTGTCTCGAACATTAGGATACAACTATTTCACTTCTGACCTCCTCCTGTTCGGGTGGTTTGCCCACAGCCCACACCTCCGCATAGTCCAGGGTGAAGTCCTCGTCCCCCGAGAGCTGGGGGCTGCCGTAGGTGGTGCACTTGGGACGCGCACGGCTGTGGCCACGGCCAAAGTCGCTATCCAGCCACAAGCCAAAGTAGCCATGCTGTCCACCCATACCCTGGCACAGAGAGGAGGGACACGCTTAGAGTCAGCCAATAAGAGGCCTACAAATCTGAATAGGACTGGATGGATGTGTCACAGAATCAATAAAGCCTTAAAATAGTCAACTGGGGTTTTATGTTTATGATGATGGTTCAGCAGCCCTTCACTGTAACATGAGGGTACGACAGGTCAATAGCACTATAGAAATAAAAATAAAGCACGCACACAAACACACACGTCAAATATGATGAGTAAATATTGGATGAATCATATTATTTGAGATAATTTGGGTAATTGTCCGTAGGGCATAAAAGTAGGAGAAGATCAGCAGGTGGATGAACAGATTTGAAAGATTACAATATTATTACAACTAGTATGATGATGCATTGTTTTTTATATATCTCATCATTATACATTTAGTCTACAGAGAGCTTTCAACACATCACGAGAAATACACTTGATAGTGTCTCATTTATACTTTACATTATGTATTATGAAGTAATGTATAAACAGAGAGCTATTTTCAATACATAAGTTCATGATCAATGCAGTTATTGGCATCTCATCATTATACATTTAGACTATACATTGTGTATTGTGCTCTTACTAGCCTTACAAAGGACTGTCTGCCACACTTAAGTGCTTAATCAATACATCCAGCCTGAGTAGTGGCTGTTACCTGAAGCCACAGCAGGCTAAAGAAATGCCATGATCTAAGCAATCCATTGCAGTCTGAATGTACTAGCCCTCTTTAGGGCTACTTACAATCTAGCCATTCATAAGTTTGGCAGAACTTTAAAGAATGGATTGCTGGTTCAATATTTAGACCCTACACTTATGTATGAGAAGAGCTGCCAGGAAAAACAATAATTGCACCAGAGAGGAGAGACTCTGCTGCAATGACTCTGGTTGTTCTCAGTTGGAAACGACGCTGTATTCTCACAAGTCCGTTGGGCATGGTCTGCTGGTTCTGGTTGAGGTACATGAAGTGCTGATTGTATCCTGTAGCAGTGTACACACACAGCTTTGGGTAAACTGTGAAGAGGAAGCATCTAGAGTCACCTGCAGACAAGACAGCCAGACAGGAGATTGCTTTTAAGACACATTCTTTTCCTGTGACGGGGTTCACAAGGAATGGAATTGAATGAAACAATTAGCAAATAGCTTGTTTTGTAGTTCCATCTACAACATTCATTTGTAATAAACACGATCTAAAACAAGCAACATTAGCTTGCCACTGATGTGTAACACTTACTACTGGACACCCGGCAGTCCATATCTACTCAATGCTGCTCACTGATCTATGATTGTCGTGGTGCCTTCATTCTACTGTTCATTGTGAAAGGAGTTGATAAAGCACTGAATTGTATCCAAACAGGCATCTGGCTCTTACACACACCAGAAAAAAAACGTCTGTGCATTTGGCTATACAACATTTTCCAACGCTATGATCTATGTGGCTCACCCTGGAACTGTGGTTTCACCTCCCAGGCATGGGAGGCGAACGCCCCAAACACGTGGCCTCGGGTGTCTCTGATGAGCAGCAGGGTGGGCCCCCGTCTGGTCAGGCCTGCCACCATCCTGGAAAAGCTCTCTCCATGCAGCTGTGTGGTGAACAGGAGCCTCCAGGGGGCGCTGTAGCTATCTGGCAACTGCCATGTAAGACAACAATGACAAAAATATCAGTGTCTACCGGTATTCACACACACACACACACACACACACACACACACACACACACACACACACACACACACACACACACACACACACACACACACACACACACACACACACACACACACACACACACACACACACACACACACACACACACACACACACACACACACACACACACACACTGGTTATAGAGTACATATATACAGATAGCCCGTCTGGGCCGAACCCACTGTAGACCTACTGTAACACAAATAGCTAATAAATCAAATGCTGGCTATGATAGAAAGGTGTCAGAACACACAGTGCATCGCAGCTTGCTGCGCATGGGGCTGCGTAGCCGCAGACCGGTCAGAGTGCACAGTTGATCCCTGTCCACTGCCAAAAGTGCCTACAATGGGCACTATTCTTTCTCCACATTGATTACCTATTATTCTGGCTTTGCCTGAAAGTTTTTTATTGTGCTCATTGTTTTAATGAATGAAATCTCAAGACATTCAGTCATTGTTTTTTTTATAATTTAGCATTCATTTTCATGTGAAGCCCTTTGTGTCAGAGATTGTTTTAAAAGGCTTATAAAGGACTATGTGTTCCTACAGATGCAGTGGCTGCTTTGCCAAAAGATCATGTATTCTGATCACATCTGTTGACATCATTTAGATATATGTTGTGCATAGTTATAAATTACAGACACATAAACACACAATACGTTCATGAGAAAAAATTATATTTAAAGGATCGCTCGTTCGTTTGTGATTGTAACTCAGTGAGAGGCAGTGTTTCTGGGAGCTTGATTTCAGGAGGACATTAATGTGCCAGACCTGCGGAGCCAGGAACATGAGGGTGGGCAGGTCCAGCAGACACTTGAGCTGGCTCCAGGGGGTCTCCCAGCACGGGGGCAGCAGGGTGAGTGGTGGCCTGTTGGGGAGCACCACAGCTAGGCCCTCGCTCACCAGCAGCTCAAGGTACGCCGCTACCTGGGACACGCGGAACACCCAGTCCTCCAGGCGGCACACGTCACAGGTTCCCTGCTCTGGGGCCATGGAGAGAGTGACAGTGGGGGTAGGGTCCAAAATGAACACCCACCACCGGCCAATGGGAAATACATTTGCACATTTGGCAAGGTAAACATTTTCAAGGTTACATAATCACTATGCATGGCAGGTTTTTCCACTCTGGCAAGAAAAATACACAATTCTAAACGTTAATTTTGGACCCTGGGGGGCATGGATGTGGACCTCCGTGAGTAGAATTAGAAAAGAGGGCCGGTGTACAGTAAGAAGGAAGAACATCCTGTCGTACCTGAGGCCTTCAGTTCGGAGCACATCTGCTCAGCCAGAAGCTTGACACCCATGGAGATGTCCCCCATCCTGTCCGGCTTCCAGCCCTGCAGGCGCTCCCGGTGGACCAGGATCTGGACCACAGAAGAAAGGACGTCTTGTAGAAACTGCAGAGAAGAGAAAGGTGGGACAATCAAATACAGAAAAGAATAAAACAGGATTTGTGTGAAATAATGTACAGTCTATATAATGGCTATTTACCATCTATGGAATGACCTAAAGTGTCAGAAGATTGTGCCAGTTAAAGTAAATACATTTTAAAAAGACTAAGTGTGTTTAATTGATCTTTTTTGGTTATTTATCTATACTTCACACTGCACAGAAAATATGCACAGTGGGAGCTAAGTAACGTGCCATTCACCTGCGACTGTATCACACACCAATTCAACGACAAAGAAGCTATTCTCTATTTATTTATTTTTACCAGCGACACTTGTTCACGTGTGACCACCTCTGAATACCCTGCACCCTCCTGCGACATGGCCAGTACAAGGGGTGCGCGTTCTTCTGCGGTGCCACGCAGAACGTCAGCTAGGAAGACGACGAGTTGTTCACGGCTCACGTCAGACGTGGCTGCAGTGATGGCCTTCCCCGAGCCTGTCACTGGTGCTGTTCCAGCTCCAGACTCAACGCAACATGCAGCCCGATATACCCTCCTTATCATGGAGTCTGAGGCTAGGTTATCCATGGAGGACTGTTGGGAACAAATATTGGGGTTTAAAAAATGGGGTAGCTAGACTATGATGTCGTGATAAGCAGTCCAAAACATATCAAGTGGACAAACACAGGATCGAGGCAAAATTATTTAACGTTGGTATTCAACAATACTGTTTGGTGTCGTCCTATGCATACCTTGAAGCTCTCCAGTGTTAAAACCTTTCCTGAGCCTCCATCACCTTGAAGCCGTTCAAACACCCCCTCGATCAACGGCCGTTCTTCAGGACGGAACCGGGCCAGCCGTTTCTGTACGACAACACTTTCCGTGTTGCCCATAGTTATACACAGCCGGGCGTCTAATTTAAAACCTGCCTGTATTCATTTGGCGACCTACCTAGATAAGCCAACTCGCTGTCACCTTTGGATTGATCATGTATTAATATATGTGTATGATTGCCATCTTAGAGACGTTACATAATATCAAATATTTATGATCATGTTTTAAATAAGTTGCAAATATGTGTTTGTATAGATATCTTTTGAACGAATAAATTCACGATATTAACCATTAAACGTAAACTTCCTGGAGTGCATATTGAAATGCAAGTAGACCAATCATATGATTAAAATGCTTCACTGTGACATTTCTTATTGGTTCTCGTCATTGAAGGCGGGATAACAGTTGACCGCAACCAATGGTAAACTTGCTGGTGATTCCATCACAAATTGTGACAATAACAATACAATAAAGTTTTAAACTACTGTTTCATTGTATTGTAAATTGCAACACAATTATTATAAAATTGTTAAAGCTGTTTCTTAACACTCGACAATAATTACATATTGACCAACGCAAATTTATATATTTTTTGCAAACAAAAAAAATTCTCCGCTTTAATTTGACACTTGTTACCAAAACCTTCACTATACTGTTGTGTTTTCCAATCAAATCAGTAGTTATATTGTGCAATTAAATTAAATAACATGGAAAAAATGTTTATTTTCTAACTGGTTAATGCTTAACATTTGTATGTATGGTATGCAATGTATAAAGAACATAACTATTAGAATAATATTAGAATAAAGTCGGAATCTATGTATTATCACGGTACAATTATGGCTTGCCGTGTGACACGCTCGCTACAAAGAACCGGGCATTCACCAGAAGAGTGCGCACGAGAGCGAAAAACCAAGAATGGGCTTCTTTTGCAGAAACACTAAGCGATGAACAACGCCTTTTAAGGGCATGAGAACACTACGCGAGTTAGTTGAGCTGGGTGTGTTGCTATTGTAATGAAGTCGTTTGCGTCATTGCAACAGCTCCCATGCAGTTCAATTCGAGAGTGACGTCAGATCTGCAAGTCAGCTGGTACTTCAGTGCATCCACCAACCTAAGTAAACTGATGCCCCCATGTTGCTATATGGGGTTAGCAGAACACACCAACGACATGTATTCAATAATCGGATTAAATAAAAATAATAGTGTTGGGCTATAATATAGTGATAATAGCAATCTTGAGTCTGTTCACACAATTATCAGATATTCTTTCTTACAGGCAACCTTAAACATAATTGTTTTAATTTTGAATACATCTGTTTAGAGAGATGGATAGTCTATCTACCTATATTTATATAGGTGGATGGATAGATAGATAGATAGATAGATAGATAGATAGATAGATAGATAGATAGATAGATAGATAGATAGATAGATAGATAGATAGATAGATAGATAGATAGATAGATAGATAGATGGAGAGAGAGAGATAGACAGACACAAGCACACAGACACACAACACATACATACACGCACATGCACACACATACACACACACACACACACACACACACACACACACACACACACACACACACATACACAACCACACACACACACATACACACAAACTTGTGTTTTACACAAGTGCAGCCAGCACAGAGAGAATTCATGGTTTAGTATCATAGTACCATAACAAAAGAGGATCTTAGCTTGATTGCTATCTCTGGCACATGTGCCGCCACATCGCTCTTCTCTCTGGATCCACTCTACAAGTTCAGACTTGACTCCCTTTGCCTGCCTCTCTTCTGGGTTACTTTGTGTATTCTTCAAACCCACACACACACACACACACATGCGCGTGCTTACACACAAGTACTCACACACAAACACACACACTCTTCAACGATGACACCTTATATGGTAAAGACATCACAGCTGATTGACCACAGGAAATGCATCAGATAAGCTCAGTACACTGAATACAGATAAACTAAATTTGTTTGACTTTTTGAATGACAATACATTTATTTGATTGAACCACTCTGTCACTCGATGAGGGCCACATAAAGCAATGTTAATTAAGCAAAGCCTTTTGTCCATCCATTGTTCCCTCCTTCACACATCTATTCATCTGTCTCAGTCTATCATTTATCAAATAGGATCATATATACAATTATCAGAGATTATATCCTAGTCCCTTCACCGCAGTATTTCTAACTAGTGTTTGGCAGAAATATGAAGGCTGAATAATGTGTGACACAATAATTAATTCAGAAACGTCAGCATACAATGTTTCTTCTTCCTCCTTTGTTTCCGTTTCTGTTACTTTGCACTTCTATTAGTCTTTGTCTCAAAAAGTTACCTATTAGCTTCCTTATTCAAGGTAACCTTGGTTACAACTTCAAAATTAGCTATAGACATAAAAACTTACAAACCTTTACTGCTTCAAGGTTTTACTATAGTTTAAATAATGTGGGTATATTTTACATTTTACATTTTAGATTCAGTCAGATACCTTTTTCTATAATCGTCCAGACCTCAAAGCAATCCAAACCAAACCCTTTATTTTGCAGTGCTTTACATATGCTTAACTAAGTATTTGAATTGATGATAGCTCCTTTGAATAGTATTTGTTCAGAAGAACAACAATTTCCACTATGGATGCCTTTTCCTGTCACAATGAACCACCATGAAATGTAAATATATAAAAATAAAATAAGATAGTTATTTATTGTTCCCAGATAGGAATTTTGAAATATGAAATAAGGCGAAATGTAACAAGGCATTTATATAAGGACTACATCCAGCCAAATCTTAATTTGACTCATCAACCATTAATCAAAAGACGCTTGATTCAATCTTCTATCAATTAAAGCTTTGACAATAAGAAATCATATAAAAACTATATTATAATGGAAGCCTATGTTTAAATGTTTGCATGTGTCCACCACTTCCTGAAACAAATACATGCCAAGGCCTTCTTAAAAAATACAGTCCTAACATTATGCTATCAGTTTACTGCATAATGCCCATAGCGCGTGATAGTTGGTTGACTTGAAAAGTTACTACACAATATGCCCTTGGAGTAAATTAAGATTGTACCCAAGTGTCGAAGCTGGTGCGGATAGAAGGTGCTAACCTTTAACTCTGTCCTTTCTTTTGTGTCCAGAGAGACAGACCCTGAATGTTAACATCGCTGTGAATGGAGCGGGATTAATAAATGGATTACTATTGGACAGGGGATGGGGCACTGATCCATGCAGACCAGAGAGTTATAGTTTAATTAAAACCAAGACTGGTCATGTCAAACAGGAACGAGAGAGACATAAAAAATAATAGAAATATAGAAGCAGTGAGTAGAACTAGAGAGACATGTGATGTAAGGTATGGGCTGGCTGGTTTGAGAGAGAGAGCGAAAGAGAGAGAGAGAGAGAGAGAGAGAGAGAGAGAGAGAGAGAGAGAGAGAGAGAGAGAGAGAGAGAGAGAGAGAGAGAGAGAGAGAGAGAGAGAGAGAGAGAGAGAGAGAGAGAGAGAGAGAAATAAAAAGGACATGGAAATGGGGCAAGTTTTGCCTTAAGGTTTATGGGATCCAGGAGTGGATAGTGCTGTGGCCAGGGTTTCAAAAGAATGGACCCTGACATGTGACACTCACTGGGGCTTCAGGGCCACGTGGGGCCTTTGAGGAGGGCAACAAGCTGGATCCTCCCATTATGTAGAGACTGGGACACTGAGCATGAGACTCAGGGGACAAATAGAAGTGAATACATCACATCACAACACAACATAACATTATTGATGTTTGACAATAAATAGAACATGTATCATGAAGATTATTTATTTTGTATATGTATAGTTAGTCATTGAATGGTAATATTTAAAATAAACAATCAAATTAATCCTTCATAATTAATCCTATGATTATTTTGAAGTGAAAATAGCTCCATAAATGGCAAAGACACAAGCAAGGAAGCCAAACAAAGCAATGTTGTCATTGATAGAGTGCTAGAGTGACAGAAAAGAGGAAACGTTCGTCCTAGTTGGTCTTAATTCCTCTTTTATACTTTCATTTTAGGAAACAAACTCAAATGAATGTTTATCGCTTAACCCAGGAATTTGGGGGGGGGGGGGGGTTCATGAAGGTTCTTGAGTCATATTATGCAGTGGTCATTGTAGCATTTAGTTACTGAACATTTTTCCAGGATTACTGATTCTCCCAAGGAAAAGCCCCAGTTGGCAGCTTGTATGTTGAGTCTTACGTACCAACCTCAATCCAGCTTCCGTGTGTTCCCTAGATAAGACTGGCTGGACTAACAAGGCAGTATGTCTTTTAATTGATTGATAGAAAACAGGGCAACCGAAGATAAGAAAGCATTTGATAATCTTTATTGTGGTTGGGTCTTAAACCTAAAGTTTGAATAAAGTCCCAAAAATGTACCTCAACCTTTGGCAGAGTAAAGTAAAAAAATAAAAATAAAAAAGCTATATTTATTGACGTAATAACCTGAAAGCTGTGGTTTTCTGCAATATATTTATATTTCTGAAGACCCTTTCGGATATGCGGTGGTGTTTTGGCTTCGGTGAGTGGATGGAGTAGAGCGGACCTCCGTCGTGGTTCGTTGCTCTGACAATAGCACCTCTGTGGTGCCAACACTGCCGGATTGGCACACAGGAGCGGAGAGAAGTGGCTCATTCAGTACCCACCCTCCCTGCAGTTCTCAAAGCACTTGCGCGCTGCAATGCATTCCCTGCAACACCCCCGCAACCCGATCATCAGCCCCCCGTCCCCCATAATCATCCCATCCCCCCCAACCCCTCTTTGACACACACAAACACACACACACACACACACACATACAAACACACACTCACACACACATACACACTCCATGGCACATACGCTCATCCACCACCACCAACACCACCACAATTTGCCTTTATTCTCACTCGCCCCAATTTCAATTTCACTCCGCCCCCCTCCCCATGTTCCTGTATCATCCTGTATCCGGCCTGCTTGTATCCCCTAAACCTCTCTTTCTCTCTCACCCCACCCCCCCCCCCCACCCCCCCCCCCCCCCCCCCGTCTCTATCTAGTTGTCTGTATTCCCAATTCACTGCTTCCAGGCTGAGTGCCCCCCTCCTCGCCAGTATGCAGCAAAGGGGCCCCACCTAGCCCTCCACAAGATGTCGTGGGCCTGTAGTGATGAGCTCATCGGGCCGGAGCGAAGGGGTGTTGTTTCACCGTGCTGAGAAACAGAGGAATTGGAGTGCATTGGTCGGTTTGGATTAGGGGTTAGGTCTAAATATTTAATTTAGTCCCAGTCTGGGAGAAATTTTAATATTTAATTCACTAATCAGCTGAGACGGGATGGCTGCACTTTGATAGGAACTGAGAAGAATATGTGGCTTTTGCATTTTGATTATTCCTTTTTGAAAAAAGATTTGTCATTGGTCTTCATGGGTATGCAATAACAAGGGCAGATAGCCACATGTAGTTATTTGTTCTAATCTTCCTCTATTCTTCTCTTCTCTGGCACACATTCCTTGTTTGTCTCTGACATACACGCAAACACATAGACACAAACGCTGGGCAGGAGCACATGACTTTGTGTGGGCTCTGAGCTATGATGGGTCGAGGTCTGAGGAATGCAGGAAGCAAACTGAGTTGAATACTGCTCCCAGCCGTAGCTCATTTGCTGGAGGAGTATAACAACTTTCTTGAATCCCCTTTTGCATGACTCTCACGCTTAATGCTAACTCCATCCCTATTTACCTACCATGATGCATTAACACAGCATGTCAAGCCATCAGGTGGTTGCTATGAAACACACGCGTCGACTTGTATTCCCACGCACATTATGAGATGTGTAACGCTGCGCTTGTGTGTGTGTGTGTGTGTGTGTGTGTGTTTCTCTTTGGCCTGTAGCTCAATTGGGCTGTCAGAACATGTAGGTCATTCCAAAGTACTGCAAACGCTGACAGGGAAAGGAGAAAACCAGAGCAACGCTGTAATCATCCAAGACAGTCCCCTCGGACCCGAGTTGTTTCAACAGCTAAGTGGTTGTCTGGTGTTTATCCTTCTGCAAACAAATGGGGTTCAATTGTTGAACAGTCATGTATTCAACAACATGCTTTGCTCGGAAGGCTGTGGCTAAATGCTAAAAGTAAAATACTGGAGAGTGACTGAGCGTTTATCTTTGTGTCAAAAACAACGTCTGGCTGCTGGATGCAGGTGGATTCAATGTGATGCAATCAGAGACATTGGCAACCCATTGCTGTGACATCAAGTAAAATGAATCTCCCAAAATAAATGAGTGGTATTAATAAGGCCTGTTGGGACTCTTGGCCACCTGTCGCAGCCACTTAATACTCCCACACAGGAGAACTCAGGTATCCACACACAAATACGCGTGGATGCACATGCACAGACTCGCATGCGTGCATACACACAAACACACACACACACGCACACACGTCTCTCCTTCCTCACTTCTGTCAATAAACTGATAAGTAACACTTTGTCCCATTAGCTTAAGATGTGTGTAACAGTGTTAATGTATTCAGTTGGCTACATCTTAAACAGGAACTTGTAGGAACACTGGGCCACAGATCCTGGACTCTGTTATTATGTAACACCCAATTAGTCCCACGGGTTCACTGCAATTCCCAAACCCACAGCCAGTCAACAAGAAACAAGGCTGACATGCGCACACACGTGCACATACACAGCAGGAGTTCTGCACAATCAACTAACCAAAACACACAGATAAGAAAAAGGTGTGATACATTGCTCTGACAGCAGTATCACCATGAATAACGCCAACCCGCCAACCTTGCGCTTTAAAATAAAAGCGTCTACCAAATAGCGTGTCTAATACTATTATTATGAGTGGTATAACATTGTGAGGCGGTGAAGAAAGCAGAGATACTACTACTTTTGAACCGAGTTAACAGAGTTAAATGTGAGTCATTAGAGGTTGGAAAACAAAGAAAGTCACAATTAGGAGGAAGAAAGGGAAAGAGAGCGAGGGGCCATTCGAGGAAGGAGCACAGAGAATTCAGTTTGGATTCTAGGATGGGGTTAAGCCGTTGACACAGAAGGGGGTGGGGACGAATGAGTAAT
Source organism: Lota lota (assembly GCA_026745465.1). Classification (NCBI taxonomy): domain Eukaryota; kingdom Metazoa; phylum Chordata; class Actinopteri; order Gadiformes; family Lotidae; genus Lota; species Lota lota. The sequence goes on along the minus strand of JACYXH010000178.1, from coordinate 337,511 downwards.
GAAGAGTGGTGGGTGGTGTGGGGAGGTAGGTTGTATTGCAGTGTAGCCCACTGCCTCTACCTCTGAACTGTGATTGGCTATAAGCACAACAGTATTGGCAACCATGACAACCTGTTTGAGTCCCTCTAGCTTTGCGGAGACAGTTTGCCGTGACCGCCGTGGCGATTCGAAGCACTAAAAGAGAGGGGCTCCCATTACCTCATCATAGGCCAATAGAGAGGCACCAATCCAAATATTGACAGTCTACCATATTCATATCCATAACAAAAACACATTTTCAATGGGATTCTTGAGATAAACAGAGAAAACATATTTAGGAAAAAAACAGCTTTAATTTTGAAATGATTGTGCCCGTTACATTCTTGTTTTTTTATTATATTTTCTTCCAATTACCAAGATAACATGGCTCTTACGTTGATATCAAAGGTACATCTCTTCAGAGAAAATAAAACTCATCTCAAAAGACAAATTCAGAACAGTACAAGAGAAAGAAAATAAATTCGATATTTCATTTAGGATGGTTCAAAACAATTTACAACCTATAAATGGCTGCTTGAGGGGTAGGATGACATTTCAACATGGCTGCTCTACCAAGAAGTAAACTATGGGTCAATATAAACCCTACAAATGGAGGACAACCAATCACAGTGTAATGTCCACAAACTCCCATGATGCCCCTCTCTCCATGGGAGATTAAGGCATTCAGCACAGTGGGTTACAATATGCATGATACCTCAAATAGGTGGAGGGTCCAAAAGGGCCATCAGGACAAAGACCTTTTCTGTCTGTCTGTTTGTTTGTTTAACTTCTCAATTGAATATTTAGTACCAGATCATTCAACCATATCTCAGTGAATTACAGTGCTGATGTTGTTCTGCAACTTCAGAGTAAATATCTGGAAGATTTCTTTGTATTCACATTCTATGCCCGTTAGGTAGGTAAGGCTGTACATGCTCAAACTGAACTAAAAAAGGGAGCAATTGTTTGTGTGCTATTGTGCCTTCCATTTACAACCCCATATCTACACCTTCCAGTTTCAATGTTTAAATCCTCCATTATTCTGTGGATTCATTGGGTGTAGTGATTTGATGGAATGAAAAGCTTAAAATAAACTCTTGAACCTCCATGGGAAATGATAGCCCATCAGTGGCCTAGAATCTCATGTGCTTCCTTTCCAGTTCCTGTCACAGAGCAGGAGCGCCTCTGGACTATTGTTAACATTGCTCTTGTTAAAAAACCCAAGACATGAAAATGAAATCAAACATAAGAGACATGGGAGGACAAGTTGCTTTTAAAAACCAAACAGCCATAAAAGGTCTAGTTTAATGTAAAAAATAAAAACAAGATTGCAACAAAATGTAACTGCAACAATTCGTTAGGCTGTTATCCATACATTACTGCCTTGGTGGGATTTCACGAGTCACCAAAGGGCTACCTAGCAAGATGCAAATACCGTGCAAGTGCAAGATGACATTCCACCACATTCATTACTGTTAACTCTTTGTGCGTCCACTTTTATAGAAGAACCATTAGGGCTGTATATGTTTCTACTTGCACCACGTGTATGAATGTTGGCCCCAAAAAAAAAACAGTTTATTATCCATGATAATGATCATCATTATTAAGTTCTAAGCCGTATTGAGGTGAAATATTGCACAAAACAATTCTTTCACGATGTGCTCATGTTCCTATTTTTGTAATACTAAAGGCCAATAAAATATAGATTTCTTAGAAGACCCCCATTTGTTGTTGTTATCCGAGTCTAGTTGTGGTAAAGAGTGATGTTCAGATAGTGTCGTTGTCAATGTTGCCAAGTGGTCCTTTAGCTCCTCTACAGCACAGGTTGAGATGATGACGTGAGATGATGATGCACTGCACAGTAGATGGGCGACCATGACATAATAACTGGGACAGGGTATACAGGCTACAGGGGAGAGGGTTCTTGTTTGGTTGGCATTATGTTTGGTGTGTTTGTATCAATGTATGTCAGTGGGTTTTTGCAACATGCATATACAGTATGTGTAGTACCAAAAAAAGCAACATTGTTTTGTGTGTGTGTGTGTGTGTGTGTGTGTGTGTGTGTGTGTGTGTGTGTGTGTGTGTGTGTGTGTGTGTGTGTGTGTGTGTGTGTGTGTGTGTGTGTGTGTGTGTGTGTGTGTGTGTGTGTGTGTGTGTGTGTGTGTGTGTGTGTGTGTGTGTGTGTGTGTGTGTGTTCCATTCAGAAGTTCTATATCCCCGCTCTCTCTTTGCCTCTCTCTCGCTGATGTCCTACCCAAGTCCACACTACCTTTACCTCCCCATGCATCATTCCCCTTTTCTCTCAACTTCCTCTCCTAACCCCCCACCCCCACCCCCACACCCCACCCAAGCAACGCTGCCTGGGGACCCCCCCCTGACTCGCTACTCGGCCTGGGCGTCATAGTTGGCACCGCCGGCCTTCTTCAGCTCAGTGCGGATGTAGTTCTCGTCCAGCTCCCGGATGTCACTGATCATGAACTCCTTGGCAAAGTTCTGCGGGGGAGGAAGGATGGAATAAGGCACACGGGTCAGGGAGTCTATACATGATGGATAGGCTGAAATGTTTTTTCACATCTCGGTTTGATCTACGAGAAGTGCTTTGTTTTTGAGAATGGCAAAAAACGAATACTCTTATGTATGATGAAAGAACCACTTAATGGACTCAAGTGGTTTTCAGGCATTGTAGCCTGCTGCGTTGTGGGCTAATTAGGTGTTTACAATGGTCAAAGGACAACCCATACCCTTCTATTCAATCAAGTATGAGGAAATATGTAAACAGTCAGGTTGCTTTTGTGCTGAAGTGTGCGTCTTTTTAGAAAAGCAAATGGCCACTGAAGAAATCGCAAGCATTAAAATCAGGTTCTATATAATCGAAAAAAAGAATATTTGAATCACCATTAGGTATGCTTAAATGCCATCTATGGAAGCACATTCCCACACATACAAACGGAATATTATTGCAGTACGGTGCATTAAGGTTCAAATGACAGCGTAGTACAGAAACCCAAATGACCTGCACGATGTCTTTGACCAGCGTCTTGTCTGTGCTGATCTTGGCCCGCTGCAGTCCGCTGACGTTCTCGCCGATCCACGTGATCAGGGTGAACTTGGCCCGCTTGCTCATGGCGTCCCCCGTCGTGATCCTCACGAAGCCATAGAGACGGACGTCATCTGTGGGCGAGAGAGCGATGGGTGAGAGGGGTGGAAGGGAACACTAGGTGGGGGAGGGACCATTCCCCCTCTCCAAAATACAATCTGCCACCACCAGGGAAAAACTCAGCCTACATCTAAAATAGTAGGCCCTATATCTAAAAGACTAGGCCCTATATCTAACAGACTAGGCCCTATATCTAAAAGACTAGGCCCTATATCTAACAGACTAGGACTATATCTAGAAGACTAGACAGGCTCTTTATTTAAAGACTAGGCAGGCCCTATATCTAAAAGATCAGGCCCTCCAAGAGGTGTGAGTGTTTGACAGAGTGCGACACAGCTAGATGAATATTCATAGAGATTTGTTTATTGATTACCTCGGAAGCAAATCGGATGTCAAAATGAGATGAGTACGATGAAACTAACCCAACTCTGCATAGATAGTACTAGGTTGCTGTTAAGGTCAAATTACACAAAAAGGGTAGCCTTTGTCAGCATATCATTTTCCAGGGACCAAAGAAATGCAATTTGCTTAGTTTAGTTAATTATAATATAATATGTTTTGGCCCAGAACGTATAATGTTGTAATGTTAATGGAAAAACTTCTGGCACTGGTGTGAAACCACAGAGCATCCACTCATCATGTTTCAGTTGTTTCATGTTCCTCCTTGAACATACTTTGCAATAATATAAAGTTTGTGTGTCCGTCAGTCACATTTACGTCAACGGACTAAAGAAGATGTGTTATGAATGATCATACCAAGCATTCGACGTATTCTCCTTTTGTTCTTGAGTATTAGCTATTGCACCTTAGCTATTGGCTATTGTAATTTAGCTATTGTAATTTGTGTTTGCCTTTCAACACGCATATAAATCACAGCTGGCCTCCAACGATATCCAATAAAGCCAACCTTGGCAAAGTTACAAGCATGTCTGTTACTGGTGACATATTAACAAGTGTTTGTAGAACAATGAAAAGTCCCCATGCATGCACATGCACCTGATTGACCTTTAACTTCCATGCCCGCGGAGAGACACAATCACACATTCAAAACCCAGCAAAAAACCCTGAATATATACACTATCAAACAACACCATACTAACTTTACACACAGCATGAAGTGAACAGAGCAGTCCATCTACAAAGCGTAGCTTCTGGCTGTTGTGACTCATTGGTATTCTTCAAGGTTTCACTGAAGGTAGGCCTATACTGGCACTGCAAGGCAGGAAGAGGGTTTTTGGGGTGGAGAATGCCCTGCAGCACGCTAGCTTGGTACCCCACTTACTCTGCCTTAGAGTGTGTGTGTGTGTGTGTGTGTGTGTGTGTGTGTGTGTGTGTGTGTGTGTGTGTGTGTGTGTGTGTGTGTGTGTGTGTGTGTGTGTGTGTGTGTGTGTGTGGTCTATACCCTTAAGGCAATGCTGACACTGCAGTTTGCCTCAAGTGGCTCCAAAACTTCAGCTGGATTATGACAACGATGAGACAGCAAGAAATAAAATAAAAAAATCTAACTGAACCACAAATCAAAGATATTGATCCATGGTGAGCAAAATGTTTGATACATGTAGGGTTATTAATACCATAATTTAATTTAAATACTCATAAGACAAAAGAGTGAGGCAAACATTTATGTTGAATGAAGAGCTACAATAAGTCTAAGCAGCTGGTATATCTATAGGAATTGCATTTATAGGTTCTAATCAGGCTGTAAGATAACTAACATATGATTTACTTCAACATGGAAATGCAAGCCTGAAAATGTTGCGGAAAAGAACAGCCAGAGGACATGCGCATCAGGAACAACTTGCGAGTTTTGGTGCGCCACACCCAACTTTCGCGTCGCTGGAGGGTGGGCGGCAGGGGGGCGTGTTCTAATTCTAAATATGTTTCGATTTAAACTGTTACATGAGGTTTAGACGGGCATCACAACTCATAGTTGTTCAGATACTCGCTACTAACATTTTATTTTATATAGGGAAAATAAATCCAGGTCAATAGATCACCAAAGCTGTATAGCATGTCATGCTATGGGATAACTAGGCTATCCGGGAGGGAATGGAGTTTACAATGCCAAGTGTTCAACAGTTAGTGAGATGACGGCCCGAGCAGAAAGACTCTTAAAAGATTAGTGCCCTGGCTGGGAGCGTAACAAGTCAAGCACCCTGTCAAGCTGTGTGCCATACAACCTCCTACTGCATGACGAGCACAGTGATGGAAAAGACCGCACACACCACGAAGCAAATACACTTCACATGAAGGAACTGTATATTCATATAGCTTAGGACCTACATGGGTGGGTAAAGGGTTGTCCATCCATAGGATAAATGGAAAGAAAATTGCTCCGATATAGACTGTATAGTCTGTAAACGGAAGGCCTTACCTTTGCACTGACTCTTGAATTCCTCATAGTCGGTGCCTTGTCCCCCAGATACGATCATCGAGCCCTCGTATATAAACGACGCCCTAGGAAATATTGAAAACAATTCATTAAAACGTGCATTCATCCATTCATAATCCACGCGATTCTCCAGTGATTCAAGAGATCCTTGCCAAATCGTATCTCCTCCGCTCCATTAGGCCTACACACGTTAACAAATAGGCCTATGCATTAACGTTACATTAACTCTTTTTTTTTTTGTAGCGTGGAATTACATTTCACACTAGACATTAAAATACCGTGTTAGGAATAACAAGACTAATCTAAACTATGCCCGGTATCAGATTGTGCGTAGACATACGTGTCACAGTACCCCTTCTGGATATAGGACAAAGGACATAGTTCTGCACCGCTCGCTTTATTCACTTCATGTCTTTTCTGAGATGCAACATTAAACCACCAGACTACTAATCTTCAAAATATCGAAAATTGGACGAACAGGCATGCAATTTAGATATGCATGCCAAATCGACAAATTACATAAAATGTGCCTAACGGTATCGTTTAATGAGACATGATAGAGGGAACACTCACCAATTGATCTCTGTGTTATCGTCTCTGACTTGGTTGTAAGCTTCTCTGCAAGCGTCTTTATCGATTTTCGTTGCCATTTTGGATGGACACAAAGTGAAGAGGAGTCAGCAGGACGGAGGGGCAGATCGTCGAAGAGAAGCAGATGAAGGGGCGAACAGTCTCTCACTCCAATAGCTATTAAGCTTTACAATGGACTGTCAGAGCTGTTTCACTCTCAACTCACGAGCCGCACACAAGAACAATTGGCCTTGCCTGCTGCGCTATCAAACAGGGGAAACGGACGCACAAAGAGCTGAAGTGGTGCAGCTGGCAGTAGGCTAGGTCTCCTCTCAATTATCGGAAAAAGCGACTCTTCTGGTAGCTCGATTCATTTCCTATATTTCCAGTGCATGGGCGTTGGTGATGTTTGTCAATCAGGTTGCAGACGGTGAGGTCCCCGGTTCACAGGGTTCTCCTCCTCCTAATGGTCAATGAAGGGACAATTCAAATTAAATCCGCCCGTTCTCGCGATTATTTTGCAGGGTAATCTCGCCACATAGTGGACAGTTAGCCACATTGCGGTTTAAGAACAAAGGGCGGTTTAAGAACAAAGGTCTGCTGCCAGCTATGTGTTGTGTTTCATGCAATTGCTATGTGCAAAAACAAAGAAGGCATGCTATTTTCACATAATAGTCCAACATATAACACAACACTTTATACGGGACTATTACAATATTTAGTGGTCCACAAATTGAATATAAATATTCTGTTTTTAGAATACCCCATTAACATTATGCATTTTAAAACCACCTGGAATAAGCGCTTCCTTCCGTATGTTAATTAAACTTTTTTTATCCTTAAATCCTACATTTCTTTCCGATAAAGAAATATGTATACATATTTTATCATCTTCCTTGGGGGTCATGGCTTTTACTGCACTTTTACATTCTTTACACAAATATTTTAACTCGAATGTAGTTATTGATCATAACTAGTGTCAAGTAATACACAATTCATTCTGACATTGGCCTACAAACAAATTACGTACCTTGGTGTTTTATAACACTGCAACGTCGCCTTCTTGAATGTACCTCGATGAGCCTCCCATGCAGATTGTGATTGGTCAGTGGACTTCAACAGAAGACTTCCTGGATGATGTTGAGCCAACAGCAGTTTTACGACCACGGACAGCCTCGAAGAAATTATTCAAAAACGTTTAACAGCATTTTTGCAAGATATATTGTTTGACATGTTACTTATAATCAACATAACAGTAATATCAGTTACGTTAACCTCTTCTCATGACTCATAAGCCACACGCAACAACAACTTCTTGTCCAGCTACAGTAAAGGGATGTTTATGATCATATCACATTTACAAATATGTAGCCCTCTCAAGAACGCAAATTAGTAAGTATTTAAGAAACGTAAGCATTTAAAAAAAAATCAGAAAGTTACTAACTAAAACTGTGTGTGTGTGTGTGTGTGTGTGTGTGTGTGTGTGTGTGTGTGTGTGTGTGTGTGTGTGTGTGTGTGTGTGTGTGTGTGTGTGTGTGTGTGTGCGTTAAAGATAATGCCAAAGTCAGATGCCACGATGGAGAGTGGTACGCACAGCTGTACGTCACAGCATCAGCGACTGAGTGCATCATCCAAGGTCAGCCTCCGTTGAAAGATAACAATACTTTGGAGTGGTAGTGATGTCGTTTTTGTACTGGTTAAATAAACGTCAAAGCACACGCAAACCCCCTGCCTCATTGTAGCCTACTACCGTGTCCTTCTGAAGTTATCTGAGTCATGCTATTGATCACCTAATGCGATGTGATGATGTAATACTATTTAAGCTTATCTTTCATGCAGACTAAAGTCCAAATCCCATGTCGTGTTTCCTATATTATCAGGAAAACAATCAAGCCTCAATCTGAAACCAAAGACGCAATGACTTGGATAAAGAAGAATAAATAGACATCATGAACCGACCTTCTATTCAAAACACCAAAACAATCGTCTTTGTCTAATTGAATACCTCCAACCATTTATACCTCATTTGAAAACCAGCTGATTTAAATTAGCAGTTGGGCTAGTTGTCTTATCACTCTGAAATTACTTTGGATGCAGTTTACTAATGGCTGACCGTTCACACTATTAGGCCAAAGTATCACTTTACTCTAAAATAGCTTGCTGACCTCCTAAATGCTGAGACTGAGAACCTGATCTTGGACCTGTTGTGGACCACCAGGTGTTTGGCTGGGCAGGCCAGGCAGTGGAGCTGCTGCAGGGGCTGGAGGAGCAGCGCCGGCTGGGCCAGCTGTGTGACGTGGTGCTGGTGGCTGGGGGCCAGCGACTCAGCGCCCACCGGGCCCTCCTGGCCATCTCCAGCCCCTACTTCCACGCCATGTTCACCCTGGTCATGAAGGAGCAGCGCCAGGCGGAGGTGAGGCCCTGGTTGTTTGTTGTGGTCACATTGCCAGACCGTATTTGCTTTGCTCACTAATTCTGGTATTTGTCTGCAGTCAGCAGTGTTCGTTGAGGGACGCTGCAGTCAACCTTACTTTGCAGCCAATTGCGTTAGCCAGTTTGATCCCGCAATCCCAACGATGTATATTGCCGATTCCAAAGGGAATGCCATTAGCCAAACGTTACCGCTACCTTTTTCGAAGTAAATACATCTAAACGAATTCCAAAGCAGCATAAATACTATTATATTAATCAAGCCATTGTTGAAATGTTCAAAATGCCACTGTCACTCGCTGGGGTTTGCTGATTGGCTGACTGAATTTGATTTAGAACTAAAAGCTGCTAGTGTTGGGCTGGTTCCAGATTCATATCTTGAGGCAAAACCAGAGTAGAGCTTGCGAGATGTAGGCTGGCTTCTCAAGACTAGTTGTGTCTGCCAAGGAGTGTCTCTCTCTCTTGCTCTCTTCTCCATGGAGATACTGTCCAGTGACTTTCTTCTTTTTATCTCCATATCTGTGATCTTTATTCCACGGCCCCTTGGTCTCTCTTCTGCTCTCTTCCCCAGGTGGAGTTGGTGGGGACGTCCTACAGGGGTCTGAAGGCGGTGGTGGACTTTGTGTACAGCGGGGAGCTGCCATTGAACAGCGGGAACATCAATCATGTCCTGGAGACCGCCCACCTGCTCCAGGTGAAGAAAGGTCTTTCTGTGTGATGAGCTCTGATACAGGGTGTGTGAAAGCGATGACCACAGAGTCAATCCAGTTGGTCCATGTTACTTGTAGGTATTTTCAGACAAACGTACTGCATAGTGCCATTGAGTTTCAGTGCTTCCAATGTGTGTCTTGGTCTTATGCTGTGTTCTATCACAGAAGTCAATTTCAGAGAATTGCATGTTCTTTAACGTGCAATAACAACAATTGGCCATGAGGGGACACCACCTCCCCAGATTTTGTTTCTGTATGTTTTTCATTCTTAAATGTAAGCAGCAAATATTTACCGTATTCGTTATGGTTTTTTGTCTTAGTAAACAACAAATTAATGTATTTGTTTCCTTCGCTCTCTATAAACTTGCTGTGTGAATGTCAAACCAAATGGGACTTTGAAGGTAGGGCAAGCGGTGGACTTCTGCTGCCAGTACCTGGAGATGGAGGTGGGCAATGACAACTACCTGTACCTGCAGGAGCTGGCTCTCTTCTACAGCCTGGAGCGCCTGGAGGCCTTCGTGGACCGCTTCATCCTCCAACACTTCGCCACGCTGTCGCTCACTGCCGACTTCCTGCAGAACATCCCCTTGGACAAGCTTACCTCCTACCTCTCCAGTGAGCTGGTCGGTAGTACGTGGCTCCCTCTGACAGTATCGTAATGCATCTAAGTGTTAGCGTCTCCTCGTGTTATAGCCTCAAATAAATGATATGACCCTCCTGGTTCTTATGTCGATCTCTCATGAAGTTTTAAGATGCACATTTTTAACTGTCAACATGCTGTACAGTCACACAATGAATGCAGCGTCAATAGCTGTTGATGCCACGATAAATCAAGTCTAGAGACGGCGGTATCCGTGCTGGTAAAGGCAGAGGTCTGAGTCCTCTCTGCACCTTTTTATGTATTTTAGCCTGAGAGACATCCCTGTTTCATGCCAAAGTCTTAAATGGAGATCACTCAAATCAAATGTCCTGTAATTACCTCTGTGTGCGCTGCTACGCGTCCCCCAGGTGCAGCATGGGAGCGAGCAGGCCCTGCTGCAGGTGGCCCTGCAGTGGCTAAGCCGGGGGCCCGAGCAGCGGCTGGTCCACGGCAGGCAGCTCCTCTCCCACGTCCGCCTGCCCCTTCTGGCCCCCGAGGAGCTGGTGGGCCCCGTGCGGTCCGCCGTGAGGGCCCTGCTGCCGGGGGACGCGGCCTGCGAGGCCCTGGTGGAGGAGGCCTTGGCGTACCATGCCAGGCCCAGCGCCCAGCCCCTTCTGCAGACCCAGCGCACCGCCCCCCGGGGAGGCACGGAGAGGCTGCTGCTGGTCGGAGGCGAGGTGACCACTTTTGTTTAGTTATTTCTTATATCTGTGAAAGTTGTGCAGCATTTGGACGTTGGTTGAGGCTGAAGCTTTTCTTTACATCCCTATCTTGGCCAAACATTCCCTAAATATGTCAAACTCCATAAATAGTAAAAAATATATATATCTTTTTACTAAATATGTTTACTTTGAGAAAATTGAGTTTGAGTTATTGCAGTCGCTAATCTCCAGATGTGAGGAACACACATCCTCATCTGGTTTGTGTTTGTGTGTGTGTGTGTGTAACCACCCCAGGTGCTGGACCGTGGAGGTGAGCTGACGGCCAGTGTGTTCTGGCTGGATTCAGCAGCAGGGACGGGGGGCTGGCGGGAGGAGTCCCTGCTCCCTGCTCAGCGGAGCCACCACTGTGTGGCCATGCTGGGGGGCTTCATCTTCACCGCGGGCGGCAGCTCGTCCCGGGACAACAGTGGAGACACCGCCTGCAACCTGCTGCACAGATACGACCCCCGGCACCAGACCTGGGCAGAGGTACCCCCCCACATACACTATAAAACCCTCCATAATACATCATACTACTTTAACACACTCCATAATACATCATACTACTTTAACACACTCCATAAAACTTAATACTACTTTATTACACTTCGTAATACTTAATACTACTTTAATACACTCCATAATACATCATACTACTTTAATACACTCCATAATACTTAATACTACTTTATTACATTCCATAATACTTCATACTACTTTAATCCACTCCATAATATGTCGTACTACTGAAATACACTCACACCTTCATACTACACTATTCTATACTAGAATACACTCCACCATACTACACTATACTATATAACACTATACTCGATTAAACTCCACCATACTACACTATACTCTTAATACAATATCTTGCTCCACTACACTATCACTAACACACCATCATATTAATGACTGTTGGTCCCTAGTGGTAGTTGATCCTGGTTGATTTGTTGGTACAGTGCGCTCCGATGAACCAGCGGCGTGAACACTTCTTCCTGGGTGCAGCGGGGGGGTGTCTGATCGCCGTAGGGGGGAGGAACGTCACAGGACCTCTGTCCTCTGTCGAGGTCTACCACCCTGCTGAGGATTGCTGGACCTACGTGGCTGGGCTGCCCAGGTAGAATAGTGCCTGCCCGAACTAACCGCTTAGTGCCATAGGCCTTTTGTTATTATGAAGACGCATAACCAAGACATTTTATGAAATTTGTGGCAACAAAAGGCAACAAAAACTAACTAAATAGCAAAAAAAGTTGCGTCTACTTCTTCAAAAAGAAACTTGCTACATACGTTCTTGTGTCTGTGGCAACCGGCCACCCCTTCTCTACCGTTGACGCATGGGTGCGCTTTGTCTCCACTCCCGCTAGGCGTACCTACGGCCACGCCGGCACCGTCCACCACGGCACGGTCTACATCTCTGGCGGCTACGACCAGCAGATCGGCCCCTACCGGCGGGACGTGCTGAGCTACGACCCCCCGGCCGCGGGGGCGACGCCCGGCCGCCCCCCCAGCTGGCAGGACCGCCGGCCCATGGAGGTGGCGCGCGGCTGGCACTGCATGGCCTCGCTGGGCAGCCGCATCTACGTCATCGGGGGCAGCAACGACCAGCTCGACACACCGGAGCGCTTGGACATCCGGGCCGTAGAGGCGCTGGACACGGCCAGCGGGCAGTGGACGCGCGTGGCGGACCTCCCGGCGCCGGCCAGCGAGGCGGGGCTGGGGGTGTGGGGCGGCCGGGTCTACGTGCTGGGCGGCTACAGCTGGGAGAGCATGACGTTCTCCAGGGCCACGCAGGTGTACGACCCCGCCACGGGGCAGTGGGCCAGGGGCCCCGAGCTGCCCAAGCACCTGGCAGGGGCCTCGGCCTGCACGTGCACCCTGAGACCACCCCCCCCCACCACCGCCTGACCCACCGCTGCCGTCCCCAGAGACGAGGAAGAAGAAGAAGAGGGCGGTAGGAGACAGCGGGGGTGGAGGCCCCACCACCCCATCTGAAGAGAACCAAGATGTTCTTCCCACTGTTCTTTTGGGTTGGCTTAATGATGAGTGAGTGTGAGTCACACATTGTGTTGTGGGATTAACTTCAACCTGTAGAGGACTTGTTGAGTACGGTTGATCTGCGCTCATTTTTGTTTCAGTTCTCCCAGACTTGAAAGAGTCAACTTATGTGTGATATACATTTAAGATACTGCTGTTACAAAATGACCTGACAGGTCGGAATGACACTTTATTTTATTTTGTTTCTTGGTGTTTCCTAGTGTTTACCAAAGGATTTGTCTTCAATGCATAACGCATTTTAGTGTGGAAGATAGGAATCTTAGTTGCATTTTATTTAGGATAAACTAAAAATTCAGTTTATTCAAGTTATTTGTTTTACAATTTCAACAAACAGCTGTGACTACTTGCTTTGCCAGTGCATTTCACAGTATCATCATCATCAAACATAAGAGAAAAGATGGCAAACACTAAATAATACAATTTCAAGGATAAGTTTCCTTATTAAGAATATGAATCTGGTATTAATCCACTCTTTCTTCTCTCTGCTCTTTCATTTTCATTCAAATGGGTAATAAGGATGAGACTTGAGCCTGAAACCAGAAATACATAGGAATTTGTTAGGTCATTTCTTTTTAGCACCATTTAAATGTCACCTCAAGCTATTGAACTGCACTGACATACAATGTTTTGCGCATTGGTAGTGCATACCACTACCAATACCCTTGTTGTTATAATGATGTCTTCCATAAAGCTGTTCATAACCAAAGCCCTAAGTAGCAGCAATTAGATACGTCAATTTGACATGAAGTTTTTTCAGGTTTGTTATGTAGGAGCACAATGTCTTACTGGTCAAGCACACAAGCTCTCCATCCACGGTCCAGCCTCCTCAGTGTTTCCATGTCCTCCTCCGTCAGACTAAAGTCAAAGATCTGTGTGCAACAATACATTCTCTTGGCCTTTGTCACATTACGAAATAAAATGTTTTACGCTTGCTGATGCCTTCTGATATTTGTGAACATTGACGTTGTTAATTTGAATTGTCTTTGATTATGTTTCTGATTTACTGATAACACAAACACCAGTAAAGATTTATGAAACCCAATTTGGTTTCAAAAAGCCAAGGGACAAAGACACACAGGTCCTCAGTACACCTGGAGGCCAAGTCTTGGCTGTATGTGCAAAGGGGTGGGAAAGAAGGACAAAGCAGTGCTAAAGATACCAGCGCTACCATAGCGGGTGAAACTGGAAACGATCAAGTAAAAGATCTGAAACGAGGAGAAGAGACGTGGATAACGTGAGGACGGAAGGAAGGACAGAATGAAGGAAGGAACGAGGAGAAAGTTGTCACCTTTGTGTTCTCGAGGATGTGATGAGGTCTGTCGCTCTTGGGGATGACTGATATACCCCGCTGCACGTGGTAGCGCAGTAATACCTGGGACACACGCACACACTGTGAAGGACCAAGCCTCTGCACCCACATACACAACAGGTCCCCCATACTAACTCTGGTGGAAAATATGAACGAAACATCACATGAAACATTTAAGGTACTATACCATGTAGTTATGATTAAATACGCTTTTGTCTCTTGGCACCTCAAAGAAAGCGCCCTTACTCTACTGACACTATAACCACGAGACCTAACACTACAGCCATGCCATATGGCCCTCTTCCCCAGGAAAGACCACCTCACTCCTTAAGTATAAAAAAAAAACTTGTCTGCCCCAACTTCCCCCCTTCCTGATTTTATTATGTACTGCCAATCAGCAGTACGTCAGTATTTTTATTGACAAGTAACTAGGCTCCTAGCCTAGACCGTGAGAACCTCTTCTTAGTTCAATTTTGTTTCCATATATCAACCCTAAATAGTTGCATACCATGGGAACCACTTTTGTCCTTTATTTATTTTAAACTCTTTGATGCATGTGTTACCAATGTTTGAGTTTCCCTACAAGGATCATGTACATCCATTGTCTCATTGAAGGTGCTTGGTAAATCAAATTCTACTATACTTACAAATACTGTCAAGAAGTGTCCCAAAATAAATACTTTTTCATCACGTATTCACACACACACACACACACACACACACACACACACACACACACACACACACGCACACCCACACGCACGCACAAATACACATACACAAACACATACACACTCACACTCACTGACCTGCGCAGAGCTATGTTTGTGCTTCCTGGCAATGCCTGTAATGACCGGGTCTTCCAGAATGTTCTCTGGATCTTTCTCCCCTCTGTGACTGCAGGATAGGGTAGTTAAGGTTATCCTCTCCCCTGTCAAACCCACCCGACAACGGCACTAAACCTTCCTTTTTAGCCTCAGTTCCTCTAAATCAAGATTCAAAACAAGCACCCAGTGACCACATGTGTTACTAAATAGGTGTATCTAAAACAAATACAAAGTGTCCACTGTCAACAGATGGTGGAGGGATGCAGACTCACAGGTCTGGGGGTCTTGCAGGAGAGCCAAAGGGGCTGTAGGCAGTAAGGACAATGTTTTTGGCTTTACAAAACTCTACCATCTCCATCTGGGCCAGGTACGGGTGCAGTTCCACCTGTGGGTGAAGGAGAGGCAAAGCGTTGGATTACATGCTGTCTTCCCAATGAATGAATAGGTGTCTGACTGGTTTCTGTCTAGTCACAGAACGGACAGGTCCTTTGTACTTTAGGATGTCTCAAGGTTTTTAATTTGTCTTCTTGTTGTGCTGTTGTGTAGCTTTGTATCATTGTAAAAACATATTGTACAAAAAATAAAGCGTTCTTGAACTCTTTCCACTAAATTGGGGGGGAAATTGTCTCAGAGTTAAGCATCAATACCCAGGGTTTACTGTTCATCTACAGTTTCTGGGCTCTAATGGAGATACTTGTAAGGTATTTACATTGATCAGAAGGGTGAAGTGTTACAGTGTTACAGAAGTGTAAATCAAAAACTAGATTGGAATTTGCTTCACTATACAGGCTTTGACCAAGGTGCAGGATGTAGACTTTAGTGGCATCTGGTGGAAACTGACTTTGTGGAAATGGAATATAATATTAATAAGTATGTTTTAATTTGTGTATAATGCCATTAAAATAAGAATTGTTCTGTTTTCATTACCTAAGAATGAGCCCTTTATATCTACATAGTGAGCGGATCCTCTTCCACGCCATGTTGCACTGCCATGTTTCTACAGTAGCCATGAACAGACAAACGGCTCTAGAAATAAGCGTTCTTACTTGTAAGATATGAATTATAGTTTTAAAGACTAAATAACTAAATACAATTTATAAATCAATGGAACCTCTCCACTTTATAATTGGCTACTCAATGTAGTCGTAGACATGACATCATTTTGGAAGTACCTATTGGCGCCTTACAGGCCACCGTAACTTCTCCTACATTGTTGGAAAGGGAGGGGTGGTACTCTGTTGGTTGGGCAAGATGCAACTAAATCCTACACCCTGCACCTATAAATGATGATATACTGTACATAATGTACATATTGTAGACTGATGATGTTGACCTTGATAGACATGAATGGATATTGTGTACCTGGTTGACGGCGGGCGGAATCCTGGCCAGAGCTACAAGTCTCTCTAGTTGGAGAATGTTGAAGTTGGACACACCAATGCTCTTCGCTTTACCACACGCCTGCAGGGCTTCCATTCCCTGCACCGAACCACAGAACTTAACACAATCTATTCGCTGAAGTATGGTCGGAGGTGAAAGCACCAGAGAGACAGATGAACAGACAGACGGATGGGTCTTACCCTCCACACGTCCAGATAGTCAATGTCAGTTGTTAGCATCTCCCCAGCTTTCATTGGGAAAAGCTCATCACCTACTTTCTGAAAAGGTCAAGTTTCACAGACATCGGTTTTCAAAGTACCTGGGTAGACACAAGGTAATACTTAACTGCATCTTGCATGATAGTTAATTTTTCATACAGCAGCTGTCTGCTCAGCAATATAATATTATTTTATGTACATGGTTGTGGGATTGTATGCCTTTATGGGGTGGCCAGGCTGCTTTCTGAACACGGAGAGTGAAGTGAGACAGTAAAGTGGGTCAGAGAGGGGAAGGGAATGACAGGTCGGAATCTAACCTGAGTCGCTACAAGGTGTATTGGTTCTTTCAATATGAGACATTGACCTAACCTTCAGGCCTACAGGGAAATGCACCAGGTATAGGTCCACGTAGTCCAGCTGCAGGTCACCCAGGGACTTGTCAAGGCAGGCAGGGATGTCCTCTGGGGCATGATGGGTACACCACAGCTGAAGAGCCAGGGACAAGGATAGTCACACACACAAACACACACTCACACACACACACACACACACACACACACACACAACACAAACACAAACACACACACACACACACACAGACGTACACACACACACATCCACACACATCCGGAGGAAGGAAATCTACAGGGGGAACTCAAATGGAGTGCAGATGGTGTTTCAGAAGTCTGGACGCCATGGCCACAGGGTCCCACCTTGCTGGTGATAAACATGTCCTCTCTCCTGATGATGCCCCGCTGGATCATGGAGCGCAGGGCCCGGCCGATGTCCACCTCATTGTGGTAGCTGTAGGCCGTGTCGATGTGACGGTAGCCCGCCGCGATGGCCGCCTCCACAGCCCCCTGGGCTTGCGCTGAGGAGCGCGGCAGGTGGGGAGACTGGGAGGAACACAATGGAAAACATGCTATGTGACTTTGTGAAGGGAGCAAAGGCAGTTCACAGTTATTTTAACAGTTTCTGCTTTTAAAAATGCTGTGGTCCAGCCCCCTTTTAAAAATGCCTGACCTGGATCCCTCTGGTTTAAGCTATCTCCAAGTCTCCATTTGTATCAAAGGTTTGAATATAGAACATTGTGTCCTCTCAATGAAGAAATTTCCTGCTGCGCATGCAAGACACTTTGGTGTATTGGTTGATACTGAGCCTCCCATCCTCCAAATAGTCCAGTGGCCCTTCCTACCGCTGATAATTACCTCCAATCTAAAACAGTTTTTGTCACAAAGCAACCTAGAGAAAGTAGAAGTAGTTAATCCTGACTGGACTGCTGTGTGTCTCTGCTCTCAGGTATCAGCCAAGAGTCACGCTCTTGCAGAGAGAGAGAGAGAGAGAAAGAGAGAGAGAGAGAGAGAGAGGGGGGGAGAGAGAGAGAGAGAGGGAGAGGGAGAGAGAGAGAGAGAGAAAGAGGGCAGAGAGGGCAAAGGGACAAACAACAAGAGCATGAAAGATCCTCACACTCAAAACACGGTAAAAAGCAAAAATATAAAGTGCGCTTCGACTACCTTCCATGTGCCCAGGCCCAATATGGGCATTCGGTTTCCGTCGTTGAGCTCTAGGATTCTTGCCACCTGTGCGTGCTTCTCCTCCATGTGGGTTGTGTTTGAACAAGCGGGCCAGCGGGGTCGCAGGAACAAAACAGACCTTGAGGACTAACAGATCACGCGTTCAGTGCACCTTTGGTCCCCTTTAGTCCAACAACCTAAATGAAAACTCTGACTGCACTTGTGCATTTGTTGTGCATTTTTTGGGCCTTTTTCTTTCAGTCAGGGCCTTTACTTCCTTATTTCCCCGGTGTCTCTCTGCCCGTCACTCTCTCTCCGCTCTCTCTTACCCCCCTCCCCCATCCACTTCCTTTTTATCTGTCATGTGGTTAATGATTTCACAAATCCATGAAGTAACTCACCACTTTCATGTATTTAGGTGTACACACAGGGACTGAGGGCCTGCACCTAGAGAGGGAAGGGCTGTATTGTAAATAAATGTCATAGGGGTCTGATACACACACACACTCACACACATACATACACACATACACACACACACACACACACACACACACACATTCAAGCATGTACAATATAATATAGCTTTAATAACCAAGACTGGAACGTTTTCTTTGGCCTTGCATCCATTATAAACCTCAAATATATTATAACCACAGAACAATAACACAAATCTGCAGAGTATATTGTGTCTTGTTTAGCAAGCAATGTTTGGGGTCAATGACCTTTTGTATGCATTGCATTACATTTAAATAAAGACACGTTCAACAAGGCTTATATCGACCTTCTTAAGAACATCCTGAATGATAGAAAAAGTTTTCTCTTCCCTGGAACCCCACTGCTTCTACAGAGGGGTTGTTGCTGTACAGAATCGGCTCCTTTTGTTGGATTTGCACACATTTACTTGTCAATGTATTTTTTAACAGATTCTGCCAAGATAACATAGATCATCTAAGGCTATATTATGTGCATACCTTAATTCTTATTATAGATATAGATATAGATATAGATATAGATATAGATAGATATAGATATAGATATAGATATAGATAGATATAGATAGATAGATATATAGATATAGATATAGATTTTTTTTACAATGAAATTGATTGAACTGTTCAGTGCTTCAATACAAGACAAAATTCTGTATCTTAATATATCTTATGTTATATTATTTTATATCTTATCTTGTATTATCTATCTTATCTTAATTATTTCAATGCCTTGGGACAAGTAAACTTCACTCAGTATCAAATGATTCTATTTGAGAATAAGTCCCGAAACAGTTATCGGCATCGCCTTAAACAAAAAAGAAACAGTTACGTAAGTGCATTTGGCCCCTCCCCCGCCCACCACCAGGAGGTCACAGTTAGTAGACTGAACATTTACAGGGACTATGCTTTTTAATGCATGCCATGTGCCTGCAGGAAGAAAAAAAAGTGTGTGTGTGTGTGTGTGTGTGTGTGTGTGTGTGTGTGTGTGTGTGTGTGTGTGTGTGTGTGTGTGTCGAAATCGGAAAGAACCAACTTTAGTCGATTAAAGTAATTTTACTTGGTTAGTCATTTAACTGGTAAACGTAAGAGCCCAGGCAGGTTTACTTATATTTATGGTCTCAACTTTATTCATCAGCATACAATCAACCTTAAACATGTAACAAATCAACAAATATTATTGGTTTTGTGGGAATAACAAAGTAAAATCAACCTGCTCACGTACCTCTAGTTGGGAAACGCTTGTGTACCACACCAAAACTACTTAATCCATATTTTCAAATAATATATAATTAATTCATTCATTTTCTTGCATTCATATAGAAGATAATATATATAATGTATTTAATAACAACCAACTGGTTAACAAAATATACCAACATGCAATCAAGTATAGGTTAAAATAAGTTGCCCGTACAAAATATAAATATGCAATTTACATCAAAACAGTTTAACCTGGCCAAAAATCATCTGCAACATTTGCTTGTTGCAACGGGGCCTGACATAACACGACATTCTTTTACAGACTTTGACAAATGTCTCACTCTTGGTGACTTCACTCTAAACAGTGTCTCTATAAAGCTGTAGCTCTCTCATTGGTCCAGTTCACTGCTGTCTACCCTGTGCGGCTGGTAGTGCTGCAGGCAGAACTGCCGAATCCGCCCACACGCCTCCACCATCATCTCCGCTGGTACCGTAACCACGATGCGGAAGTAGTTTGGAAAATCAAAAGCCTAAAACAGAATCAATGTGTTATTCTTAACGTGTTATTCTTCCCAACCTATTAGAGAACAACGGGTAGATGGATGGGTGATGGATGGATGAAGGGATGGATCTGGGTGAATGAATATAAGGCTGGAATAAGAAAGCTATAATTACAGTGGTGGGTAGACAGAAGACAGACTGTTCTGTCACCAGGCGCTCTGTGAAATCCACGTCGTTGTCAATCCCGGGGAAGTGGTCGATATCTATGCCCACCTGTAGGTCAATAGGCACACTTTAGAACGTGCTGTACTGCATGTGCTGTGTGTACTGTTCTAGACACACAGAGTGTACCCACTAGCCAAGAGGGGAGGGTTCCTGCGTACTACTAACCATGATGTACATAGCTCCAGAGGGCATGATTGGGGTGAGGCCTGGGACAGTGGACAGCTCCTTGAAGCAGATCTCCGCGTTGGCCTGCAGGAGGAAGGAGGAGGAGGAGGAGGAAGAGGAGGAGGAGGAGGAAAGGGCATTGTCAAAATAATAAAAAAATGTGTTTCTAGTACACACACTCCGAATCCAGCCTAACTAGTTCAACGTATGTCACTCATTGTTCAATCAAAAAAATGAATAGCCGTTTAACCCAAACAACACTCTTGAAAGTCTACGCTCTAGGATACACAATGTATGTGTTTATCAGAATGAATGTGGCATGCATAATTGGTTAAAGCACAACACAGAGAAAGGATGTGAGTAAATATAAGAGGTAAAACCATTAAGTTAGAAGGCCGTGTTAAAAGACGAATATGAGCAAAATTTAGAACGTAGTAGAACATGAATTCCTATCTAATAGTATATTATTATTTATCTTATTTTTATTATTAATATCATCATGTTGGTGAATGAATGCCTTCTCTCTGCTTCTCTGCAGCCATTTTGAACCACTCTAAACAAACTAGACTTCCCTTGACATGAACTGTCTATGCTTAAGTCAATGCACACAGTATTTCTCGGTGGTAAGGGTGGTGGTGGTGGTGGTGGTGGTGGTGATGTACCTTGAGGAAGCTTGTGGTGCTGTCATAGAAGTGCTGTGGTGTGTTTTGAAGGATGCTCTCCAGCGCCCCCTGGACTAGAGTGCAAGCTCCCAGGATCAGCTGGGTCAGTTTCACCAGGCCCTGTCTGATCTGGAAACGAGATCACCTCATGAAATCTATGTGAATGAGAAACTAGGGGTTCACCCCTTCACCTTTTCAATAGCATTCATTGGCCATGGTTAGACCCAAGATTTGATTAGACTGTTGGTGCAATCCTGCCATCTGCTGTTGCCAATACATTTCACCTCTTTGACTCTTCCCTTGTTTGTTTTCTGCTTTATGTGTAATCTTAGTAATGAGTAAAAAATAACAATAATAAAAGATTGACCTGAGACTAAAGCGGTCAGCGTACTTCATGACAAACTTTAATGACGTGATTGCAGATCAGAGCCTATGAAGGACAGACGCACCTCTGTGCCAAAGACATTGTTGCGGTCGTGGATGAGGATCCAGCCCATCCTCCAGCCGGGGACCAGCCAGCGTTTGGCCAGACCACCACAGGACAGGATGGGCACATCACTGCTTAGTGTCGCCAATGAGTTGTATGTGCATCCTGGGAAAACCTGGGCAGGAGCAATCAAGCAAGAAGGTGAAGATGTGATTATGTGGCAGCTCATAGTGGCACACTTTGAACATGTCAGTACAGAACAACAACTTAGAGGTTAGAATATGGTTGTCTGAAGCTATCTTTGATTTAATGAAATATATCTGTATATGTTCTTTAATAGGCAACCGCTTTGACCCTTGTTTATGGTTCTAGCTTTGTTTAAAAGTCAAACTTTGTTTTGTTTTGTATTATTATGATATTATAGTTTTGTGTTCCTAGAATCAATACTACAAAGACTAAATGGCCGTGCCACACGTAAGCAAGAACTTCGCCATGTGCAACGGAGAACAAAAAGAAAAAAACAGAAAGAGAAATGTGGAAGTGATTGTGATTGGCAAAGGAGCACAACCTATAGCTATAGCGAGAGCTAGGAGAGCTTTGACATGGTTGCTGGCCCACTGAATATGCTTATCTGGCTTTCATTAAAACCATAGCTTTGACAACAGCTAAGTATCTCCAGACATAGGGATCAGCCCCAGCTCTGATTGGCTCTGCACTGTCCTGACTAACAGCTCAGTTTGAAATTGTACTGTTACTTGGACTTTACTGCTCCTTGCGGGTCTGGAACATCTGCAAATACATAAGTCCCACTACCCTTTGCTGCCCCCTCGTGCACCTTTTTCTGAGAAACAGGGAGAGGGGGGAGTAACAAGACCTTCTTCGTACTGGGACTTGGTCGGTTCTCCCAGCAGAGCCAGTCCTAGCCCTCGTGGGACCCTGAAGTCTCCCAACCCCCAAAGATGATAAATCATTTTTTAAGCTGAGGGCCTAGCCACTCCCCCATCACGCCTCCCTTTTTTGCTCAATCAGCTATATGGATACTCACAAGCCCCTCCCTCTTGATGTAAAAAACAGAATAAATTGCAAACACCTGGGGCTGAAAGAGTGCAAAGTCATTGTGGTCGGATTGTGTTGGACAGGCAAGGGGAGCTGGGGGGGGGGGGGGGGGGGGGGGGGGGGGTTGGTTGGGCGAACAAACTCAATAACCCCCGAAGGAGCATTCCACTCACTCTCACAAAGCGCTCACATAGTGATGGGAGTCTTCATATGTAGAGGAAATTGTAACCACATTCATAGTTCAAATATATTATGTAAAATATTTTTGCCATTATATCAGCAAACAGCCAACACAAATGAGATTATACATTGTACAGATCCCATAACTGACCCCCTACAGCAGAAGAAAACACAAAACAGAAGGACTATTCTCTCTTTCTTCAGTGGGTAAATGCAGTTGTTTTAATGTTGTTTTACCATGTC
Source organism: Lota lota (assembly GCA_026745465.1). Classification (NCBI taxonomy): domain Eukaryota; kingdom Metazoa; phylum Chordata; class Actinopteri; order Gadiformes; family Lotidae; genus Lota; species Lota lota. The sequence goes on along the minus strand of JACYXH010000178.1, from coordinate 314,431 downwards.
TCCGTATATTTCGTCAGCCAGGATCGGAAGGCAGTGTTTCGAAGCCACTGGGAGCAAAATACATCAGAAATTACACAGGGGTGAAAACAGTGATATGCAGCAAACCATCACAACAACAATCCATCCATTTAAGTCAACACATGAGTGTTGACACATGAAGGTCATTGAATAGTGCAGTTACAATATGCGGTGTTCAGGTCAGCAGGATTCTGATCCTCTGAAGCCTAATTTATAGTCACGTGCGTGGACTGCGCGGGTCAGCGTGAACCAGAAATTATGTAATCAATAATTGTCCACAATAAATAGGCATAGGAACTGTGCACGAGGGCCGTGATTCTGTCATTACCAGGTGCTGGCTCACCTAGTATAAATTAGGTTCAAGATGGTTTCACTCCGATCCATTTGACATTGGCAAAATGAGCTTTCTTTATTATTGATCTATATTTAAAGCACCTTACATTTTAGGATGCCCTCGAGATGCTCCTTGTTGAAGACAGAGCCACAGGGGTTGGAGGGGTTGGTGAGGACCAGACAGGTGGTTTTCTCATCAACAAGACTCTCCAGGTGCTCCAAGTCCACTTCCCAGGACCTCTCCGGCTGCAGAGGTAGCAAGGCATCACCACCAAGGCATTACATTTGTTTTTATTTTGATGATGTAATCATGAAGGAGACACCTGATTCGGGCGATCAGGGATCAGCTACGTGTTAGGCATAGATACATTGCTAGCATTGGAGATTAAACCACAAATACTTCCGTTTTTGTTTTTTATCCTGCCCAGAGTATGTCTAACCTTAGACTGTAGATTAATATTTACAGTGGGATTTGCAAATCTGGGTGGACGGGTTTTCACTTTCTTTCGTTTCATATTTGTTTTTCGATCAATCATGTTGCTGGAGGCAAAGATTTGTAAACATGTAAGTGTAACATGTAAGCAGTAGTAAACTGTAAAAAAAAAAGTGTCAATAAAGGTTTCAAATCAGCACCATGCAGACTGCCTCTAGAAATATACTTAATGAAATCGCCTTCGGAAAGCTTCATCTTCTCGCGCAAATGATTTTTCCTCCGTAGAATATCTCCAAAATGAAACAGCAAACTAGGCATAACTCCACCCGTTGTCGTTTTTGTTTTTTGACCCAGGCTCTGTGGCTTCTCCCCCAGAAGTTCTGCTACAACATACAACAACTGGTGTATCCTAGATTAGTCCAACCCTAAATCTGTGTAGTTGGCTAAGAGTGTGTAAAGGTGGGAACCTGTCACCCCCATAATGATAACATGGTCTCAGTCTATGTGCTATGTTTTTACATTTGGTGGAACAATATCACAGTGGCTTAGTGTTTGAGGGGCTTAACTTCATTGTGAAAAACCTCTGCCTAGAACAAATTACAGTATGTTGAGCGGGTTTACTTGCACTGAAGGAAGTAAGCCCTGATTGTGTGCTGTGTGTCCAGAAGATCTGCTTCACATTAGCAGAGTAACTGGAAGGCTTACGACCTCAAGGAAAACCTGCTGAGTAGCTCAGCATTCACCGCACATGTGGACTGGTGCTGTAACTACTGCACAGAATAGATCTTTATATTATGTTAGAAAATAGTGTGAAAAGGTACAACTATTGTGAATATTACAAATATTTAATATTGCTGTAAATACAGAAGTGTGTGTGTGTGTGTGTGTGTGTGTGTGTGTGTGTGTGTGTGTGGCTGTGTGTGCGTGCGTGCGTGTGTGTGTGTGTTTGGATGAGTACATGCATGTGTATGTCTGTGCGTGCGTGTGTGTGATGGGGCGGACCCTCTGCTCACCAGCAGGTTATACAGTTTCACATGGACCCCGATGGACACAGCGATGGTCTTGTAGAGGGAGAAGCCCGGACGTGGGATCAGGATGTTGTCTCCGGGGTTACTCAGCACACTGATGCACAGCTCAATGGCCTGGCTGCAGCCGCTGGTCAGCACCACGTCCTGGGGCGCAGGGGGAGGGGGGGGGGGGGGGGGTACCACTGAGTTGGATCTCATCATGATAATAATAATATGTGGTAAGAAAAATGGTAGAATACACACGGTCAAAGTTTGGTCAATGGAACCATTTGAAGTTGGTCAGGCAACCTCATTACATGTGTGTGTGTGTGTGTGTGTGTGTGTGTGTGTATGTGTGTGTATGTGTTTGTGTATTTGTATGTGTTCGTGTTCATGTTCATGTTCGTGTTGTGTGTGTGCATGTGCATGTGCGTGTGTGTGAGTGTGTGTGTATGTATGTGTCATTTAATGTGAATGTGTGAATGTGTGTGTGTGTATGTGTGTCTGTATGTGTGTGTATGTGTGTATGCGTATGTGTGTGTGTGTGTGTGTCTGTGTATGCATATGTCTACGTGTGTGCGCTGTGCATGTGGGTGTGGGTGTTTGTGTGTGTGTGTGTGTGTGTGGGTGTGTGCCTGCGTGAGTGTATACCTCTAGTGGATCAAAATAATACAAGAGTACGAAGATGGTAGGCTACCTTTGCCTCTAACGGAGCCAGAGGGCTGTTGTAGTAGTTAGCAACTGCTTCTCGACTCTTCTGGTAACCTGCGAATGTGCATGACAAGAGGATTGCATTTATACTGATAAGAGAATAAAACAAACAAAGCATGCATTGATACTAGCGACATTGACATTGTAAACGCACTGAATTGTGTAGGAAATATGACAGACTTGGGATGCAATAAGCATGTGACCCTCTAATCATGGTAGATGAGCGTGTTCGCTATATAGGTCTCATAAACAGGCTTTCTGCCCACAAAGACTTGCTTGGTCATAATTAAATCGTTCACAATACTTCTAGTGGACAGTAATCAATGGTCTATAGAAATATGCAGGCTACTTTAGTTTTGGTCAAATTGTTGATCAGGAGTTGTATACCTCAGTTTTGAATACATGCGAATCCCAATCCTTATTTTACAGCCTGAAAATCAATTATAAGAAAAAGCCAGTGTTCAATTGAATGGAATCCAGAAGCCCTGAATTTAAATACCCACCTGCATGGGACATTAAAGGTTTGAACATGTTCTCGTTCTTATTTCTTATTTTATTTTCTAGTTACAAGTTATTTTACCCTAACAACTCAAATGATTTAATGTAAAACTGGAAGTAAGTCTATGGTCTCACCGATAGAGGGCGCATAGCCATTGTACCGCTGCGACTCCACGGCTTCTTTCAAGGCCTGGAGAACGCAGGCGTCAGTAGGAAGGTTCCCAAATACAGTGGGGTCCCCTAAACAACGGATAGAACAAGAACACATCCCATTGAATAACATAGAACAACAGAGATAGCAAGGACAAATATATGTTAAGTCGACCTATATATTGGCCTTATTTCTGCATGATTTGTCATTTGATTGTAGCCTACTGCTGTGTCATTTGCCAAAACAGCAGCACATAATAAGCGAATGTTGTGATGTATCAGAGACAAGCCAACAGCAGTTTGAATATTTAGATGGACTGCATGTGTTAAGTAAAGTCAATTAAATAATATGTCTCACCTATGGAAAGAGCGATCATGGCTTTCTCGGGATTAGGCGTGAGTTTCATACCATCCACAATGTCCCTAATAGGATTGCACGTTTTGTTCGCCATCTCTGAGGGCCTGACGTCCCATCTCTGCCTGCGGCTGTTTACTTTGGCTGGGTATTTGCTGTTGTTTACACTGACCTGATGGAAACCATTCCCTCTCACTCCTTTGCTGGTCAGATTTTTGCCGTTTACAACATTATTTCCAATCACTCCGTTAACGTTCATCTGAACCAGATATGATTTGCTTGTCATTCTGTATTTTGTAAAAGTCTGAAAGAAGAGATGAAAGAGAATTAAAGCAACATCGGGAGGAAGGCATACATGTTTGAAACGCTACTTAATAGGCTAATAATAATAATAATAATAATAATAATAATAATAATAAATATTTTTATGTCATATTTGTATTATATTATACAATAATGATTATGTCTTTTCTATAGGCCTAAACAATAAACCACCAAAGTAATTCGTTTAATCATGCAACTTAAGATTAAAACATATTATTACATAACACGAAACTAAATACTAATAGGCATTAATACAAATGCATATCATATCCACTCTATCACTTTATATAGGCTATTTGGAATGATTACTCTCTGTGCATTCCCTCTGCAGAGGTGTTCATATAATACAATTCAGAAATATTTGCAGCGGTTTTTTTACGTAAAGTATTCTCACAGAGCTGAAGCATGATTTAAAGACCAACGTTTGTTAAAAGGAATTTAGGCTACAAAAACGGAAAATTATAATACCTCAGAAAAAAATCGCTAGTCCAATTGCGGGAATTTTTCCTGTAAGATATTCACAATAAGAAGGGTAACTTTCATTTAGCGGCTTTATAACAAGACCCTGAAAATGGGTGTTGAGCAGCGCCTATATTTTCATTGGTGGAAAGTATGGGTGCCCAATACACCCCCGTGACATCACTGCTGAACCTGAAACTGCATCATCCTCCCTTTTCAAAGGTGGGCGGGCAAGACTGACACTGTGTGTCGAATCTGGTTTAAAGAGCCTTCATTCGTATTAAATGATGGGCTATTAGAAATGAAATAATATAATAAATAATTGTAAATTTATAAGGAGGCTATCGGCCTGAATTATTTATCTATGACTGAATATTGTCTGAGAAACAAGGTTCGTTTTTATGGGGTTTTTTATGCACTCTGGCCCCTTATTTACATTCAAAGTACATGTTGTTATAATTTAATCACACACACAAACACACATACACACACACACATACACACACACACACACACACACACACACACAACATTGTCAGAGACAGTTTGCCCTTTAACCGGTGAAATCTCCCTCTGTCTGTATTTCTCTATCTCACACTGCCTTTTTGATGAACGATATTATATTATTTAAGAAGGCTGTGAAAAGGTGAACTCTTGGTAAGCCCTCTTGTTTAACTTCTGGCTTGCTCGCCAAATGAAGAAGTAAAGGTTGTTCAAAGCAGGGTGCAGTTTCCAGTCCGTTTCTTCCATATGGCTAGAGCCAAGCTGCAATGTTCAATGTAAGCCATCCTGCTACATTACTGACTCTCTTCCATGTTAACCTCTGTTAATCCGTGATCCTCTCTCTCCCATTGTGAGTCCTCTCCCATTATTATCTCCGTGGGCTCACACAGGATACCCCAACAACCGCCATAAGTCCATCTGTTATTCTCCTCTTGATTCTGCGTGTTAAAATGTTCTTAAAAGGCTGCTAATTATACACACAAAACAGTAGATCAAAACCAATGCAGGGGCTATCAGACACCTCCAATCATTGCCTAAAATGTACAAAAAGGTGTAACCTATGGCAAGCCCTTTTAACATTTAATCAGTAGCGGTAATATCAATTATAGATACCAACAATTAATTTCTTACTAGTGGAAATGTCAATTGTAGAACTTAATTACAACTAGTCAACCTTTACCATTGACTTCCATTCAAACTCAATTACAGATAACTATAACTCAATTTTGACTAGTTACAATTCCAAGTCGACATATCCATAATGTAATTTTGACTAGTTGCAATTCTAATTAATGATATCTACAACTCAATTATCACTAGTCAAAATGTTAATTCTTGATATCTACAATTCAATTCTCACTAGTGGAAATATTAATTGTAGATTGCATTACAGATATCATTCATTAAATTCTAGATATCTAAAATTCAATTTTGACTAGTCAAAATTGAACTATTGATATGTCGGCATGGAATTGTAATTAGTAAAAATGTAATTTCAGATATCAAGAATTGCCTTTCAGATATCTAAAATACAATTGTAACTAGTGAAAACCATATTCATACTACTATACTACAATTATATTTGAGATATCTACAATTCCTTTTATAACTAGTCAGAATTTAATTTTAGATATCAAAAAAGGAATTTCGACTAGTCAAAATGTAATTGTAGATATCTTCAATGATGTACATACATATCCGAAACTAAAATGGTAATTAGGTGACATATCCGAAAAGGAATTACTGATATCTATAATTAAATTAAAGATATCTGTAAATCAGTTTAGACTAGTCGAAATGTAATTTCTACATGTGAAATATTTTTGTAACATGTCAAAATTGTTTTACAGATATCTTAAATGAACATTTTAACTAGTCAAAACAACATTTTGACATGTCGAAATGCCATTTCCACTAGTGAAAACTAAATCGCTACTAGTCAGTAATGGACAGATGTTTGGCAGGGAGGTGGATCAAAGCAGGATGAAGATGTCATTTTAACTCTTCCATCAATTGTCAATTTGTCAATCGTGTGGGTCCGAGAAAGGGATCTGGCAGGGACGGGGTTGAGGGCAGGGAATATAGGATATATAGGAACCAACCAGCTGTGTCTTAAATACATGTTTTACATGAGTTGGATTGTGATATTTGCTTCATCCACAGCATGTCCTTTCAGTTAAAAATGAACAGCACAACCATTTGCAAACAACGGAAGTAGATCTCGTAGGCTGATCCCATAGAGACTGGGTGCAAGAATCATTCGAGGACATACAAGTCTTCAAATATGTAAACTGCTTAGAGTTCTAAACTATAGAAACAAGAGATGGAGAGATGTAAAAAAGAAAAACAGATATATATTTTTTTTTTCCTGGGCCAAGATACAGTCTAAGCAGATACGTTTTCAGCCTGCAGTGGCATATGGGTAGGGTTTCAGCAAACAAATGAGATTTTGTTGCTTGCTACTCCCCACGCAGTGAGGGAATTGTTATGGAGCGTAATGGACGGGCTGGCGGTTACGGTTTGACCATACTCCTGGATGTAGGATGGGCCGGGGTCGTTTGCATTACAGTAGGCAGATACCAGTGACTTGAATAAGCCTTGAGCAGCCACCACTCGCCAGTGCAGGGTGCGGAGGAGTGGTGCAGTGTGGGAGGACTTGGGTAGGCTGAAGCAGTCTGGATCGGCTGCAGGGCCGACACGAAGAGCACATGCAGGCAGACCAGTCGGGAGGGAGTTGCGGTAGTCTGGACGTGAGATGACAAGACCCCAGACCAAAACCTGGCCTTCTGGGTGAGGAACATACGTATCCTCCTGACGTTGTACAGCATGAATCTGCAGGAGCTGGTGGTCGCAGCCATGTTGGCAGCGCAGGACAGCTGGTCATTCAGTGTCACACACGCAGTAATAACCAATGAACCCCAGAATCAAAACTCCTCACATAACCATCAGTCTTACACTCTTGTGACATGGTGTGCACTGTATGTCCACAACAGCACCCGCCAAGCGTCTGACTTGAGTAACATCTGCTATACTGACATGCTAAAGCACATTGAAGTCAGCAGAGAGCCTTCTAGAAAAGTGCCTAGTCGTCTGGTTCTCCATCAAAGTGAAAAACAAAAACAAGCATATTTCAGAAGCCATTTGGTTGGGCGGGTTGTAACATTCAAAACAATTCAGTGTATTCCACCTCCATATCGGTGCTTTGGTGACCTCAAGGATGACACACAATTAATATCAAGAGATATGTTGATGATGTAACCTAGCTTCTTTATAGTTTAAGTAAGTATGATAACAATGCATTACTTAATCCTCAACATCATTATCATTCAATAGGTTTTCTCTTAAAGAACACTTTACGAGGAATTGCAAGGGACACTGCCAGGGTAGGAAACAGGGATAAACTCTTGAAGAGGTTTTTGAATATTAGAAATTATTTGAAAGATTAAACTGATCAATTAAAATACAATATTCTTCTGCATTTATTTTGTGTAGAGAGAAGTAAGCCTTTCTTATGCTGATGTTTTACTTATTATTTCATGATTGGACCAGGCGTTTCCTTTTTTAAATCTGATTTCATTCACACACACAAAAAAAAAAACATAGTAGTTCTACACATTAAAAAGGAAAATCATTTGGTTTTGTACGTTTTTATTTCTTGTCCTCTGTTGGAATGTACAGAAACCACCAAACCTGATTAGAGCAAAAAGCAACCCAAACTAACTGAATAAATAAATACAACTTTAAAAGCCCTTTTGCAATAATCTGTCACACAGATACACAAACAACCATGTAAACCAACCTTAGAACTTTGTACCACCCTGTGAAACCTATTTATGGTGGTTGGCAAAAACACTTCGATTTTGCTAATGACAAAAACATGTAACATGTATCCATACACATAAATACTATGCTGAATACAAAAAAAAGTTCACTACAATACATTTGTCCTTCAATTGATGGTAAAGGTTTAGAGCATACAAAATGGCAGATATCTATACTCTAGCATTATCCTTTGTTTGGGTACAGCAAATAATACCCATAGCAAGTTTCACTCACTCACTCACTCACTCACTCAAGTTACCCCAAGTTCATCTTTGTCTTGGGGTAAAACTACAAACCCTATCCTAAATCCTAAATTCTCAGAAAGGCCTATAGGTTAGTGTCCTGAATTTAACTTTTCTACTCCCAATCCATTTGAGTCAATAAGTAATTCTAAGCAAACAGGAGGGGGGAGGGGGGAGGGGGGAGGGGGGGGGAGCAGAATGGGTGACATCCTTTCTGTCAACATGTCACAAAGGGCAACAGGACCACCCACTGCACGCTCACGCAAAAATGTTCCTCCCTCAAATACATATTTCTATATAAATAGGATAAACAACTTAAAAAGCGTTGGTTAAGGGTTAGGTCACCTTATGTTGCAATTGAGTAATTACATATCAGGTGACATATTAGGCACTTCTTTAACATATCAGGTTAGCAACCGCTTGAGACTCCTGGGCTTTGAGGGGATATAATCCAGGTCCTCAGAATCCCCAGAGTCACTGCCTGAAGAGTCATCACCGGAGAAGAGAAGGTTAGGATCAAAGTAGAGAAACGTCTCTCCTCCTCCTTCCTCATCTACCTCCTCCTCTTCCTCCTCCCGGTCTCCCTCACCTCCGCCTCCGTCATTAGGATCACCCAAGGCCTGCTTCTCATCAAGCTGTGTCTCTGTGCTTGGAGGAAACCTGCGCTCTGTCTCTCGGGGGTACTGCTGCGGGTGCAGTCTTGTGAGTCTCACATAAGGCTGTAGCAGGAACTGCGACGGTGCGTGGGGGTCCTGAGCTGAAATGCTCAGGGGGGGTCTGTCAGCCACCGTGGAGACGGCACCGGCGAGCATAGATCGCGAGCTAGGGGGGAGAGGACATCGCTTGATCACAAGAACAGGGGAGAGAACCGAGATGGAGACAGAGGCTAATTCAGCGTATGGAGTCGCTCTTGCGGTGTGCAGGTCGGCGCTCGGAGGCAGGACCGAAACTTCAGCAGAGTCTTTGGACGAGACTGGAGAAGCGGGGTGAAGCGAAGCAGGTGTCTCTTGAGAAGATCTTGACAGGCGGCACCCTCTTTCAGGAACGGTCACGCATCTTGATGGCACTGGAGCGTGGGCTGTGTGCCCAGGTGCTAGGCAGAGGACAGAGGGTGCGTTACTACGAGACACAGTTTGCTGGTAGTGTGCAGGCAGCGTCAAGGTGAGGGCCGGCTGATTTTGCTCAGACACGGGGAGAGCAATGGCAGGGGCCAATTGCAGTTGAGCACCGTCTGGTAAAACGGCAGGGGCCAATTGTGGTTGAGCCCCGTCTGGTAAAAGGCCTACAGTCAGTCTGTGCTTCACGTCTGAAGAGTACGATGGAGCCTCAGGTTTTGGTGGGCTGAAAGCAGCTGCTTCATTGCTTGCCAAACATTCATGGACGGCGGTGCAAAAGATTGTAGATGGTGCCATATATTGTGATGTATTTGGGGCCACTGATTTGGTGGACACTGAGTGGACCGTGGACGAGCAGAGCGGGTGTAGAGAATTTGTTCCGGTGCTATTAGCCACATTTCCTTCTGCTGGCCCTGAGCACGGGCTATACATGGGCGGGGTCTGACTGGGCCCCTTGGCGGTTGCCGGAGAGAGGCTAGAGGTCTGACAGGTAGCAGGCTTTTGGATCAGGTCGCATGGGATGAGGCCGGAGGGGGTGAGGTCCTGAGATGAAGAGGAGAAAGAGGAAGGGAAAAGTAGAGGTGAAAGAGAATTGGCAACGTCTCTTTGTGTCTGCAACTCTTTGGAGCACTCAGACAGGATGCTTCTCACCCATCGCTGGTGTTTGGTGCAGAAATGTAGCAAAGAAGAGGAGGAAGATGAAGAAGAGGAAACTCGTTCAGAGTCACCGCTTCTCTGGCTGAGCTGCACATCCTTGTGGTCCTCCCCAGCTTCCTTATCTCTTTGGGAACCACCTCCCTCCTCTTGCTCCGTGGGGCGGACTGGTCCACTCTTTTTGTAGCCACCATCTCCTTTCTTCACTGGCTCTCCATCTACAGCTTCCCTGACCAACCATTCTTTAGGTTGGGGACATCCAACCTCACCATCTCCCACACTGCAACCATCCTCCTGCTGCTCCATAGCAAACAGAAGAGGGCTGTCTTGTGAAAGGTGTCGGCACAATGCTTTTGATTCCCATGTCATGTCTTCCACGGCCATTTTGGGAGCTTTGGCGGTCTCAGACCTTGGACGAGCACCGGACGAGATGTTGTTCCCAGCAGCCTCTGTGAGATCAACAGGTTCCACCACAGCTGCCGTTGCAGGTATAGAGGAGAATTTCACCGGACAACAGCCTTTGTCACCTTAATAAATGCAGAAGAAAAACAATTAGTACCAATTGGTGGTTATTAGTAGGGCCAGAAACAATGTGAAATTAGAAATTCCTGTGGTCACCACTATCAGCCTATGAGATGAAATTGCTGTCCGACAAATTTTATCATGAAGTAAATTATCAAAATGAAACCATCAATACAGATACAATTAATACTTTTCTCTCTTTTAAACCATAGAATAGGTTTTTAAAGATTAAAACAATTACTATACATGTACTTAAAAACACAATATTCCACATGCTATAATAACGTAGTAATGATGAACCATAACTAGTCTGACCCTGTTGTAGTAGCATCCTCAGGGAAGTTGCGATGGCCGTTGAGCCTTGAGCAATAACCTCCAAAAGTAGTTTGTGCTCATAGCTCACGGTATGCTCTTGCCGGAAGATCTAGTGGAAACCCATTCATCACATTCATCACACAGTAGTCAACAATGAAAATTCAGTTTTATTCCTATGGAAATGTATTGTGTTTTAGTTAATAGTTTGTGGTCAGCCTTGGATGTAAGGTAGATATATTTTATATGTATGTATATATTCCCCATTATATTTTTTGTGCTCCTTGGGAGAGTATAGTCTGAAGTTACCTTGAGTTCAAGTGCATCATCAACACAGAGAAAAATAACGTATGATGTGTTTAGATAAGACAGTAGGAGCTCTACTCTTTCTAAGATGCAAGTATGTCTAAGCATACAGTTGCTCGCAGGATGGTTCCATCTTTTTTAGTAGATAAAACAGCACGCTGTGGTTTCTTACAGAAAATAATTACATGTCTACACAGATCCAGTTGTTTTCAATCATTCTGTTTTACATTGGGAATGGGAACAGTTTAACACACACATACACACAAACACACACACACACACACACACACACACACCTGGTCAATATAAGTATCTCTTGGTAACATCATGTCCAATTCGTGTACATAGTGCAGAAGTCTGTCCTCTACTTTCTGGGTATAATGTTCACCGTACTGCTCCTCCAGCTGATTCTGAAAGACAACCAGCATTGGACACGTTTATGTGGTTTCTTAAGTGATCGTCAATGTAGGACATGGCTATTTTGTAGCACAGTAACATCTAATGGCCTAAATTATTTAAGTGGTATTAAACACATCGTAAAATAGCTAATACGTATCCTATTCCCACAGTTGTGCCAGTCACCTATTCAAAAAGGTATTATATACATGTTTAAGTGTCAAAGTGTAGGACTTAAAAATACACTCTGTTTATAGTTATTTCAAATCAAATCTAATGAAAGTCATCTACAGATACAGAACCATTTTGTGATTACATCCATCTATGTGTGAGGGACATAGAGGCCCAGAATCTCAGAAGTAATGCAGGCTGACTTTTCAATAGTTACAGGGTCCTGAACTTGATATTATAGTAGAGAGTATAGAGATTCTAATTTTCCTTAATTCAACATTAATATATTCCACATTATTAGTAATTATTCACTAACTTAAAAAATTGCCAATGTCAAGTTACATCCATGGGGTCTTTTGAATAAAATATGTATTGAAAGTGTTAAATCTATGGATGTATAGGTCCTGGTTTGGTTAAATCAACAGAAAGCAATCAGCTACTACAGTACTGTGAAACAAATACGTTTTCCACCATCTGCCTGTCTGTAGTGCACCCTGGTGGGAGAAAAGGGAATCGCTGTTTAAAAACAAACAAACTCACTAGAGTAACACAATGTGCTATGTTACGACAACCAGAACAAAGTCTTCTTATGCCCCCAAAATAATGTGTTCTTCCAAGTTCTGCTACTAAATAAGAAAAAAAAACCTTAATGTAATCCTCGAGTTTCATCTTGTCCATTGCAAGACTTTGAGCGAAGAGCTTGAAGTCCAGATGATGTTTTTGCATCAAAAATATGTCTTTATTGCTCTGAATATGAAACCAAAAGGGGGGAAGATAAATTATTATAATGATAATAAAATAATACACGTAAATGGACAGGGTAAAAATAATTTTTTCTCCCTTAAGGTACAATATGTAACAAATGTACTGTACTAAATCATCAGAGATTAAGTAATCATGCTAAATCGGAATACTGGCTTCTCTGAAAACAATGTTACCTGTATGAACAGTATGTTCTCCATTGACATTTCCATTCCGGGTAGGAACTTTTGTTTGTGTTTTGGCCTGTGTGTAATACTGAACTATTCTCAGAGTACTCCAGGTTGCCAGATATTAAACAAATTGGCACACAAACACAGCGTGTTACAGCCAAGGTACATCTTGGAGTGGTATTTGAAAGATGGAGACAGCTTAGAGCCCAGAAGGATGTCAATCTGCAAACAATAAATAAATTGTAAACTTATACATTAGCTGATCAACTCCCAGTGTAGAACTTGTGGTCATTGTTAAAAAGGAATAATTGAGTTTGTCTCATATGTATAAATGTATGTATGTATAACTATAACATTGCACAGATGTTCATTCATATCCTCAACCTGGCAACCCGCGTGAGCTGTGAGTCTAGGGAGCAGGTGGAGAAAACTCTCTCCATTATTGTGAATTTAGATTGCAATACCTATTTTAAATGCAGGGTGTCATTGTTACATATTGTACCTTTAAATAAATTGGTTAAGCACTGCCTCAAAAACAGTCATTAGAACCACAATACTTACACAGTGATCTTGATATTGAGGTAGTTTGCTGGGAAAGAACTGGAAGATTTTAACCACGATAGGAACAATGCCTTGGCCTTGTTTAAGCATCCACATAATTACCTAGAATGAGAAGTACATTCAATGTAGAACAATAAAAGTTATGTATAACAGTAATAACATTCTTACACACCAATCTGACCTGAATTACAAAGTCCCAAACATATTTACCAAACACAACCCCTCTGCCTTTTAGTGTGGTACATCAGAACACAACATAAAAAAATAAGACACAACATAAATCTTCCATACCAATGTCTTCAGTCCAAACATGATCTTCATGTGTTTGATGGCGACCACAAGTGTGGGTAGGAGTCTGTATGATGCCTCCAAAAAGGATATCACCCTTTCATAACGTCCAACGTCCCTGTTCTTTATGATGGAATATGCCTGGGCTGATGCTACACGTAGCCTCCACGGTTCTTTGAGGGAATAATATTGCTGTTTTGCTTCCATCCATAAAGAAGTGTCCACAACTTTACAAGAACAAAAATATACACACACATAGTGCAATCTGTTACTGGTTGTTAATCGGTACATTGGTAGCAAACATAACTATACACAACTGCGGTGAAGTTTGTTTTAAGTTGGATATTCATTCACTCCAGATCCAGCGGCTTCTTCATTCTAAATTCAATCCAGTGTTGTCAGTAGAAGACTACAAATAAGACACATCTGTTTCTATTCGATTTTGATGCTTTTATTTTATTTGAATAGTTTTTTAATGTCTTCCATGTGTCATTTGACAAAGTGACTCCAAATCAATAAGATATTATTACTACAATGGATAAATAAGACACACCTGTTTTTATTGGATTTTAGTGATTCTATTTTATCTGAATCGTTTTTGAATAGCTCCCAAGACATATGACCAACTGACTCCATATTAATAACATATGATCACTACACTGGACAAATAGGACACCTATTTTTATTGGATGTTAATGCTTCTTCTATTTTATATGAATATCTTCATGAAAATGGAAGAAGCACTAAAATCCATTAAAAAGAGGTGTATCCTATTTGTTTAGTGTAGGTATTAATATCGGGTGTTAATTTGGAGTCACTGGGTCTCACGACGTGGGAGCTATTGAACATATGCATATATATATATATATATATATATATATATATATATACACACATATATACACATACACACACACACATATATATATATACATATATACATATATCAGTGCTTCATACTTCAGTGCTGCTTCTATTTTGTACGAATATCTTATTCGTACAAAATAGAAGAAGCACTGAAGTCCAATAAACAGAGGCGTGACCTATATAGTCCAACGTAGTAACAGTATCTGGTATTGATTTGGAGTCACTAGATCACATGACATGGAGCGATTGACACATTAGCTATCAAAATAAGTGTGCTTCATGAGACCAATTTAGCAAAACAAATAATGTAATCATAATTTTCACTAAATATGAGTGAGTCAGCACGAAGGTATAAAAAAAATACAATTGGTTTTGTGTCATTCAAAAAGTTACTTATTGATGGTTCAAGTGGAACCCCTGTTGTTAACGGTCTATAACCGTAACTAGAAAGTATTGACGAATGCAAACTGCAAACGTTTCATGAGTTATTGTAAATTAACTTTCCAAAAGTACAAATTTAACGTTACACATCGTATGAACCTTTAAGTAAGCAAGTAAGAAATTAAAAATAGATCATGTAAACAAGTGCAAACCTTCTTGTAAATCCTTCATCTTGTGAGTCCAGGCATACTCTAGAATCATCTCCTGCAGGTTTGGAGAAGTCATGTGTTCATCAGCCATCATTGTCTTCCATGCGTAAAACACAAAATAAGCCACATCTGTTTGAGGAGGAGGGAGAGCTATGTGTTTGCATTCACCATTAGTCCTTTTAAGTTTTCCGAATTTGAGTAGTTTCGCCCATTACTACTTGCATCCATGGCCTGGACATGTACCGGCAAGATTTGAACAGGCTATTGAACAACCCTTGTTCCGCGTTGATTGTTTTCGGTTACAGTCGAAAACGTTGCAAAGTACTTCCGTGTCACCACAGCCTCTTATCAAAATAAAAGTCCTCAATGTATTGCAGAATTTTGCTCAACTGAGTAGAAATGTGTAGATATCTGTAGTGTAGATGTTGCGGTATTTCGTGAACACGAACCTACAATCCATTATATAACATTTGTGACAGAATTCCCCTTTTCGTTAATCGTGACAGCGCCAATAATGTTATAAGGAAACGGAAGTATCGTTTAGTTAGCTAATAACCTTGCTCAGTACCTTGATTGGATGGGAACGCGTGTTGTGTAGAATGAGATTATACCACCGGTATAATGCCAAAATCTAATCATTTTTACATTTCTTAAAAACAACTTTTGTTAACGCCGGTATCGCCCTGACATAACTTGTATTTATTTAAGAGCTAACGTTACCTCGACTAGGACTGAGCTATGAATAGGGCAATAATTCGCTGCGGGCTGCAACTGTCCAACGGAACTTTTGGACTGTCTAAATCAAAGCTATCCCTCCTCACTGGAGTTGCCACTGCCACAGCCTCCGGCTATCCATTAATCCCGCTGTACTTCCCGCTAGCCCCTAAATGTTGTTATTCCACCAACGTCAGGGTGCGTTCATATCTCCAGTACATTAAACGCAAGATCCGAGCACCTTCCTGTCCTCCATACAATCACGTTTGCCAGGTTGGGGACCCCGTACTGCGTTCACAAGCTGCGAATGTAGACCCAGCAACTATTTCTGGCCTCGAGGTGCAAGGCGTCATCAAAACGATGGTAAAAGTGATGCGAAGGCTGGAGTGTGTTGGACTGAGCGCGCCTCAGGTTGGGGTGCCATTACGCATCGTTGCGCTGGAGTATCCCGAGAAGATGATGGAAGAGAGCTCACCTGCGTCCAGGGAGGCGCGAGGTCTCTCCGTCCAGCCCCTGAGGATCTTCGTCAACCCAACTGTGCGTGTGCTGGACGGACGGACAGTACTCTTCCAGGAGGCCTGCGAGAGCATCTCAGGGTTCTCTGCCACGGTACCACGCTACTTGTCTGTGGAAGTGTCAGGTAGGCCTATACCAGTAAACTCAACTCTGAATCGAGAAACTGGCCAATACAGTGGAAGATTTATAAAAATGAAAAAACATAACCCAACTTAGTTACTAGCAATGGAGGACATGTGTTGAAACTGTATTTAACTCAGAACGACCCAAACAAAAGAATGCGAGGCTATTCAGTAGACATGTAAACACACATTTAGCAATTTCTTAACATCTATTTTTGTGCATTTGTGAAACATATGCCCCTACGCAGGTCTGAATGAGAATGCTGAACCTGTCAGGTGGCAGGTGAGTGGCTGGCCGGCCCGAATCATCCAGCACGAGATGGATCACCTGGACGGCCTGCTCTACGTTGACCGCATGGATAGCAAGACCTTTATCAACGTCAAGTGGGAGACGCACAACGAGTAGCATTAGAACATGGGCTGACTGCCCTACGGAGCCTTTATTATCCAAATAAACAAAAACGTATTCTGACGGTGTGATCTGCTAAGCTTGAGACTGGGACCTGACCAAGGATCCCCATGCCATACCCAAGATCCTTTATATCTTAGGTATGGCAATATCATTTATATTTTATGTATGTGAAACGACCTGTCCAATTTACTTCATAAATTGGATCAGATTAAGCCCTGTGTGACCATGTCCTGACCAGGAATAGTCTGGTAATATGGTGGTATCATTCATGGGACTGAATTGGGCAAATTTCCCGTGGGAATCACCTGGTGTGGTTCGGAAGCCACTGGAAGTGTATTGGAAATATAAATAAATGACAACATAAAGTTTACCCTTTTAGCATGTATTTTATTACTGTCAAGTTTGCGGTCAACTAAAATGTAAATTGGAACAAGCAAGAGACAAGAATTAATGTAACATTATTTTAAGGTTGATAAATGTACTGTATGGCCACTTAGAATTATATAGGGGTTTAAAACAGCACCCAAATAAAAAAAGCCACTTGCAAAAATGTTGTCAATTATTTTGACTAGAAGGCAGAATATTTCAGCTTGCCATTTTGACATTACATTTCATGTTCTGAATGAATGAGTGAATTTTCATTCCAATAAGGCACTGTGATTTGGCTAGAAGTGCCTTATATTGTGCAATAGTTTTCACAAATACTTATTTTGATCAGACCGACGACGGATTATCAAAAGTTTCTCCACAGACGCATTCTACAGGGTTCCTGTACCAGCACTTGTTACAGTACTCCATGCCGCAGTATCTACACAACACTAGAGGTTTTCTGGGGCACGCCATCCCACAACGGCACACCCGAAGCAGCTTGGTTTTGTGGTACTGCTCACAGGACAGCCACTCTCTGCAGGAACCAGAGTGGAAGACCTTGCAATTGAAACAAACGTACTGCGGATCCAGCGCCTGGTCACAACAGCTGTGGTACGTGATTGGCTGACGGGTTTTGGCAATTAAATCTGTGGTGTCGCACAAAAGCAGTGACATGGCGGCGTCGTCTTTGGTACGGCTTGAAGGGCCGCACCAGCCCGGCTCGTGGAGGCCTTGTGACGACAGTGGCCTGGTTTTACTGCTCTCCTCTGGATTCTTGTAAGGCGCTACCACAGTGTGACCATTGGTGTGGCACTTACGCAGTGAGGGGCAGGTTGTGTTGTGCAGAGTGTGGCAATTCAAGCAGTTCTTCAAGCTTTGACTGCTCGTTTGGACACAGCTACAAAGGTGTTCTGGTGAGGGTGGTGACGAGTCTTCCGACTTGATCAACCCAGACGCGTGCGCCATTGCAATGGATGACCGAACTTCATTTCTGTCAAAGCCATGACTCTGTGAGTCTTCATCTGGCGAAGCTACTTGTTTCGTAGCGGCTGATGCTTTTCGGGTGGCGCCCGACGGGATTTGTCTTGGCGGGGAGGTCTTGGAGAGTTGACAATTGAGAGTAGAGACACAGCAGCGCTCTCTTGCCCCAGAGCTGGGGGCTGTGGCGCCAGCAGCAGCGGCCGTAGCAGTTGTGCTTGAGGTGGAGGATGGGATAGAGAACCCGTTGCTGTGCGTTATGAGGACTGAAGTCGGTGACGGGCCGCCGTGATTGGCCCCCCATGAAAGAGAACGAGGGCCCCCATGGTCATCATGGAAGCCAGCGTTCTCCCCCCGGCCACTCTTTAACCCACCAGCGGTGTACAAATCCAGCTCCAGCTCGCCACCTGCACCACATTCCTCCGAGACGTCCTCTGTTAGGGTCTGGTTGGTGTCCAGCAACTTCTTGGTGTTGTCTAAAGCCACCTGTAAGGGTGCCCTCGACACTGAGTTTTACTATGTTTTTAGACAACCATCAATATAACTTATACATGTTTAGCAAGAACACTTTGAAGGTATTTCTCAGAGTGGTGACAAAGACAAATAGTTAAAAAAATTTCACTGGGGTATGCGGTATATGACGTTATTTGTGTAAAATGTATACATTAACTTAAAAACAAACGTTAGAAGTCTGTAGAAGTCTTTAACATGTGAGACATTGTCTAGCCTACAATGCTGTGTGTCTAATATAATTTTTGAAAAGTATTCCCTTTTCAACAATATGCCATTTCACTACAAATAAAAAAAAGCACAAAAAAACGAATGATATGACAACAACTGAATGTCAGATTGATCAACTCGTCAGACAGACTGACCTGTAGGCTGTGTCCTCTTCGCCTCTCCATCACTATGCCCATCTCCCACTCCGCCTCGCCCCCATGGTTCCCCAAGGCAGCCAGCAGGAGCTGACACTCACAGCGGGCGAGGAAGAAACCACAGGACAACTGGAGGAGTTGGCCCTGGGAGGGGACGACAGAACGTCCCCGAAGAAGCTGATCTTGCTGTCCTATGCAGGGCTGGTATCCTAGCAACCCAAAAAGTTTTGCGATCTGCATCATGGACAGCACTGGCTTGATGCAGTGTGTGAATATACCGGAGTACATCTGAGAGAGAGAAGGCGAGTGATACGAGTAAAGAGAAATTAATATATTAGTAAGGGGCATAAAAGGTAGCAGGACACACAAAAATACATATTTAAATTAACAAACCTTTACAACTTTGTACTCCTCTCTCCAGGGACTCAGATAGAGGTTTAGAGCAGCTTGCTCCAGGACTTCGAAGGCCGTGGCCAGCCCTCTCAGCCCCCGTCTGCATGGACTTGCAGTGGATACTGGCAGAGCTGCTGTTGCCTTCAGAGACTCCTCCATCACCTTCAGTGGATCCAATCCCAGTGAATGCAAATCCTCAGCACCGGCGTTCTCCAGTATTGCCTCTGCTTCCTTACGCAGGACCTCATCGTCGCATGTCAGGTTGGAGGCTCCCTCTACTAAACGCTGCTCCAAACAATGATCATAATTCTTCACCAGGTCTTTGGTTATCTGGCAAAGGATGCTCATTTCTGTGATTCCGCCAATAAGACATACACCAAAAAAAAAAGCACCTGTAAGAAAATAAATGGTGATGACACACGTATCGTTGAACTGCCCTTTACACTTCCTTTAAGTGCTCCGTCTAAAAATCATGGTTTCACAAATGGATCTGCGAATATAATGTAGGTTTATAAAAACGCCATATCTTCCAAAGTAGCGACAATCGACGACATGTTGAGTTCTCCTATGAAATATGTGGTATATATTTCCTGACTTTAAGTCATAAAACGTAAGAAAACGCATGTATGTTCGTGTAAGCGCTAAACTTGGGAATCGAAAGCAAATCCAGGAAGACATGACGCATAGCTAGCGAACCTGCTAACGCTAAAACAAGCACATTGGTCACTGCCAAAAAACGGCATTACCAACATTACAATGATCGATTTTTGGTTTTCCTCAAACGCTATTTGTTAAGTTGTTCGTATCATTGAGGTCAGAGAAAGATTACAAACTGGTAACGTTAGAGTACGTTACACCCACGAATTTGACAGAAGGCTTTAGCTAGCATAAATAAGCAATGAACCATATTTCCATTCAAAAACGAAATCCTATGCAGTAATTCATAATAAAAAATATATTTTCTCACCCCAAAACGTTTCTTGTGCAATTATATAAGACATATACTAGACCATTGTCAATGGTATTTGTTTGTTGTAGTCGACTGCGTGGATCCTGATGTCAGGGAAAGTTCCGAAAAAAAGTAAACATTGTCACGTGACAGAATACAGAATTTCCGGTGGTTGATTTAGTCATTAGGCGCCTAGGTCCCGTAATTGTTATCTGGTCCAATTTATAAAAGGATGTGCAATGGTATGGCTTTAATTACATGTGATTCATGATATACTTTAATCATTTTTTTTCAAGGCGTAATTTTATGAACGTAAATGTTTCATCCATCAGATGGCGTC
This sequence comes from Lota lota, assembly GCA_026745465.1. NCBI lineage: Eukaryota > Metazoa > Chordata > Actinopteri > Gadiformes > Lotidae > Lota > Lota lota. Next base: position 293,694 of record JACYXH010000178.1, on the reverse strand, counting down.
CCATACATTACAATCTAATGGATGACTGAAAACAAGCCCTGTAGGAACACCCCCACACTATTCATCACACACATATTCACGCACGCACGCACTCACTCATTCTCACACATACACACACACACACAATTGTGCACACATCCATTGTGTGGAGTAAAGATGGTGCGCCAATTAATAGTGAGAGAAACATTGAATTTCATCACCGGGCGTGGCTTGACTAACGTGGACCAAAGGGCGGAACGGCAGAAACCGAAATGTGTTTAAAGCAACTTAGGTAAGATTATGCCACAGTATTGACAACATCAGCGCATGAAGTCTGCAGTTCAACAGCCCTGTAGACCTACACCCAGGATGTCAAACTTGGATAGAGTTGTTCTAGCTCTCGGGGGAGCAGGGACGGTGGGCTCGGGAATAGTTAAAGCATTGCTGGATAAAGGTGAGCGCTCTAAATGGGGAATTTACTGGATTATCTATTATGAGTTCATTTATACATTTTTTATTCGTTGTCTGCTTGTCACACAGAAAACGTTGATATATCTTGGAGTACGGTGTAGGCCTATGTATTTCGCACATATTCTCCATATCCAACAAAACTGTTGGGTACGGCGTGTAAGGTGTTTATGCATTTTCAATGATGAATTGTGATAGGCAAACTCTGCACTGTACAGACTTAGTCGTTTGTATTCAATTGATCATTTACATTTGTTTGCAGCTTGCATCTTTGCGTCTGCCGAGACATTTGTGCGCTCTCCAATACAGCCTTTACTGGAGAATGGGCAGGGTGCTGGTATATTCTACCTAGAACAATGTCCCTTAAAGTTGCACCACATTCCCCTTTTTATGGTGCCAATTTAATAAGGCATACGTGACAGGGGACTCTCTCTTCTCGAACATTGGCTTGTTAAATAATGACAATATAATATATTACTCATTGCAGTAACAAAGATATGTTCCCCATTGATATTACTATATGCTCAATAAACCATGTGATTTTTTATGTGGCATAAAAATGTAAATATATATGACAGCATTTTGTCATATTTGGGTGAGGGTTAGTCTGTGGTGGCAGGATGCTGTTATAAGAGTGTAGCCAAGCGTGGTGAGGCTTTGGGTATACATTGCATGTCCGTATGCTGATCCTATTGATCCCAGGACCAAGTTACCGTCTGCCGTTCAGTCACGCTTATCTGACCCATGTCCTAGATAAACACAGATAAGCATAATGTCTATAAGCGAATTATCTTTTTCATGAGAAAGGGATTACACCTGTGACAGATGATGCATGTGAGCTGCTGTGTGATTAGTGATCTAGTATACTTACTAGTCATTGTAACAGCAATGACAAGTTGTTAATGTTAATATTTAAGATAAACAGAGTAATTCAAGATAAACTTGTGTGTGTGCGTGTCTGTATGAGTGCATGTGTGTATGCATGTGTGCGTACGTGTGTGTGTGTGTGTGTGTGTGTGCGTGCGTGTGTGTGTGTGTGTGTGTGCGTGTGTGTGTGTAGGTTTCAAAGTAGCCGTGATCTCTAGGGACAACAGCAGGCTGGAGAGGCTGAGGTCGTTTGTCTCGGCCAGTAGAAAGGACAACCTCACCACCATAGTTGGAGATGTTGGTATGTATGACAGACTTAGACCCTTCCCTATCCATCTAGCCATCCAACTACCCTGACAATCCCTCCACTTCTCTGGGTGTTAACCCTCTCTGTCCCCCGTCCCCCCCCCCCCCCCCCCCCCCCCCCCACAGGGACAGAGGAGGGAGTAGAGGCAGCCAAACAGGCCCTGCTGAAGGCTGTGGGGAAGGTGACAGACATCGTCTCGTCACTGGGCTTCAGCTGGTGGCAGGGGGGTCCGCCACACACACAGTCCCTCAAAGATCTCCAATGGGTGAGAGTACACACATGCAAACACACACACATGCATGCATGCACAAAATTAAGTTATCCTTCCCCAACCAGGAAACATAATAAAATGGCTTTAATTGATAAAGATGATTCAGCAGTATTTATCTTTGAAAATAAATGTGTACAGTATTCGTTTTCATTAGTTTTCAGTCAGTGGTGTGCGTATGTGAACATGAGTGTGAGTTTATGTTGGACCAAAAGCAGGATTTCACTTTGAACTAGGCTTGTTCATGTTCTCCCGCTGTGTCTCCTCAGGTCATTGAGACGTTGCTACTCAGCACCTTTGTATCGTGGAAGGCTTTCTTCCCCTTGGTGAGGGACGACCCAAATTGTACCTACACCTTCATCACAGGTGAGGATACAGGCCTTCGTTTACCCATTTGACACCGGTTGACCTACCGTCTTTGTCCTTGCATGGAGTAAATATAGATTAAAATTGAAAAGACTCGACATGGAGGACTATATATCTTTCCAGCTGTAATGCTGTGCTGTCCCCTAGGTGGAGCTGGTGAGAAGCTACTGATGCCAGGGACAGGCTTCCTGACATTGGGAGCGGCTAGCACTTTGTCGTTCTGCCAGGTGCTACGAGAGGAGTACCCTGAGGTTGCCTGCAAACTTAACCAGGTATTGCTAACTCGCATGTATTTATACTGCAACATGCAATGAAGCATCTGTTTAAATATAGGTGTACCGTCTTTCCCCAATTTTTTACTGTAACATCACTTCGAGTTTTCTTTCTTTCTCTTCTTTATTCTTTTGACTCACTGACAATTATTAATTACAATAGAAATGTGTCCATCCATATAATCGTTGCATTAACATGCATGTGTATTACATTAAGATTGGACCAAAGAAAAAGCCTTTTTGTATCCACTCCTCAAACTTTGACCCCCCCCCCCCCCCCCCCCCCCCACCCCCGCACTATTGCTGCTGTATCCCTCTGAACACTCACACCATCTTCTGGGCAGGTGAAGATCAACACAGGCGTGGCCCCTCCAGAGCGCATGGCCCCTGGATTCCTGAACCACCTGGACCTGGGTGAGGGTGTCGCAGTCCTGGTTGAGAGATGCACCACCAGCCACACAGTGTTCACCATCGGCTGCCCGGCTGACTTAAAGACCGTCCTGCTCGAGGGTGACCTTTAGATGAAGCTGCTGAAAGCTCACACACATAAATCCTCCCCCTTTGTGCTCCCTCTGTGTTGCCACAGAGAGGGGTATGGCCCCACTCAAGAGCTCACCCCAACACACACAGTTTTCCATCCACATTAATGTATGCATAAAAGTATGTATTCAATTTTTGTGCTGTTTTTTTATTTTTGTATTTCTTGTAAGAACAATGATCTCCTACCATTATCTCAAAGCCATTACACTGTCATGGCTGATAAGTTAAACAAACTTGACAGGCAATAAGATCACATATCACCTTTTTCGGTTATAGTCTGATAAATGAACACACATAGTTTTTCAACAAAAATGTAATGTTACCGTGGTTATTCTGTTTATCCGTGCTACAAAATCTCTTCATACGGGATTGTACTGGCTGAATTAAGTCAGACGGTCCAGTCTGTGAACATATAAAATGTATTTGACCCAAGATGGAACATATCAAATGAGTAGGGGGGCGGGTATATCTGCCATAGCGTGACTCTGTTCACAGGCCCCAATCCCCCATATGACCCCCAAACCCCATCACAGGCCCCTGTGTGTTTGCCAATCCGATATGTGGGGCAGCGTGCCCTTAGATCAACAAAAGAGGGGATCAGTGAGCCAGAGCACACTGTAGCGGGAAATGGTTGTTGTTGTTTTTGTTTATCCTTCCGTGTTAATGCCTACATGTGTTTGCAACAAAGGGCTTGTACATGGCGACGTCACATCGCAATGATCACCTCCATTTGGGAAGTATAGGCGCATAGGAATGTTATTGGTAATAATGGTGTCGCCAACAAAAAATATCATGATGCAGTCTGATGTACAAGCGCTATAATGTAGAAGATTCCTGTTATGCCAATAAAGCTGGCTGTGTTGAGTATATGCTCTTTTTTGACCTTGTCGGATAAAAGCCAGATTAGTCCCACATTATAACCAAAAGCATGGTCGAATCATTCTCTCTGCAATTTTACTACAATGTTCCTTTTTCCCGCTTCAGCACACATGGTCAAACTGGGGTGCCCAGGTCCTCTGGCCGATGGGCCACCCATCTCTCTTGGTCATAGGAAAATAAAACATTCCTTTGTTTGGGGGTTGGGAGTGCGTTGGGGAAGAGACTATAACAAGTAGCAAGAGGACACTGAATAAAGCTGTTTTAACATTGAACAAAAATGGCTAAATTTCTCTGACAAAATGTAATTATTTCATGGGAACTTTAAAACACATATTTGTCGATAAGAGACCTTGGTATATGACTAGCGTGGTACGGGTAGTGTGTTTGTCAAGTCTTTACTCGTTGCTACACGAAAATAGGGCGCGTCAGACTCTTTCGGGTATTAGACATTGCATGCAAACAAAGCCAAAACCATTGTGTTGAAGCATTTTAGAGAAAAATATTTTTGGATTAAGATGGGTGTGCATGTGACCTATTCGTCAGATGGTCACTCATGGTGGAAAAAGGTAGCGTTAACATAAATGAACAAGAAAACGTCATCTGGTAAACATTTTGAACTGTGTAAACAGTGTTTGTGTATCCTTGTATACCTGGACACCAAAGATCTTAGCAACATGATATGAAACAAGATCTAGGAGCATGGTGGCACGTGGGTCGGTGATTAAGTATCTGGAACAATTTAGGACACTTGGCAACAGGAACAGAGAGCGATGGAAGAAATGATTCATCCATTACAACCAAAGGAATAACAAATGGTCTTGGCAGCGGTGGTGTGGTGCGTGCTCCGTGATAGCACAGAGAAAACCTCACAATGCAAATCAAAACACTTGCGCTCTATTTACAAAACTCCATCGTGTTTCCAAAACCCAACACTCCCTCACCAACATATCACAGGAAGGCCCAAACCAACCGAACAGTGGCCTCAATTAATAATAATTCAGGCCATCGTTACCGATGTGTTGGTCAATGTGAGGGAAACCAAAGTTTTAGATACTCACAGGTTGCAGTCCACTAAATGGCCATGATCTATTCAGTAAAAGTCTTATCACAAAAGAGGTTGCCGATACGCGCTTGTGTGGGGAACTGTGGTGGTGCTCACCCTGGTTACGGCTTGCGTGTCTCTTTTGAGCATCTCTCACACACACACACACACACACACACACACACACACACACACACACACACACACACACACACACACACACACACACACACACACACACACACACACACACACACACACACACACACACACACACCTCGAGCTCTGCTCTTAATCCTCACTGGGTGAAGAGAGGCATAGGGAAGAATGTGTGTACGAGAAAATCAACTAATCAAGTAAATCAAAAAATAGTAGTCCCTCATCATTCATGAGGGACTACATAGGATGGCGACACCTGTTGATTTTGTCATTAGCTCAATTATCAAATCAAAGGGGAGATTTCTCACAAAAACCAACATTTGGCTCAAACGATACAGAAACAAAATAACAAAATTGTATATTACACACTGAAATGAAAACAAATTAGTTATTTTATTGAAATGAAAAAATAACGACAAGGACAATAAAAACATACAATTATTTTGCTGATGTTGACACAATTTTCATCGTATTTCACTACGCTACAAGACATTCCAGTATTTGTTAGTCACCTTTATTGACGCAATTTTCAAGCAGCAGCTATTCACATTCCATCTTAATCATACATTCATAGAAATATATATTGACAAAATAATACATTTGAAAACTTTTTTGAACGACAAAATAACATTTGCTACTTGGTTTCAACTGCAGTAGTTTCATCTGCTCTACAGAATAACCCAATCACTATCTCCTTTTTATTAGAATTAAATATTTAACATTTAATGGGGTTAACATAAATTAAGATATCTTTTTCACATTGTCTTTTAGACCAACATAGAATATAAAAATTTGTAAGTATTAAATAATTACATCAAATAAACAAACAAGTCAAACAATATTGAAAGCCATGTGCAAGAAAGTTAAGAAAAAAAAAAGACATTTAAAACTAAAGTGGCTGTTCAGAGCTCGGCAGAGCCACTGTTCAGAGTGGTGCCTCCTGGAGTGCTAAAATTATAAAAAGCACAAATAATTTCCACCCTGCCAAGTAAAAAAACATGGGGCCCCTACACATCTGAGCTCTCTTCACCTCCAATATTAAAATACTTCAGGCAACAAATTAAAGACTGAACCAAGGCTAAACGTGTTTATAAAACAAACATTTTATCTGTAACAAATATATATTTCCACAACAATCCATGTGGAGCGTGCACACATAGCAAACTATGAAAAGGGCTTAAATAGAATGCAGGGACTGCAAAAACCAACTAAAAAATGTGCAGTCAATTGAATAATGGTAAGGATCAAGAATACACCCCCTCCAGAAAAATACTTTATTTTAGCCATTGTCGATATTGCAAAGCCAAATAGGGACTTCCTGAAATAAACAAACCAGGCTGTGATCTTGCCCGAGTCTATTAACCACAAACAGGATGTTGTAAGTTCAAAACGCTGATCCTGAAGCCCAGCCCGAATACCTTCACTCCCAAAGTGCATAAAGTGATACTTTTTTGATTGTTTGCAAATTAATTTGAATGTTCATCATACCAACAAAATTGGGACATGACAACGGACACACACACATACTTTATGAATCTAGCCTACAAGGTTATGTTGGTTCACACATTATACATGTCCTGAAACAGTTCAAACTACTACATTTCTAATAATGAAAATGAAATGGGAATTTTCAGTCGTCAAAAAAACATATCACATCAAACTCTGAATTCTGGCGATTCCTCAAGCCTTAAGCATGCGGTCGCATCTGTACTTATTATGGGTGAATAGATGGCTGAATAGGTCATACAGCACTGTTTAAACACATGGGAGGAATTGATAAAAAATAAAAGGTCTAGCATAATCTGGTCCTGCCAGAAGCAGGGGCTTACATTGGTCAACCATGCAGAGTGGTTCCAAAGCAGTCTCATGCAGTGCTTCCTTCTCATGTAGTACTAGTGGCTTATGTGGTACTTGTTATACTCTTGTGTCCAGTGGATGGATGGCATACAGTCACTGAGTGCATCTGCATGTTCCGCCGTGGCCCGGTGCAAAGTAGTAGAACGCAGGTAGGCTAGGTTCTGGACTGTCGGGGGCTGTCTTTGCTTCTGTCAAAATCTGAATCATAAGATGGAACACTGAATGAGCATCACACATTGTAGGACTCAAGTCACATAACTTGTAAAATAAATATGCATAATAAATATGCATATCCTCTCGTAATTTACCTTTAAATATCTACAGAGAATTTTGATGGGCCTTAAACTGGTGTCTAAGGTTGAGCTAACAGTGAAAAAAACTGGTTGCTGTAGATTAGCTGATTTGGCTGCTGTAGCTCCACACGTTTTTCCCCCGAAACTGCCCTGGACATGCGTATTCTTGTCAACATTTTGTTTCAGTGTTGACTTTAACACCTTGAACAACATGTCTTGTTTGTCAAGTTTAGTGGTCTAAGATGGATAAAGTTATGTTAGAAAGGCTGACAGAACTAATTTGTAGTGTACTTTTCAATAACAACGTGGACAAACACTCGTTTCTCAAACAACATTTCACACTGACAGAAATGTCACACATGGAATTGTTCCTCTCCGTTCAAATTCCATATTCAACACATGCCTGTAGTCGGCCCAAATTCTCCTGCCTTAATAGATCTAGCTCTCAGACCAACTCTCGCTCTACTGAACACCCTAGTGCTGACAAACAGGAGATGGCAATGAAATTCTAAGTATAGCCATCACTGTTGGCGAGCCTTACAACTTATTCGGTTTATCATCTTCTTTTTTTTAAGTCCCCCTTTTGCCCAGCGTCCATCTCTTCAGCCGGCCAACAGGAGCAACCGAAGCGACACTTCCCAGGAGGTGATCCACGTGCTACGATTCAGTGGAGTCATCGTGTCACAGAGAGTTTTGGGGAAAGCTGGCTGAGTGTCATAAACATACACCTGCAGTCCTGCAGAGTAGGACTCCTCTAATTCCGCCTTCTGGATAGGTTACTCAATGGGTCCCCCAAACTCAAGACCAGTCTCTTGACAACCTGGCCAATCCATCTTTTCACATGGCTATGCTAAGATTAGGACTTAACGTTGAACACACCAAAAATGTATCTTTTTTGAAGACATTGCTAAGAGTTATTACTTTGTGATATAGGAGAGTGCTGTGTGTATATTTGTTGTCATTTATTCAAAATATGATGCAATTAACTGAAGTGCGTACTTTGTAATTCCAAGTACTATAGTGTCAACACAAATCAATCCCCTATGTGGAAGATTGTAATGGTTTACAATCACCAAGTGCTGAATATTGAAATAAATAATGCAAAGATACAATGGCTATTGCTGAACACCTGGTCTATCAAATGTCATCCAACCATTGGATACTATAAACACTTTACCTGCATTAAGTCAGCTTGGCTGTGCAGAGCAGAGTGCCTCCTGTGTGCAGTGACTCCACATAGGCCAGGGCACTCTGCATGGAGGTCAGACAGTAGCCCTCCTCTCCAATCAAATAACTGTAAAAGAATGACATGTTGAGTGTTATCGCATCCAATTGGGAAGTTATAAATAAGCACATCAACAGCCTTTAACTTCACAATTTCTAAAGACTGGAGGAACCTGACAAGAGACATGAAAAGAAAGACACCCGAGTGACCTTGGCATCCCAGATATTCCTTGAGGAACACCCTCCCTAAACCATGTCAACATTCTAGCCGGTCTGCGCCTCGCCCGACTGCCCTGTCGGCCAGAGAAACAGCCTCTCTGTCCTGCACCACCGACACGGTCAGCGGCTCGTCAACTCTCCAGGCCACTTCTTCCCTAGAGGATGGTCAGATAATATAACCCACCCCACCATCTATGAAAGCGCAACAAGAAATACAAAACAACGTTTTGGTAACTTATAATCAAACTCCTCCTGAAGTGTCTTAGTGAGAGAGTGTGGGTGAAGCAGAGGCGCAGAGCACACAGCGCGAAGGAGGAATGGATGAGAAGAGGGGCTGACCCTAGGTGACCCCTGGACTATAACGAGACCAAGACACGAGAGCAAGGAGGAGCCAAGAGCCATTACATTATGGCCTGAAAAAGACAGCGAGAGAGACTGGCTGACTGCTGGAAGAACTTTGGTTAGGTTGTTGCATGGTTTGACAGAAATGGCTGTCAGTCCGATTGATCCACTCCCTTCCTCTGAGAAAGGCAAAAAATCACCGTGCTGTGAAGTGTTACTTTAGACAGAAGGGGAAAACCAAAAATACTGGCATTCCTTGGCTACAGCCAAGCTAACCGGAGGGCCAAATTGACAGCTGTGGTGATTGGTCTGAGTGTGATGACAAATGTGTGTGCATGCACGCCGATGTGTGTGTGTGGCCAAACAGCAACTGTGACCATGGTCTGAGCTCACACGTGATAAGACTGAGTGTCATTACTCTCACTCACTTTCATCACTCTCACACTCAAAGGTTTTTGAGGCTTCATCATTTTCATCCTCCATTCCATCTGTCTGTGTACACATGCTGGCGTTCTCCAAACCTATGCCCGGCCACAAAGATGCTGATCTATGACATCCCTGCTTGGGAGCTGTGGTAGCTCCTCCGTGTGCGACGCATATTTTTCACAGAAATAGATTTTGTTCTGATGCTGTAATAGGGACTTTCAGTATAGTTTACTCGTCAGCTTTATCGATGGCACTTTTCCTGGAAATGTTCCTCTAAATGCAAAACACTTGTTTGGAGGAAAATGCCACTTGACAAAAAGATTAAGGTAAGTATAAACAGATTTTGGGGAAAGTCGAAAGATAAACTGCACAATTATTCATGGGTTGATTTCACGGTGAGTGGCGCATGCTAATTTGAATGAAGCTCATACAACAGAACATTGAATAGATTGTAAAAGGATTGAAATAGCTCTAAACACAATTCTGCTTTAATTCCACCACTTTGAGTGAGTGATTGAGTGAGTGGGGATGGGTGGAGATGGTCCAGATACTTACCCCTCGTGGATGAACTCTTCGAGGGCAGCGCACTCAGACACCAGCTGGGGACAGTCGCAGCGGAGGGCAACGTATGACAGGATGGGCAGCAGGTCATCCGCGCCACTGCTCACAGGGACACACAAAGATACATTGGTGAGGACAAGTAGGGAGAAGAGAGGAACCACAGAAAAAAAACACACACACACACACACACGCACGCACGCACGCACGCACGCACGCACGGCTGAAATGAGTTAGTCCCTTGGGGAGGAGACTGACAAGAGTCCTAATCGGATCTTAAATGGGAAGGAAATGGTAATGACCACTACACTTCTGCCCCAACAACAACCGAAAAGGAGGGCTAAATGACGGGCCCTCTGAGACGATGGCAGCTAGATAGCATGTTCTCGCTGGGTGCAGACATTGAAGTATTTGTATATGGTCCCTCACACGCAGGGATGCCCGGTAAGGCTTGCGTGAGAAGGTAGGCTGGCCAGCCAAGTCCCTGAGAGCAAAACAACCAGATGAAACCGGATACTGGAGATGTGTGAGTGCGGGATTGGCTCACCAGGGTAGGTGGACCTTGCGTGACTGTGTAATCACACTCCTAAACAACAATCCTGTGCACAATCTCCTGTAAACACAAACTGCCAGCAGTGTTTCAATACAAACACCAGCACAGGGAAATAAAACTCATCATTATCACTTATTATTAAAATATCCCAATTCCACACATGATCAAACGGACCCAAAAGGACAATGGAAGGTTAGAAGGTTGAGAAGGAGAGAACTGGGCGAGTGACAACATGAACATAAAGAAGAGAGGAGAGGGAGGTTTGATCGGACAAAAGGTGCACAGAATAGAACAATTGGGCCGGTCACCCGAGTTGGTCAAGAACAAAACAAATGATTGAATGTGGAAACGCTTTTGGATATGAATGAAAGGATTAACAAAAGAGTAAGTAAAGAAGGTGTGTGTGTGTGTGTGTGTGTGTGTGTGTGTGTGTGTGTGTGTGTGTGTGTGTGTGTGTGTGTGTGTGTGTGTGTGTGTGTGTGTGTGTGTGTGTGTGTGTGTGTGTGTGTGTGTGTCCATGATTAATCAAGTAGGACCACAACAAAATTATGTGTGGGAAATATATTTTTTTTTTCTATCAAATAAAAAAGTGGGCTAAGGTTATGCTACCACAATAGGTGATCTTGCCATGGAATAATAAAAGAAACCGTGGCTTCAGATTCCAATAAAAATAGGTTGATTTGTTGAACCACTATATAACAATTAATGAGTAAAACCGATAAACATTGCAATATGCCAGATATGCCAGCCAATATGCCAATATGTCAGGGAAATATTACAGTCCCAAATCAAGCCCTGGGGAAATCCATACCCCAGTTCCAAATGAGAAAAACCCTGGCGTACTGAATCAAGTTGACGCCTTTGCTTTGCGGAGCACAGGCCAGAGAGAGACATGTCTACTACTCTGCTTAAATTCTGGCTGTCCGGTTTAGGATAATAGAGTGCATATGGCAGCCGGCATACCATGGCTTTTATTCAGTAAAAAAACAAAACACGACACTGACTTAGAGAAAAGACTAGACAAAAAGGCTAATAAATGCCTACTCCCTCCACAACTGGAGTATTCCCTGGTCCATCTTAGCCGTTTACCAAACTCCATTAGCTTCATTCACCATTATTCCTAAACACATGTACACATACACACTGTTGGACCCCACCCCTCATTGCTTAGGCATTAGCTATACACTGTACCAATACAGTCGTGATATGATACCCTCTTCTCTTATAAATGGAGCCATCTGTCTACTCTCTCTCCTTTGTGTGGTGCATGAAAAGCAAATGTGCATATATTGTTTTTTGTTTACAAGATGATATACCCCAACATACATCCCAGTATTGTATTGCTTACTTACATGAAGCCCACAGTCTCCTTCTGTTCATTCTAGGTTCACTGACCCAGTGAGCGTGATTCCTTGTGAGTTACCCTGGATGCATTATTTTGGTACCCTCTACCCACTTTCTCCTCCCTTGCCCCCCGTAGCGCTCCGAGTACATAAAAAATACAGACGGACGACCCAATTTTAGGCCTGGCCCTGGGAAGTGGGGCCCGACATGGGGCCATCAGACACAGGACAGTCCCCTGCTGGGCTGGGCCCAGTGAGCCCTGATCTGATCTGACAAGCCCAATGAACAAGGCAGGAAGCCTTCCAGAGATGTGTGTTCCACTGGATGCTAGAATAAGTTGTCTTTGTGCTATATCAAAGTATGACAAGAATTGAGTTTTCTTTTTGGAATAGAAAATCTAACCTAGCTGTACTTTCAGTGCATTTTGGGGGTTTCATTTGCGAAGGCATGAACGTTTTCACTCACATGGCAGCGCTTTTTGGCGGCGAGTCCGCCTCCTGATGACATCTATAGTCCTCAGCGCAGACGCAGATGTTTCGCAGCGTTCGAACTGCAGCAAAACAACACACAGAACGTAATGAATATAAAAAAAGGTGCCAAATCACAGCCTTTAACTGCATGTCGAAACGGAGCAGCAGCACTGAACTTCAAGAGCTCACGATGACTCATCAACACGCTAGTCGCTGAACAATACTTAAAACAAGAGCCCGTCTCTTAAACATCAGACACACCGATACACTCCAGCTTCCTCTGGGGGCAGCAGTCGTTGCAGAGCAGCTTCAGCTCCTGGACGGCTGACTGGTAGGGGAAGGAACACTCTAGGCCGCCGGCGTCCTGGGGGAAGAGTTTGAGCGGTACGCCGACTACCTCGGGCGAGGCGTCGCGGTAGCGCTTCATGCTACACTCGAAGGCCTGCTCCCTATCTTTGTACACTTTCCTACACACACACACACACACACACACACACACACACACACACACACACACACACACACACACACACACACACACACACACACACACACACACACACACACACACACACACACACACACACACACCTGAGCAAAAGCAGCACTGCTCGAGATCCACACACTTATCTTAGGACTAATGCTGCCCCATGCTGGCCAACAATAGGAATGCACAACTACGTTTCTTTACTTTTGTTACCTACAATTTATGTAACCAGTGTTTATGATTATTTCTTTTCAAACTACTTGTTGCAAACCTATAACTCATTTGTGCCTTAAATCTAAGTAGTACACATCGTAGGAGCATGGTAAACAACTAATCCAAGAGATACAATGTGTATGTAGCTTGTAAAATATTAAAACTTTAAAAAGAGCACTTAGGTACAGCACTACCTTCATAAACAATCAAAAACCAACAAATATACGCTTTTGCTCATCATTCTCTAATCTTGTTAATTTAAAATGTTAATGTATTTGTTTGTTACTTGTAGATTGGTACACAAACCAAAACATTGTGCATGAGTTTGTTTCAGGCTTTGGTGGACAAAAGTCTGAATTACCTGAAGAGAACTAGCAGGGGGCTCCATAGTGGTGCGAAGAAGGCTTCCTCTATACTGGCTACACACAGGTCCTTAGAATTGACTGTGTTCAGACATTCAAAGGACAGCAAACACAGAGAGAGCAGCTGATCTGAAACAACAGGCAGAGAGCCAGGTGTCAAGACAGAACATCTACTCAAAAGACAGCATTAAATAAAACTGGTTCTGCCTTGTTTTGGTTTCAAAATCGGCATTGCAAAAACCAATAAGTAGAACCTAAAAATAGATTTCTAAAAGCAAATCGCTATTGTAGCCTACAGGTGAACAATGTAGCCCCTTCTGAAGTACACCCAATGCTCACCAATGGAAATGTGAATGTCCTTGACAATGGCCTTGAGGTGCTCCCTCAGTGCTTGTACTTCCAGCTCCTGCCCCCGGCTCTCCTCCTGCAACGGTTGCACAGAGGGTTCAAGGGTCAGCTCTGTGTTGAGATTGCTGTTGTCGTGAGACGGCTTCCATTCCAGTTGGTTGAGGAACTGCTCCAGGTCCTCGAAGGAATTCTCCCGGTCCACAAGTACCGGCATGGCAGGACATTTCGCTTCCCCTTTCTCAGCCAAGTGGACCACGAAGTCCCGGGACGGAGAGAGCGCGGGGTCCAAGCAGAACCTCTCTGTGATGATCCCAAACACTTTGTTGTTCAGGTTCTTCTGAGGCTCTGCATAGAGCCAAGTGGATGAATGACGAAAGAATTATAACAATTTGTAAAAAAAGAACTAATAATTGTTTCTCTTTTTCACTTTAACTTGATCTCATAGAAGAAGTTGCTTTTGTAAATTGGTCCTTTGTAAAAACATTACATTTGATTACTGTTCAAATCGACTTTGCATATACTTGTTCTACTTTGCCCATAGCCAGCTCACCAAAACCATATGGGCGATTATTATTACTACTGGTATAGGATGCAAATCTGTAGGAGCAATTCTGCATGCAAATTCATAAGCAGCTGCAGAAGCTTTTGCCAAGGAATCCTACAGTGTGATGTACAGATACTGTGTATCCTACAGTTTTTTTCACAAATCTTGTGTTGCGATTCCTATAGCTACTCTGAACTTTTTTCCTAAAAAGTATCGGCCAAATTACTAAATGAATATACTTAGATTTTGGAGTTTTACTTTGAGAATCATCTCTATGTATAAATTCCTTTATACAAATAATAATTGTATACTTCAAGGGCGGAATTTACATAAATGCCGCTTGCATTTCCCTTTTGAAAGGCTGCCCATATTTTCAGTCACATGCAAGGCAAAATGCTCAAGGATAACACATTTCAGGTCTACCTTGATGCAGTTGGGGACTGCCCAGCAGGCCTTTACTGATGATGGGGTAGAGACGGTTGTACACACGATACTGGTGCTTCCTCAGCAACGTCATAACCGGGTGGTCTGGGCAGCTGGCACAATATGCGTAAAAGAAAGCAAAAAATAAAAAATACATGAATAAGCAACATCCAGAACATTGCCTTCTCTCTCTATCTCCATCTCTCCGGCACACAAACAGATGCAAACACACTTCTTGAAATTGTTTTCGGTGGAAGTGAAATGGCCACTCATGATGACACAGCAATTCTTCAGAACAACCAGAAGAGCAATGAAAACATTCAAATCATGATTAAAGTGTAGTTTCATTTCACATTTCCTCTCAAGTTGTGCCGCCTACCTGAGCAAGTAGGATACTAAACCAGAAACCAGCGTGGCATCGTCAGGATTCTTCTTGAGGTTGACTTTCCACTGTTTGGGCCAGTCCTGCAGAACAAAGCCATACATGACCCAGTGTCAAGACACACACATGCACTAACACATGCACAAACACAGACTCAGTCAGGGCTCCCTCCACCCGCTCCTCTGTGGTGTTCAACAGGACTAACGTGGTCCTGCTCGTACTCCAGGATGTTAGCATAAATAACTCGCTGCTCTTGTTCCTCAGTGGTCGTGGTCCCTGACGCTGCAAATCTCCTGAAGCAAGACAGACACACAAAGATGACAACAATAGTGTACCAACAAAAACAATACATTGCATGAAAGCAAACTTTATTTACAAAACAATGACCAAGGCCACACCCAAACACACCCACACCCTCTACCTGTTGGCCTCTTCCTGCAGCCTAAGTCTTCGCTCTTCCATCTTCCTTTGGAGCTGATTCATTGAATTAGGGAAATGCAACAACATTCCTATTAAATTAACTATCCAGACCTATTATTAGGTAGAAATAGTTGAATAAAAGAAAATCTCACACACACACACAGGCTTAGATGATGTTATGGACGTGACCAACTAAATAATGTTTCAATACATTTCGAACAAAAGGATACAGCATCCTGTCTGGCTTGGGCTATGATGAGGTTCTCCATCATCTGCCGCTGGAGAGACAGGGACTGTAAGGTCAAAAACAGAGGGGAGCGTTAGAAAAATTGCTACTGCCTCCACATTCTGCATAGGACCCAGCCACATTCATTCTAACCTAAATCTCACGATTATCTGACATGAGGATGCAATGCTTAGCCATTTATGTTTAACCTCAAAAAAGCTATACAGGTACATGCATGCATGTACCACATACGTACATATACTGATTTGAAAACTTCAACTAAAATTTCAAATTTCGAAATGGTTAATTTGGCCTGAAAGCTAGAAGACATATAGTTTAGGAAAGGATTTAATGTGGTGCATTTGGTGTGGCCCAATACTCTATAATGTATGTTACTGGGTCACATTATTGTTAATGGTCCTATTCAAAACTTTGTGATTGGAATGCAAAACCATGATTGTTGTGTTTTTTTGTCTTTTTTTAACTGGATTGAAACAAACATTTACATTTGACCTAGCCTTTAGCTACCCTTTTATGAAAGGGATATGCTGTGATCTAAAGAGACTAGAAGACCCTGTTGCATCGCAGCTGCTGTCAAAGGCAGCTGCTGCTAATTAGTATCCCCACACAGAACTCTTCTTGTGGATTTAAACTACTTTGACCTGGTTAAACAAAGTAAGATTCATCGCGACGTCACATTGCGATGTGACGTCGCGATGTACAAGGCCTGGCCATAGGTCCTCCTCTGATGTATTCCAACGTACACCACGGCTTTAGGGATCTCTGTATGGCTCCACTGCCATCACGTTTAAGTAACTCTTTGTATTTGGGCAAAAGTATGGATGCCCAAATTGAAATCGTAGCCAAACTGACCCCGCCTACTTAAGTATACATGAGTACATTCATGTAGGCCTATGCCTTATGGAAGGCCATTGTTTTGCAACGCTCGTCGACTCCACGTCATCCTAACACGTCAGTTAAGTTGCAGCTGAACTCAATCAACCCGTTGCTATGCGGTTGAGAGGATTTTACTGTGTTACGAGGGCTCCCCATGGAAACATTTAAACTATACTAATTTAATTAGCGTCATAAATGCATAGGCCTAGGTATCCAAATCCGAGAAGTCTGTCTAAATGTTCACAGTCTAATACAGCCATCGTTTGAGCATGAACGCAATAGGCTTTTGAGGAGCGTTATACGGCCATAAAAACATTACACGTTTATATTGGACTAGGCTTCGTTGGTGATTTGTAAAAAAAAAAAAAAAAAAAAAAAAACATTACGGGATTTACCTGTAAGAATTCCTTCAGTTTTCTCCAGTAAACTCGCGGCTCCATTTGGTTATTAGTACGACTGAACATTTTCCTTTTATTTTCTTCCTTATTGTTTATGTAGGTGGTTAAAATAACTAGTGCATCAGAGGAACGATATTAGCGATTCAGTTAAAGTTGATCTTTAAAACCTCCTTGTTCCGTTTAGAACAAGGAGTAAATTGCGTTAACAAAAGACAATCCTATATATCCTATGTATTCCAAAACGAATGTGTCTAAATTAAGCTATGGTTTCCAGCCACGCAATCCCTGTTCTCCGCAGACATGGGCCTGAAACAATTGAACAGAGCAGTGATTGACTGCTGATTGTCTTCCAAAACATGCTTAGCGGAAAGGGCGTGGAATCACACGCTTCATTTGTTTACCGTCACGTGTAGGTATGTTATTGGCGGTCCTTGTTTGACCATTTTCCGTTGGGATGTGTGCTGCGTAATCGATGTCATTGTTTCGAATTGAATTTATTTCACTAAATGTTGGAGCCATTCATTTCAAATGGATTGCACAAGCGATATTCAGCTGATAATGGATAATAGGCAGAAATCGAACGTATGCTGCGTGCTTCCAAATATAGGCTGATGCACGCTGTATCACATGGACACTTCGGGGTACGCCAAAGAAAAGTATTTCGTGGTTCATCGCGGGGGTTAGACTACTTTAAGTTACATCACACACTTTGCAGGGCATGCATATAAAGGATATTTGTTGTTTCAGCCTCACCCCTTTCATTTACTATGGGTCCAAATGGCTATGGATCCGCTGAGAAAAGCCCCCTCTCACATACACAAAAATCACCACGTTTGATCCCAATGTCTGAAGGGTGCCTTTTTTTTCCTGATCAATGCCTTCAGAAATGAGGCTTTGATCTGATCACTGTTCAGACGGTGCCGCCACAAACGTACTCACCAGAGACGTCTTTTGGTAGGCTTGACCTGGGGCGAGCCTTGCCAGGCGAGCTTCATAATTAGCTTTCAACTTCTGGTTCATGCGTGATGCTTCCTCAATGGGCGTCAGCGCTCTAAAGTCCAGACACACACATCAAAACAGTGAGGAGTGTACACAGGTATTTGTAAAAATACAACTACTCTCATTGGGGTATACATCTTTGTGGATTAGCAGCTCCTTAATAGCTTGAGAATAGTTTGGGTGACAATCCTAAAAGATTAACTGACTTGTAAGGGCTGGTTTAAAACTCCCCGCTTTATCAGATCATTGTTTGCTGACATGATAGCTGCATGGAATCAAATGGTGTTTGCACAGGCTGTGTGAGGCCTCATGGTTGTGGGCGACCCTTACTTTCTGCTTGTATCCTGTGATTCGGCTGTTTGGAGCCTCTGGAAGACCTCAGGAGGTACAAAAGGAGTGGGCTCCTCACCCCCCTCTGACAGCCCTCTGCGGTGATTAGATTTTGACGGGCTGGCTGCTTTTGGAGCTACATCAATAAGTGTGTCATATTGAGGGTCCGTGGGAAAAGAAAGAGGGGAAGTCTATTTACTATTTAGTCATTTAGTAGACACTTTTATGACTCAGTGAATTATTTTCATGTAATCTTGCCCAAGGATGCCTACCGTTAAACTGTGGACATTCAGGTTGTCTAACTTTTATATATATATATCACACATCAGAACTGAAAGAACAATTTTATATCAATCACCAAGGGTTTCCTCAATGCTGATTTGGTAGCTGGCACTCAGAACCTTTGGTGTTTCTGGTTGGTGGAGCAGAATGGAAGGGGGTGGTGTCGAAGTTCTGGGGGTGGAGATGTCATGGGACTGGTGCCTCCTCCCTGTGAAGGACTTGGCTCTCTCTATACACTGTTCTGCTAATCGGAACATCCGCTCCACCTCTACTGCCTCTAGCTCGCCCCCCTCTGTGTGAGAGAGAGAGAGAGAGCAAGAGAGAGAGAGAGAGACATTACAAATACTTTTCTTTCCATTACCATGGTGATCTCATTACATTTCAGATCTGATTATAAACTTGTTGACGAGATTTAGACTCTTCTTCGAGTTGATTGGATCAGTTGGGGGTAGAATGATTAGGCCTAACTGTCGGTTACCTCTCAGTCATCTGCTTCTGGGCAGAACCAGATTGATCAATAGGATGTGTACTGGACTAATGGGCTATGCAAACACTGATTAAATTAAGTATACAAATAGAATGGGTACAATAGCTTTCTGTATTAAGTCCTATCAGGACATGTACACAAATCTTACTTTTCGTCACCGCATCTTCCAAAAGTGCATGTGATATGTAGTTGATACTCCTGAGGTATTCACAGTAGGCTTCCTGAGGGGGGTGGGGGTGGAGAGAGGAAATGTTGTATGCTGCTATTCCATGAACACAGACTAATAACAATACAAATTTATAGTTGTAATAACTGGATCACTATAGGACAAAAAAAAACGTGCTACTTTAAGGTTTAACAGCACATAGCGTTTTTAGGGTAGGAAAGATAGTGGCAGTCGGTACTTGTGACTGAAGACAACATGTTTGTTTACATAATGTCATTGACTATGTCTGATAAGATTGAAACTAGCTTTCAACCAGCAGTGAAACGAGACGACGTACTACCTTATGCTGATTCTCTGCGTCCATTTGTATCGCAGTTTTAGCCATTCTCATGGCATTTTGAAGTGGTTTTAGTATTGTCTCCGAACCAAACGCTGCCATAATTGCGCCGGAAATGACATATACACAATTCCTGGATAGGGAAGTGTTGGTTGCACACACTTGGGAGTGGTTCCCGTTTCCCAGGCAGAAATTGAAATCCAAATTAACAATTTAATAGCCGAGCACAGAGTGGATTAGTCCAGCAGTGAGATTGATTGAGTGACGTGTGTTGACAGTCACTGACAGATCAATTGTTTATCGTGTATTGTTTCATGGATCAAATAAATTAAAAAATAAGTTGAGCAATTCGTCAGTTTTTTTTTATTTGAACCTCTATGTGATAACAACGTATTCTAAGATTATTTTTTTAAATGACCTCTTTTAAAATAATCTCTCAAATATGAATCGCGACGAATGTAGTTTTCTGGCAAGGGTGGCGCTGTCTGCCTTTTTGTCCCTGACGTGCATACAACTTCCGGGTTTCAATGTTTACATCTTGGAGCTGATTTCAAACGTTTCAAATCCAGATTTCTGCTTGGCTAGTGTTTAGGAAAACTATGTGCATTGGGAAACTCGCGCATTTGCGTTTGGTTTTATACTGCACCTCAACGTTTTAAGGACAAATATTTATTCTTAAGTCCATTTCATTTGCAAAGGTAACTAAACAGGGTCTGGTTATGATAGCTACTATACGTACCACAGATGATCCTCTTTAGCATTTTTATATCCGAGATTAATTGTTTGTATAACGATTCTGGAAATAATAGTCATGAAAAAGAAAAGCAAACGTGCGCGGTTGTGTGATCCTTCACAAGAAAAAAATGGGACCGTGAACGTAATTGCCAGTGGGTTCCAGAAATCACCTGGAAACAGAGGGCGACCACGAAAGAAAGCCACGCCGACCCCAGCTGTACAACATGGTTTTAATCACAGCAACCCTACATCACTAGAGAAGTCAGCAAGTTTCAACTTAAGCATGACAACAGTTGGCGAGACACAAAGTCATATTGACAGCAAATCAAAAATATCAGGTGGGAATGTCCTATTATTTAGAATTGGAACGAGATTACTTCACATTTGGCCAAGTTGTCATAAGCCATTGTAGTCCTGCCTTTGTACTGCAGTAGTCTCATCACAGGCTGACCCAGAATACTAACATGTTTCAATGCCTACAGGTAGACTACCCCAAGCTCTCTGTCGGCTCTGCCATGGTAAATTCTCACCACGAAGCTTACGGCACGCCTTTAACAAGTTGCCTCAGGATTTGGCTGAATACGAAGACTATGAAGACACCGCTCCCCAGTCAGCCCTCCTCTTCCACACTGACTTCCAAAGGCTGGTGGGGGTACCACTGGACCGTGACCCACGGCTGTCAGAGTTTGTCTGTAAGAAATGTTACACCAACTTCTACAAATGTCACAGCATCCTGCTCAGGTTTCTACAGAGAGTTAACCTGCTGCCTGTAGGCAAAGAAAACGCTAGAGACCGGTAAATATGATCAAATATATAATTAATATGTGGAACCGTATATATTTATATACACATACATATTCCACTTTCCATGAGTTTACTATTAGTTGGCAAACATTTGTCTCTTTTTCAGGAAGAATGAAACGTGTCCTAAGTCATTGGTGAATCTCAGTTCGACAAGTATGTGATTGTCCTCCTTCTCGTTCTTGTTATCATGAGAACTAAGCAAAGTCCCAATGAAAACTGCATCAAAGATTTCGATTTCATTGATTTAAAATAATCGCACAAATAAAAGCATCCTCCATTTGATTTAACTTTGTCTCACTATTCTTCATTCCTGTTCGTAGTGCCGCCGTCTTTCACATCCGACCCCAAGTGCCTCCATAGCCTGGTGTCCTGGGCTCACCACCATGGGGAGGCCTGCCATTCCTGCCCCGACCTTAAGGAGGTCCTGGAGGGCCAGTGCTGGGGCTCGGTCCGGGCCGTGTGGGGCTGCTTGAGTGGTCACAGTTACATCATGGACACGCAGCGCACCGCTGGCGCCAATAGTAATCCGGGATATGTGGCCGAACTTAGCTGTGCTCTATTGGGTGTTGGCGAAGGTGCGTGTGAAGAGGGAGACGAAGGGGATATCAACGCACAGGAAGAAGACCACGACGATGAAGTAGGTGGGGGCCAGCCCAGTCTATCTGCAGCTGCTCCACTGACGCACCACTCAGGCCGGAACGATGGTGCTGCGTACCCAGAAGACGGTGAGGAGAAAAGATTCCTTACACCATGTGACAATCCATCTCTCTCTGTATCTGGTGTTGGTGACCAGAAGTGCTAGTGCAAGAGACCTACTTTTTTTTTACCACCGTTGGGGGGGGGGGGGGGGGGGTGCTTAGCAGCTAGATCAGTTAGTGGGGGGGGGGGGGGGGGGGTGCTTAGCAGCTAGATCAGTTAGTGGGGGGGGGGGGGGGGGTGCTTAGCAGCTAGATCAGTTAGTGGGATGTTGGGTTGAGGAACAGACCCCTCCATGGTGTGTGCTTGTGTGTGGACCTCCTGTGATGCAGTTACCACGTAAAAAGTTATAATCTCCTTGCAAGCAGGTGCCGTATTCAATTAGCGATGGTTAACACTGAAAACATTCATATAGCATTTGATGCCAGTAACACTACACTAGAAAAACTAACTTTTGGTTTTCAAACTCAAAGTAAATCCTACCATGGTAAAATTTTCCACAGTTTGAATAAACACTTATGTTGTGTTTTCTTTTTGGATATTGTTGACCTTGGTTGTTATTGTTGTTTAGAGTTCCTAGGCAGTGAGCAGGTGCCATTCCCGCCTCCTGGACAGCTGCACAACATGGCCGTAGCCGGCGAGATGTCAGACAGGTTAACACACACACGGCATGTACATAAACACACTTCAACATTTGCGTCACGTTGACAACACTAAAAGGCAGCATCTAGTAAAGCACAAAACATTTAGTCTACAATAACGTGTGTGTGTCTGTGTCGTGCATGATGAATCGTTTGTGCTTCTTGGGGAAACAGAGATCGGTCTATTGAGGACTTTGATGAGGGTAGGAAGAAAAACGCCTCAGACGACGATCTGTTCCAGCCTTATCAGGATAAAAGGTTAACTCTTCTTCTGCACTCAATAATCTTGTCTCATCCCAAAAGTATAATCTATTGGTTTATTTGGTTTGAGTAACACAACAATCCATGTTTTCATATTGAGTGCACCCTCTTCCTTTTTTGTGTGTTTCGACTAGGCCTCGGAGAGTGAAGGGGCCAGGCAAGGGGAGGCGAGGCCCTAGCAGCCGAGAGGAGCCCAAGGTCCGAGGTAAACCGGGACCTAAGCCTGGCTGGAAGAACAAGTTCAAACCTCAGGGGTATGTTTAAAATCTTAAAAAGTCTTTGTCTATATTTTACGCAACATAAGAACATGCTGTATCCACGTATTTCCATAATAATCTGGGGATTGGCAGATTTGGTTGCATTGTCTCGTATTACATTTCATCACCCAATGACATTCTCTTGTCTAGAGAGGATTCACTTTACAAACATTGAGGAACTAAAGAGCACAGTCCCAAACTAATTTTTACAATACAAACTATGTCAAGTGACAAATTTGTGTTTGATTTGTGTCGTTTCTCAGTGAAGAGCTACCCAATATCTACAAGTGTCCATATCAGGGATGTACAGCAGTATACAGAGCCACTGATGGGCTAAAGGTCAGACTCAAGCAGATATCATACATGTTTACAATGTAAAAACCAGGTTTCCTATGTGTTTTATTACACTGAATGCTATAATACACCGCAACCGAGAGGAATAACCACTGAAATCCCTGCAGTGCAAATAATTGTATTCTCGAATTGATGTGGTTTTTAGAAGCACATAAAGGAGCAACACGAGGAGAACCGAGAACGGCCTTGTCCTTATCCTGGCTGCAACAAGATCTTCATGATTGACCGCTACCTGCAGCGACACGTCAAGCTTATTCACACAGGTGAATTAGGTCACTTGTCTGTTATCTTGTTGGGACCACCTCCTCCGCAATGTAGTGGCTTTCACTCAAACTCAGGACTCTTTCACTGTGTCATAGAAATCCATATTTGTGTCTTATTGTAATTATTTCAAAACTATTCTGTTTACATGTTATCCTGGTGACAATTACAGTCTTAATGGTCTATTTATTGACTGTTTAGTAACTCCCCGGTAACCTTGCACCTAACGTGAATGAGCAGGACAATGCCATGGTCAGGTTTTGCTTCTTTCTGTCCCCATCATGGCAAAACAATGTGTATGAATGATACAAACACCACACTACTCCCCATCTAGTGTGTCCTTTTGTCCTGTTTTTGACATCATCATGGTGTTTCCAGATGAGAGGAACTACATCTGTGACCAGTGTGGTCAGACCTTCAAGCAGAGGAAGCATCTTTCAGTCCACCAGATGCGTCACTCTGGAGCTAAGCCACTGCAGTAAGTAGGCTATCAGTCAACCGATCTTGACTCCTGCAAACCTTCTAAACCAGGATATCAACCAGGTGTCGCATACAGTTATGGTCCCTTGAGCTATTTCAATCCTACCTTTTTAAAGCATTATTTCACCCATTTTGCATATTTCTCTTAATATCATCCACTCGCACACCGCCATGAAGTACACAAAAAAATATACTGACCAAAATGTCATCGTGATCCTATGTTTGGTGTGAAACTATACATTTTTACCTCCCACACATTGTCCTTAATCAAGTTGAACGTAGCTTTCTTTGAAACTGCCAATCAGCGAAAATCGATTCCACCTCAGTGCCCTCCTTCTCTCTCCCAGGTGTGAAGTGTGTGGCTTCCAGTGCCGCCAGCGCGCTTCTCTCAAGTACCACATGACTAAGCACAAGGCCGAAGCTGATCTGGAGTTTGCCTGCGTTCTGTGCAGCAAGCGCTTTGAGAAGGCGCACAACCTCAACGTCCACATGTCCATGGTCCACCTGCTGACCCAGGGGGAGGCCCTGAGAGGTGTCCCCCTCCAGCAGCGGCCCACGCCTAGCCAGCTATACTCGGACATGCACACAGTCACAGAGACGGGAGAGGTGGTCCATCAACAAGAACAGGAGAGATGACCGTGGAGCGTGAACTGTTTGCCCCGATAGCATCAAGGATTTGTGGGACCGTGGGTCCCTGGTCTTTTGCGGACAAAGACATTGTTTACATGGGTCCTGATCGCAGAGGGATATGCCATGTACTCCTCGTTTACAATATCAGACATGTATATCCTGTTTGACAAACTGATGCCAACGATGATTTAAAGAAACCGTTTAAGCAGTAAAACAGGGTGTAAACATTATTATTAACGTCATTATATCCCCATTTGGATATGTAGGACAGATAGAAGAAGGTTCAAAACTACACCGAGAGTAGAGGTAACTAGCTGAAGCATAGTGATGGCCTTGCTGACCATCAAAACCAAAGGTTTAGTTAGTTACGGACTCATTTTAGCACTATGCATTTGAATATTGTTTTTATCCCTTAAAAAGCACCACTGACCTTTAAAGCTGCTGTAGGTTCGATTTGAGAGTTGTACAGAGAGAGCAGAAAAGGGCAAAAGAGAGACTTTGAAACCATACAACAAAAACACTTCCCCTCCCTCCCTACATTTTTCTGCCTTTGAGAAGTGTTGCATTTCACACCTGTGATTGACAGGCAAGATGGATTCCCTAATGAGCTGGGAGTGGACTAAAACCTAAATTGGCTCATACAGAAGCTGGTGCAGTCAACTTGAAAGGCATATTTTCACAGGACATTGAACTTACTAATAGCTGATGGATGGCTATGCCATTTCAACAAACCCTCTTAAATCTTAACTTTCTAGCTTTGAAACAATAATGTATTCTCCATTATTATTACATCATGCATTTCCTAAATTGGAAACTACATACTCATTGCAGCCAACCCGTACTTCCAGACTGCTCCATGGACTGTCGACTCATCAATTGCCGAGTGTATTCATAGAAACATAAACCTCTTACGTAAGATGGTTTTATTAAGTTATTCTGAGGAATAAAATAAATTATCTTTCTAACTATATAATGTAATAAACCGTGCAAAGGAAGATGAAAATGTATAATACAGACTTTATAAGTCATGTGTGTGTGGTTCATGACCTGCATGATGTGTAGAGGGGTTTTGATGGATGTTTAAACAGCAGTCCATTTCTAAGACAATAAATATTAGCACTGAAACTGCAACGACAAAACTATTCCAAATGACATTCCTCAAAACACAACGTCCAAGAACACCAAATTGAAGATAGGGTGGGAGATTTCACGGGTCAAAGGTCCCCTCGGTCAGTCAGAGGAAATCCATCTCTTGGCTGAGGCTGGTGGGGCCAAGGTGTGTGGAGAGGGCTGCAGCCACCTCCAGGTCCAGCTCTGCACACAGGGACTCCAGCTGCAACGCATCAGGAGGACAACACAGAGCAGAGCCCGCAACAGGAGGAGAGAGGGCGGTCATGATTATGATGACCTGAATCATTTTTGTAGAGCAAGTTTAGAAATATAAATGCACCGCTTTACATTTCACATCGCTTGTGACATAATCTACCTGGCTATGTTGGGTGGAGGAGAGAGCAGTTGGGGGAGTCTGGGATATGGTCCTCAGTAGAAACTGCCGGGCTTGGCCCAAGATCTGTGACGGCTCCATCTGACAACAAGATACACATCCATCATCATACTCCATTCATCTATCAGTGCTGTCCCGCTGTGGTAGAGAACGCTATGAGGTGATGCACAGTTTAAACTAATAGACTGTATAAAATAAATTTAAACACCTGCCCGGTCACCTGATTGACATGGGGTTCAGCGATTAGATCGGGTGTGTGTCCATCCAGGAAGAGTTGAAACAGACCGGCATAGCAGAGGACGGCAGTATGGAGGAAACCTGGACACATGACTGCCCTCTTCAGCAGCTCAGGGCTCTGCTCTAGCAGCAAGCTAAAGGAACACACATATTACCATGGTCTTTATACAACATTATCAACAAAATACAACCATACTTTCAATTGCTTCTATTTTGCATATGAGAAAAAATAAATCACCTGTAGAATGCCAAGGACCTCAGTCGTGTGTACTCATCCAGCGTTGCCATGGTAACTGCCTGGTAAGGTCCTTGATCTAGTAGGGGGGGAATCTGTGAGTGCCAGTGATTTTCACGATACAAATACAAAGGTAGAACACTTCTAACTGAACAATCATTCAATGAAGGTAAAGTGCCGTTACAGCTTCCAGCTACCATTGTCTGACCAGTAGTAAAAACTATATCAGAACTTGGACTTGTTTAATCTAAGCGCCTGGGAGGACAGAGGCATGCAGTTCAGTGTACCGGCAGGCTGAATCTTGAATATAAGATGCCAGTCTGGAGAGTCCATGAGCACCGTCAGGAGGTCAGTGCACATCTCCCTGGATCCCTGCCTGCCGGCCTCCTACGCACAAACAGCCGACAAGTTAACTTAGTTAACATTTTTTGTATTACAATGTTTATGACTAGTTAGTTATGGGTTACATATATATACATATATATAAACACACACATATATATAAACACACACATATACATATACAGTATATACACACACATATGTATACACACACACACATATATATTTAGATGTGTATATATGTGTATATATATATATATATATGAGTATATATATGTACATACATACAGTACATACATATATACACATACATATATATATTATATATATACATACATATATACATTATATATATATACACATATATACACACATATATATACACACACGTACATATATATACATTATATATATATAATATCTATATATATATTTATACACACACACACATATATATATATATATATATAATTTTTTAAAACTTTTGCTTAAATACATTGAAGAAAAAATCCAATCGTAGGCTCGTATCTACAGTGTATCTGGTTGCTGAGCTTCAATCTATCACATTTGTAAAGTTAGCTTAGTTGTATAAATATTCGCTGAAGGCCAGTGTTTGTGTGAGACCGTGAGACACCTATTAGTTTTAGTTTGTGTGTTTATCTGTGCATTACCTCAGGGTAGAGGATTGTTGCCAGAATGTCAGTCACACAGAGAAAAAGCTGAAAAACCAACACCTGGAACGAAATAATAACATTGATATATTGAGAGGTTTAAGGTTTAACACACACACACACACACACACACACACACACACACACACCCCCACACCCACACCCACACCCACACCCACACCCACACACACACACACACACACACACACACACACACCCACCCACACCCAACATAGAAGATTAGGTCTAACCGGAATTGATTCACGATCTTTGTCAAAAACAAAACAGAAATCCATAGTGAAGCTTTAAGCATTTTCAAAGATAGGGGATGGAGAGGTTTCACGGTTAGTATTCGTCTTGTAAACATAATGACACTCAACATCATGATATGATATAGAACAAAAGATCACACCAACACAAGGTCAGACTAACACTACTGCCATGCTCTAATTGGTTCACTTGTGCCATATTTAGATCCCTATGGGGGAGGGCTTTACGAAGTTTGAGTGTTCAAATCTTGTTCCCTATAAAGGGCACTATTTAACACCCATTCACTGTAAAATAAGTGAACAATGATGGACAATTATTTCCGCATTAAATCCCAGATGCTTAGCGGTTTTCATTTTCAACAGTTCATCGAAAAGAGATGGTCGGCATATGCCTTTTTTTATGCAAATGAGCTGCCACAGGGTGATGTGACCAACTTGCAGTCCAACTTCAATTCTCTCCACCTCTGAAATCTGCATTCAGTGTAAATCCTGCTTTAGACCTCTTCTTGACGTTCGCTGTCTTGTACGTGGACCTAGGTCTTTTGGCAGCTGAAGGCGCTGGGCTTATCAGTAGTTCTGCCATAGCAAGAGGGCAACTAGTGCTGTGGGAGTGTCTATCTTTGTATACTCCTATACACAGGGCAAGAAAGCCCCCTGCAGTAAAACAACAACAAGATTTTACTACGGGCAGCAGAACAGTTTTCGAAATACAATTGATCAGGTATGGGATGAAATTTAATTTAGGTGATTGCTGCTATCTGTAGCTATAGGTATGGACTACAAATATATCTAGGTCATTTTATTACAAATAAATAATAAATATATATGTTAACCTTACAAAAAGTCAATTTAAAGAGCCAGTGAACCCAAAACCACGTGGTCATTTGTCTTATAGTATGATCGTCAACATAGTAATCTATGCCATTTTATCACTGTTACTGAAATAAGTCCCCAATTTAGAGAAAAAAGGGGTAAAATCCTATGTTTTTGCCATTCTTCCCAAAACACTAAGTGAACGTTCCACTCTGCTGCGAACGCAGATGGCGTTCTTTTCGTGACGTCAGACTACCTTATCTGAGGTAGTCTGACGTCACGCCCAAGGGGCACCGGCGGCGCGGTTTGTGTGGACAGAGAGCTGAGGGGACGATAAAGATGGGCTTTTCTGACACTTATTGTATAACGCCACAGTGTGTGTGGATGGTGAAGCTCCGTGTGAGCAGCCATTTATTTAATACCCACATCCGAGGTTAGGCTTACCGGACACATACTAGCCTATAACGCTGCTACGGTGTGTGTGGATGGTGAAGCTCCGTCTGAGCAGCAATGTTTTTAATGTCCGCATCCGAGTGAGGGTATAGGTGACCGGGAAGGTCACCTATAGTATAACGCTACGGGGTGTGGTGTAATTCATATAACATCGCTTATTATAATGCTCATAACAGATACACGACGGTACTAAAAAAGTATCGTAAAATTGGCGTGGGTCGTTACCATGGGGATAACACGCCCCCCCTCTTACAACTCTCAGCTTAAAACACATTTCTTTTAATCACATAGTGTTCGAAATCCATCTGAAACACTGGGTTCACTGGCTCTTTAAGCAACCAATATGCGTCGCGCCGATAGTCAGTTCTCCGGTGCTTAATTTGTGTCTGCATTTCCCCTATTCCCTGCCTTACTTGTTCCCTTAATAGTGTTCTATATCATGTTCACTATAAGGAACTATAGGGATTAGGAAACTAATACCCAACTAGAACACAGCCATAGTCACCTATGGCATGCAACATGGCTCAGGCAGAGTGGCAGGTAAAAGCAGTTCTTCCTCACCTGTGTGCAGTGCTTGTCCTTCCTTTGCACCAGTGTTTCCAACGTTTCCCTGAAAGCCTGGCCCTTCTTCCCTTGCAGACCCCCCTGGTCTCCCCTGGCGAAGTGCAGGCTGGCAGCCAACAGCAGAGCTGGAGCTTCAGGCAGTGGAGACACCACTGACTGTTGTGAGCTGCAGATGATGAGGAAGAAGACACATACAACACATGATAAAGTCAAGAGGATCAACATTTGCCTGGAAAGCCCAAGTGTTAAGTACACAGTTCAAATGGATAATTCAGTACAGCATTTAGCTTGAACTGCTCACAATGCATTTAGTTTCTTCCACATTACCACACTATTAGGAGGTACACTATATTGCCAAATGTTTTGGGACGCCTGCCTTTACATGCACATGAAGGTTAATGACATCCCATTCTTAATCCGTAGGGTTTAATATGGAGTCTGCCCACCCTTTGCAGCTATAACAGCTTCAACTCTTCTGGGAAGGCTTTCGACAAGGTTGAGGAGTGTGTTTATGGGAATTTTTGACCATTCTTCTTGAAGTGCATTTGTGAGGTCAGACACAGATGTT
Organism: Lota lota; assembly: GCA_026745465.1. Classification (NCBI taxonomy): domain Eukaryota; kingdom Metazoa; phylum Chordata; class Actinopteri; order Gadiformes; family Lotidae; genus Lota; species Lota lota. Next base: position 263,185 of record JACYXH010000178.1, on the reverse strand, counting down.
GGACGAGAAAGCCTGGCTCGCAGTCTCCACTCTAATTAATCCCAAAGGTGTTCTATCGGGTTGAGGTCAGGACTCTGTACAGGCCAGTCAAGTTCCTCCACACCAAACTCGCTCATCCATGTCTTTATGGACCTTGCTTTGTGCACTGGTGCGCAGTCATGTTGGAACAGGAAGGGGCCATCCCTAAACTGTTCCCACAAAGTTGGGAGCATGACATTTTCCAAAATGTCTTGGTATGCTGAAGCATTAACAGTTCCTTTCACTGGAACTAAGGGGGCAAGCCCAACCCCTGAAAAACAACCCCACAACATAATCCCCCCTCCACCAAACTTTACACTTGGCACAATGCAGTCAGGCAAGTACCGTTCTCCTGGCAACCGCCAAACCCAGACTCGTCCATCAGATTGCCAGACAGAGAAGCGTGATTCGTCACTCCAGAGAACACGTCTCCACTGCTCTAGCGTCCAGTGGCGGTGTGCTTTACACCACTGCATCCGACGCTTTGCATTGCACTTGGCGATGTAAGGCTTGGATGTAGCTGCTTGGCCATGGAAACCCATTCCATGAAGCTCTCTACGCACTGTTCTTGAGCTAATCTGAAGGCCACACGAAGTTTGGAGGTCTGTAGCTATTGACTCTGCATAAAGTTGGTGACTTCTGCGCACTGTGCGCCTCAGCATGTGTTGACCCTGCTCTGTGATTTTACGTGGCCTACCACATCGTGGCTGAGTTTCTGTTGTTCCCAATTGCTTCCACTTTGTTATAATACCACTAACAGTTGACCGTGGAATATTTAGTAGTGAGGAAATTTCACGAATGGACTTATTGCACAGGTGCCAACCTATCACGGTACCATGCTTGAATTCATTGAGCTCCTGAGAGCGACCCATTCTTTCACAAATGTTTGTAGAAGCAGTCTACATGCCTAGGTGCTTGATTTTATACACATGTGGCCATGGAAATGTTTGGAACACCTGAATTCATAGATTCGGAGGGGTGTCCCAATACCTTTGGCAATATAGTGTATAAGGAGATATTCTACAAAATAAAACAAATTTGCAGGAGAGGATGAAGCTTTCGGCCAGACTACAAGGTGATGATTTTAAATCTTTACAGACACTTATTACTTCTGGCCGAGATTGTGTTCACCAATAACACGCTTACAAATCCTAACATGATTGGTCGAAATGCCCTGTACCCCCATATTGAGCTCGTCTGCCATTAGACTTTGTGAGACTAATACACCATAAAATCACAATCTAAAAAAAGACAATTCTTGTCCATGTGAGTAGAATTACCAAAACCTACCGATACAATGTGAGGTGAGAGGTATGTCCTGGAGTATTTATATTTCTTATAATCACGTGACAGTAAAATAAAAAAGGATAAGGATGACTAAAGGAAAATGATTACATGTGGGCCCAGTGCAGACAGTCAGGGATGGTCTTCAGCAGCTCTGGCAGCGGATCTTCATCACGGAGGCGCCGCCACACAGATGTCAGCATAGGTGACAGTCGACCCCACCAGTGCTGTACATGGCACACACACACACACACACACAGGCACAGGCACACGCACGCGCACACACACAAATTCAAATTAAGAGTAATTGGACACAATGATCACAATGACCTCTACCAGCTTTTGAAGTGGGATGTGAGATGTCACACCAAATTCATGAGTCAAGAAGTTGTATTTGCCAAATACAACGTACTGCAGTGGAATATATTTTGTCATGTATCACAAAATAAAAATAATGCTTGAAGAATAAATCAAATAAAGAAATGGATGTCCAGACTATGTTGAAATAGATGATAAAGATCTAGAGGAAGCTATAGTTATACCAGGACAGAGGAGGCTCATCGTTAACTATAGGATATTGTTTAGAGCTTGGAAGTATAGTCCTGTTCACATCAACGTCTGTGTACCACAGTGGAGACAAGAAGCAGAGGACAGCGGAGGGGGATCTCAGACCATGCCCTGTTGACCTCCGTGGAGGAGCGGGCACAACGTGCGCTGGCGCTCAGCATACCCTGGGGGGAGGGGAGAGGGGAGAGGAGGAGGTGATTGGGGATTACGTCAGTACTGAAGGATGGGAGCAGAGAGATGTGTTGGGTGTTGTGGATGGGAGATCTGGGATCTCACCCTCAGAAGGTGTGACGTGACATGGTGGGGCAGCAGTGCAGCTGGAGAGCACAGCCTCCTCTGATGCACACACACAGACCCGAAGGAAGGCAGGGGGAACCCACACATACACACACGAGTGAATGTTGTACACACGTTTATTTTATAATACCATCTGTATCTATGCTAGACCGTATTCTGGACCCTAGACCGCAGTTTGTTTAAGCAGGGAATGTGTGCAACTGTATATTTTATACATAAACAACACCTGAAGCAGATCTGACTCAACATCAAAGCACATCAAGTAGTGCATCTGCTCACCTGATACTGGTTGACATGCTCTATGCTACTGTTGAAGTCCAGAGTCCATCTCTCATCTGCGTTCCTCACTGCGACAACCAACAACTCCGCTGGGAGGGCTAGGAGAATTCTGTGACACAAAGTCAAGTCAAGTCAACTTTCTTTATAAAGCACATTTCATACACAAGGCAGACTCCATGTGCAAAAACTGGATTTAAAAGAATCTATAAGACATGTGAAAACAGGATTGAAAAGAATGCATGAAAGACATTTGAATAAAATAATAAGTACATTATAGAGTGCATTCTAGTTTAGTTGAGCAAAAGGTGAAAGTGAACATAAACGTTTTTAACCTTGATTTAAATGTAGTCAGAGTTGGAGAAAGTCTCAGATCTTCAGGAAGTTTATTCCAGCTATGTGTTGCATAGCATAATTTCAGTTATATACTTTGGCCCTAAACTATTTAGTGGTTTATAGGTGAGCAGCAGTATTTTGAAATCAATACTCTGACATACCGGGAGCCAATTCAGGGATTTGAGAATTGGTGTAATGTGTTAAAAAAGTTTGGTCTTTGTTAGAACTCTATCTGCTGCATTCTGATCAAGACCTGGAAAGAAACCATTACAATACTCTAACCTACTAGTAATAAAGGCATGGACAAGTTTTTCGAATTTGATTGGACATGAGTCCTCTTAGTCATGTTATGTTTTTCAAGTGATAGTTGGCCGATTTTATCGCTGACTTGATGTGGCTGTTGAAATTGGCACATTCAGTCCTTGACCTGCTCAATGCACAGGCACAGCAGATCTATGGGACGATAGTTGGTGATAGGGCTATAAAGATTTGTGTCGTCCGCATAACAATGGTAAGCAATGTTGTTATTTTGCATAATTAGGCCTAGTGGGAGCATGTAGAGGTTGAATAAAGATGGACCTAGGATTGAACCTTGGGGTGCTACCTCCACACGCAACGTTAGTTAGTTCAGATACATAGTTACCAATGGAGACAAAGTAGTTCCTGTCTTGTAAATATGACCTGAACCAGTTCAAGACTGTGCCAGATGGCCAACCCAATTTTCCAATCTGCACTGAGGTCCAATAGCCTAAATATTGAAAATTTGCCAGAGTCTGTGTTAGGAGGACTATCATTTACAACTTTAATAAGAGCAGTTTTAGTGCTATGAAGGGGTCAAAATCCTGACTTGTCACGGAATTGTCATAGTAGCCAGTTGAGGCTTTATTTAAAAAGCTTTTTATTTAAAATCTGAGTTTTTCAAGGCTTCAAGACAAACACAAACACCCACCCACACACACAACCCACCCACACACACAAACACACACGCACACATTTGTGTAGACATGACTGTGTGTGTGTGTGTGTGTGTGCATGCGTGTGGGAGTGTGCATGTGTGTGTGTGTGTGTGTGTGTGTGTACCTGTTCCATGCCTGTAGTGTTTGCTGCAGGCGTAGCTCTCTGCCCATGCACTGTGAGTCAGAGTTCCCAGAAGAGGAGCACCTCACAGAGAGCAGCTCAAACAGGAAGTGACATACCTCCTCCCTGCCTCTATGACCGTTCAGTTGCATTTCATAAACCAACTCCTGTACAAAAAAAAATAGATCTGAGCAACTGCATCAAAGCTACACCTCAACATAGAGTAATCGATAAGCAGGAGAAGAACATTCTGCATTCTGAACATGCAGCAATGGAGCTAATGTTGCACTTAAGTGATACTTTGGTATACTTTTACAAATGCACGCATGCAAACACACAGACCTGTAATCTAGATAGGATGTCTGGTAGACATGTGCCTGTAGCTTGAAGTCTCTGGCCACTTCTCTCCAGGCTTCTGTAGAAAACATTCCAGTTTGGCCTTCAGAAAAGATTCCCTAATTTAAGTTTCCTGTACAGTACATTGTTGAATGAAATGATACAATGTCCATCCATCCACTGTTTTAAAATTGTTTAACTTCTCTACACAAAAAAAACCAGACTAGTTCCCTGGTTTACTCCAAGACAAACAAAAGTTAGTCTAAGCAGTAACCACATTGATGCAAAACCCTTTTACTGATTACTTAATCTGGGAAGCAATTTAATTGCTACGTTCAAGACCTGTTGGATAGGAAGTCCTGAGGCGACCCTTCTTGCTGGTCCATGATGGCGTTGAGTATGAGGGTGCATAGAGCTTTCATGTCTCCTCCACAGCCCCCCTGCTCCAGAGGACCAGACAGGTAGTACTCCATGCAGGCCCACTGCTGGTACTCCTGCCTAGATCACACACACACACACACACACACAAAAACACTCATGTCTGTAAAAATGTACATGCAATGATTGTGTGTGTGTGTGTGTGTGTGTGTGTGTGTGTGTGTGTGTGTGTGTGTGTGTGTGTGTGTGTGTGTGTGTGTGTGTGTGTGTGTGTTGGCTGCATGCCTGTGTATTGTGCGTATATGCATTGAAGCGTTACCTATCTGGGTCAGATAAGACGTCTTCATTCCGCTGTACTCTTAGTTCAGCCGCCAGCCACTCTGACAAAGACAACTTGATAAAGGAAAAAAAATGGAATTGTTACACCCATTGCTCATGAATGTTTGGTCAATATCAATAAACAAATGCCAAAATCATTGTGGTAGAAAACAGGTGAAACATGAATCTAACACCAACATCAAACCCCAAACACATTTCAAACACAATTAGCGTCAGGAAAACAATTCACAGCAATTGCAAAAACCAGTGTTGGACCAGAGATGTTGCTGCTTTCAACATTGTTCCAGATACCATGCATGTGAGCTTCTAGTCAAGTCTAGTCAACTTTATTTGTATGCCGCCTTCATCCCGAAATGGCCCGTATCCGGGCAAAGCCCGTCCCCCTAAATTGCAAAGACGTTCTAAGGCATTTAAAACACATGAAAAAGCAGTCATGTGACGCACCCCTAGAAAGATTAGATTCTCAACCTTTAGGCTATCATAACCATTGTTAGCTAAACGAAAGACAATTCCAATCCCAAACAAATCCCAAAAGAAACATGTAACATGCATTTCATAACTGTGCACATGCACATGAACAGCAATAGCATAATTGACGTAATCTGATCTACACACTGTATATCCTGTGAAGGCAGAGACTCCACTGATTCCAACAGTCTAAACCATATCATTCTGTGACAAAAACCTGCTGAACTAGAGGCAAAAAACAATATTTTTACAACCACAAATTATGTCTTACCTATGTTGTTTTTGTCATCAAAGTTGTTTTTGAATGCATAAAACCACCATAAATGGATAATCTAGTGTCTGGGCACCATTTTGCAACTAAACATTATGTACAATCAATAGTAGCTTAGAGAGGGTTTCAAACGAATTAGGTAAATTGCCTCCAATCAGAACACTCTATATTCGTCGCCATCTGGTGGCCGTATGGTGCAATTGCGATTGTTTGGCTTGATATTAAATTATATTCACCCTGACCTTTCAATAGATGGAACAATGGATTCTCAAGATATCTACCTGTATGCGTCTCATCAAGTTTATATTGTCAATTTTGCATTGGTTTGGATAGGATTTATTGATTTATTTGGAGATTTCGGCTAAACCTACCTAAAACCTATCTATCTTTGCTCTACTTCAGTTTATTGGCATCAAATATTGGCCCAGGTACTCATCACAGGTTGTGCTATGGCCCTATGGTACTATTGGGCATCCAACTGATAATGCACTAGGTGGTATTCAATCTAAAACATGAAATATATTTCCACTTATGCTGTGTTTATTCACTCTAACCAAGAAGTGTCCACATTGATTATTTCACGTGCAATCTCACAGGTGATATCTTTCTTTTGGTACCAACATTATAAATTACAGCCCTTGCAGTTGCATTTACTTTGGGTATGCTATTTTCAGAAAGAAACTCAGAAATAGGCCTAGTGATGAAGAGGTTAATAAACAGTTACAGTCTCAAAGGGCTTTACAGGCCATATATTTATGGCATGTACCCCTTGCCCCCTTGCCCCGAAAAGGGCAAGAAAAAACTACCTTAATTAACAAGGAAGAAATCTTGAGATGGAACATGTAGTGGAGGAAATCTCCTTTGAGGGATGGCCTAGTAGTATTACAAGCAAACATTTTAAATACAATGGGAAAAATATTGAAAATGCTCTCCTCCACCTCACCTGGTATTGCGGTAGCTGTGCCAGTTGGCTGAAGGTGGGGTTCCTCCACAGCTGCCAGGCAGAATTCCTCCATGTGGCCACCAAGGTGTCTGTGGTGCCTCCCCACAGCCTAGGGTCCAACTCCTGCCACCCGTCCACCTGAGGGGCCTCACTGAGGGTCCCGGCGGAGGCGGCGCTCAGTGGAGCCCTTCGAGCTTCAGGCAACAATCTCGGGACGAGGTACAGGAGCTGAACACAAAGCAAACATATCAGGTACTGTAGTTGCTGTTGAAGCTACAATTACCACAACCAGGGAAGAAGTTAGGATAGTATCAAGGTGCAGTTTCTAGTCCAGTCCGTTGTCCCAAATAGACCAGCACAGCAGTCCTTCAGAAAAAGAACAGGAGAGCACGCAAGATTAACACACAGAATAAAGACGCAGAAAGGAGAATCACTGAAGGACTGTGCTGGTTGTTTTGTGTATCCTGCGTGAGCCCACAAATAAAGGACTGAACATTGCACCTTGGCTCTATGGTCTATTTGGGACAACGGACTGGAAACTGCTCCTTGATTTGATCCTAACTTCTACATTTAGCGAGTAAGCCAGGAGTTAAAGAAGAGGACCACATCACAATCATACTTCTTCATTTGGCGAGCAAGCCAGGAGTTAAGAAGAGAACTATATCAGATCTTAACTTCTACATTTGGTGAGCAAGCCAGGAGTTAAAAAGAGGACTACATAATCGTAACTTCTACACCAGCTTCTTCCACTGCAACTGCTGCCTCTCATACATTTGGTTGGTTTGTTTGACACCACACCACATATGTGAGCATCAAGTTGCTGTACCTTCTTGACAAGGCCAGTGGGTATATAGTCCTGCAGCTCTTGTAGCGGTAGTGGGTTGCTTCTGCAGATGCCATAGCATACAGCGGCCACAGAGATCCTATAATAATGAACAAAAAAGTCACATTGGCTCAACCTGTTGTGTTAATACACACTCACCACCACCCACACACAAGTACGTGTGTGTGTGTGTGTGTGTGTGTGTGTGTGTGTGTGTGTGTGTGTGTGTGTGTGTGTGTGTGTGTGTGTGTGTGTGTGTGTGTGTGTGTGTGTGTGTGTGTGTGTGTGTGCGCGCACTTCATAAACTGTCAAGACACCTTTCAAAATTGGGCCTTGTTTACGGAATGATGAAATGACCCCACAATAAACAGTTTGTCTCTTACACGGCCACTGATAATAATAGCCCATGAGAATTATTTCTAATGAGCCCTTTTCCAACAATGGCAATTAAGGGCAGTGCAGTGTTCCTGGATGTACACTTGTGCGACAAAAACATGTTAATTGTAACAACAGGTCATGCAACTCTTCATCCCCCTGAAGAGCAAATTAAAAGTAAACACACACACCATCCTAAGAGAGGGCCCAGGGTCCATCTGTAATTAGGGGCCAAAATAGATCATGATCATTATCATTATTTGAATATTTGTATTATAATAACTCTTTATTTGATTAGTTCAAAACAACCAAGAGGACATAAGATAGATTGTAAAAAATTAAACTATTGGTTGGAACCAAATACAAAGATCTGGTATTTGATCTGGAACTCTTTCTAAAGTGATTTGTTAAGTCACTTTAGAAAGAGTTTTTAAAAGCAGGGTGAAACACCCAGTAGCCTGTCTGACATTAAGGACTTCCGCTAACATGATGACTGAATCCTACAGAGCCCCTAAAGCAACACTGTTCTGTTTCTTTGTCGGGCTAGCTTAGTACCACGACGACTTGGTAGTGCAGAACTTGGACCTTTCTGTTTGTTATCAGCCTTCTAAGACGCTTTGGATAAAAGCATCTGCCAAATGACTTAATACAAATGTAGATCTAAAATGCATAGGAAATGTTCAGGCATACAATAATTTAGATCTGTTTCTGTTTGTGAGCTCCACATAATGCACAAGCAGGTCAAGGAAATAAAAATGAGGCCACAGAAACAAGGTTAGTATAATGTGCACCCTAGAGAATAAGTTAAGGGCACAACAAGGCACTCAGAATCAACGTTTCACCCTTCAGGCTAAGGGGCTTTGATTGCAAAAGCATGGTCACCATTAGGCAAAGACATAGGTCAAGATTAACCAGGCTAAAGTCCATCCAAATAGGACCATACAGCAACATAGGTGCAACAGCGATCGATTATCATCAATGAGACGCGCAGCAAAATGCTAAAATAAACTTGAAGTCTATTTTTACATGCGTCAACGCGTCCCTCTATGAATAAACTGTTTTCGAAGAAAGTACATATGTTTGTATGACAATTAAATAGTGTACCGATTAGTAGTTGTAGTTGCATATTGCAGGGGGGAAAATGCCCATGTCAAATTTGTTAATAAATATCTTTACTAGTAGTCATATTTGCATTCATGCACATTGTAGGGTGCATCATAATCACACCGTAGGGATCACGTGACACCATGATATCATATACTATGAAATAACTGTAGTTTTGCAGGCCCCCCCCATATAGTTGCTCCGCAGACTATGCATCTCGTTTACTTTGCATCTTCTCGCTAGTTTCAATTTGCGATCATGGACAAGGTGCGGTTGATAGTCGAGGTAGAGAAATACAGTGAGTTGTACGACCCCAGCCATTGTTTGTACAAGGACAATTTAAAGAAAGACAGAATTTGGAGGACAATTGGGCTGTCATTGGAACTTCAGGTGAGTTCGGTTGGAAGTTCGCCAATACAGTGAGCAAACCATCTAACAATTACACTTAAGACTGCTGTAAAAGCTCTACAGTGCTCAATAACAGCAGCAACCTTCCCATAAAACAAAGAACAGCTTCAAATTTCACTGTTTCATTTGTTCTTCTTCCTCAGCGCACATAAGGTATCTTAAAGAACAATTCCTTAATTGCACTCGAGCATTGACTTCAGATGGTAACCCTTTTCTTACACGAGAATATTGATAATTTGTCTGAGGAGCTCAAGCTATTTCAGGAGAGGAGCTCTTCACACATGTCCACCCCACCTTGTTATATTTTTGAACTTCACCATAATCATTATGTTTGATATCATTCAAAATTGTATCCCTTCTGGCATACCGCATATTGTTCGTCTTATAGCATCTCTCCTGTATGTTGTGATTCCTCCTCTCTTCAATCCTCTCATTTATGGATTTAAAATCCAAGAGATTTCTAAACGTATTATAGCACTATTCAAGCTGTCATCATTAGTCATAAGTTAAGTTTGGTGCAATTCCTAGGAGTAATTCTGAGAGGCTTGAAAGTTATGGGCCCCGTGGTCACATGTGCCAAACAGTTAAAAAAAAAAATATTCCATGGGAAAGCTTCAATAATAAAATTTCTTTTTACATTTCAAATCAATTCAACCTTTGAAATCATGAGGTTTGTGGATCTAACTGCATATGGATGTGATATTTTCTACAACCAACATGTGTTTTGTGTATGCTCATAACAGAAGAAAATATTAGCTAATCATATAACCAAGGCATGTTTAACTGATATTAAACAAACAAAAGGCATACATACATGAGTATCCATGATGCAATAATAAATTATCATCTTAGATTGAGGTCCATCCTCTTTAGGTAAAACTGGACATGAAGGAGGGATTATAATGAGATCCACTGAGAATTAGAGAAAACAATAAAATGAGCAAACCGTCTAACAATCAAACTTAGACTGGCTGTAAAAGCTCTTCAGCAGCAACCTTCCCTTATTCCTAGAACAGTTCAATTATCACGGTTTAAGATATTCTCTGTGCACTGAGGCAAAGAAAAAGAACAAAAGGACAATACCTTAATTGCAATCGAACATTGACTTCAGATGGATGTTCATTACAACATTACATATCTTATACTTGGGGGGCATGTACAGCTTTCAAAATATAGATATTTTTATTTCTCAATTACTTTCCTGCTTTTCAATCTAATTATCTGCAGTAATACTGTTGTTTTATATGTCATCTATGTACATGAAAGCCTTCACAAACCCATGTATATTTTTGTTGCTGCTTTGCTGATCAACGCCCTGTTTGGAAGCATAACCGTCTATCCGAAACTTATTGTGGATCTGCTGTCGGAAACCCAAACTATATCCCGCCCTGCTTGCTGGTTACAGAGCTTTTTACTATACGTGTATGCTGGTTGCGAATTCACACTCTTGTCAGCGATGGCTTTTGATAGGTATGTATCCATATGTAGACCTCTCCAATACCACTCCCTTGTCAATCCACAAACTGTCAAATTAATTTTGGTTTTGGCATTTTGTTTGCCTACATGTAAAATGGGAATTGGCCTTATTTTGACGGCTAATTTAGGCCTCTGCAAGTTTGTGTTAACAAGAATTACTTGTGATAACTATTCGCTTGTCAAAGCAAGTTGTGGGGACTCGACCGTAATCAGTGCATATGGGCTTTCTGTAATGGTAATATCTATAATCCCGCATCTAATATTTATTGTGTTTTCTTACACGAGAATATTGATAATTTGTCTGAGGAGCTCCAGGGATTTTAGGAGAGGAGCTCTTTACACGTGTCTCCCCCACCTTGTTATATTTTTAAACTTCACCATAATTATTATGTTTGAAGTCATTCAAAATCGTATCCCTTCTGGCATACCGCATATTGTTCGTCTTATAGTATCTCTCCTGTATGTTGTGATTCCTCCTCTCTTCAATCCTCTCATTTATGGATTTAAAATGCAAGAGATTTCTAAATGTCTTGTAGCACTATTCAAGCTGAAATAACAGTATTTGTCAGACAATGAGCTACTAGACAGTGGACTACTAAATATACGATTTCATTCGATAACAAAATATTATGTTGTTAGACAAGATGTGTAGAACATGTTTATCTGGAATGTGGACAGTTGCTTTTAATATTTTATTTGTTTTATTATTATGTTTGCTCACTTAAGTAAGGTAAAGTAAGGTTTAGGTGCTATAATGTGAATGGAAGTTCATAGGGAGGGAGGGAGCAGAGAGGGAGATTGTCCATGTCACACAATGTGAATTATCTAATGTGTTCCTTACTACAGGTCAGATATGGTAATGTACATTCAAATAATCATATACTTTTTTAGCTTCTTCTTTTAAATCAGGCTAAGTTAAACAGCCTATTGTCCCTCAACATACAAACTGCATATTGTTACAAGTGTATGTAATTTCAAGTGTATTTAAATACTGAAGGTATATTTGTTAAATAAATAACAGATTTTGTCAAATATGTTATGTGTTGTTGGTCATCTCAGGTTAGATTTTCTCCTAAAATTGTGTTTTATAGATTGTTTACTTTTTATATTGTCACTGGATATGAATGTGTTACCACATATAATTAGTACTTAGATCCACAAAGATAAATCTGATGTAAAAAAAAAAAAAAAAAAAGAGTACACTAGCTGGCGAAAAACACTGGTTTAACCACCTGTCAGCTCCATAGACAACCCAATTAATGTTTTATAAATTAATTTGTGAAATTAAATCAAATGTTAATAATAAAAAAATAAAAAAATACAATTTTAACTTCATACAGCCATGTTGCACGAAATGCTTTACTTTTTGTTAGTCTTTGAACAAATTCAGAGTCAGACACCTGCAATAAACATCCCCTCCCACCGTATCTACCCTCTCACCTGACACAGAAGAGCATGTTGTCTTGTGTGTCACAGTCCAAGGCAGTGCTAAGGGCTTCTGTGACCTTGAAGTGGGCACTTCCAGAGATGATTAAAAAACATAATTTACAGCCGTGAGGCTGGGCTTGGTTCTGAAAAAATTGAAATGATAAATGGTTTTATGATACTAAAATAAGAACTAGTGTTATCCTTATTGAAAAGGAATGATCTCAGCACGTAGTTATCAAGCCCCTCAGAGAACAACGTTGGTCCTAAGTGGCCAAATATTCTGTGAGTGATGCCATTTGGGTCCTACTCCTACTTCTAGGAGTAAAAGCCAGTTATCAACATACCTACATCCTAAAATCCCTCATAACTCTGAGCAGAGTTGGGAGTGTCAAAAAGGAATCCTATCGGTTAAGAGTTGCCAGAAGGTGGCTGCATTGAGACGACAATGCAAGCCGTGCATATTATGGGGGGCCAAGTGTGGGAGATTCACCAGGAGAACTCTTGTGGGTGGGAGACTTTTAAATCAAACTGTTCAAATGTGATTTCAAATATATATTTGATATTTTTAAATATGCTGGCTTAATTTGTGTAAAAAACCACAAGCTTCAAGCTGAAAAATAATGATAGAGACTGATAGGTGTTACATTAACATCAATGGATCTGCAATTGCCAATCAACAACTTCCTCTGAAATACATCTCGCCCGTCTCGTTCCATCCGACCCTCAGTTTCGGTGTGCCCGTAGTAGTGCGCTTAAGCCAGAGTTTTAAGTGTGTTTTTCTTACAGCAACACATTCTTTTTTATAAAAACGTATTCCTCATTATTTGACAGTTACAACTTTCCCAATGTTACAGAATCTGTCATATAAGAAAAAGTGTTTACTGACATTCTGATAAGTTTAACTATTATTCCCCTGCATACATTCAAATTATAATTAGTTGTCCAACATGAGCTGTAATCTAAAAAACATTTTTCATTAAAATACATGCTGGTTGTGGAATATTGGTGTTGTTTGAATAATATTGTATATAAATCAAAATGGGTAAAAATATCAATTAAAGCTAGGGTAGGCAATTTGGAGAGACCAGCCACTGTAAACTTGATCTGGAAAGTATTCAACCGTAAAAATTACACCCCTCCCTTCAAAGCCACTATCCCAAAACACGTGATTACCTTGCTAGCTTTAGCAATAGGTCTGCCTAGCCATGTAGAAGTCTGCTGTCATGCGCAATAAGTGCACTGGCAGAGTGCGTGGGAAGGTAGGTAGGCAGGTAGGTTGGCCAATCCGTTAATTTGGGCCAAATTATTGCTTGCACGGGTTTATTACAGGCCTGCAACAGCCACTGATACTGGACGTTTTTCTTTTTTACTCAGAGCATTTGATTTATTTATTGCTGTCGGGATATCTAGAGAATTTCAACAAATATGAAAAAAATGCTTTTAAAATAAATTGCCTACTGTGGCTTTAAGGTATACCCTTAGGCTGTGATGGTTGGTGAATAACCGTGTTCAGGATCATCTGATCCTCTAGTAGTCCATCACAAAAACTGTATTTGCGCAAAGATTCCTGCCAAAATGTCTCTTCTCACGCACTTTGTGCATTCTTACTGTCCCTTCTGATACTGAAACCAAAGTTAAAACCATACATCATTATATAATATGATATAATTACACTTCTGTATATCTGTTCCTAGCTGCGGTACATCCCATTTATGGTCTATGTGGTGTAAAAAAAAATATATATGGTTACTGAAAATTTGGAAACCCTCCGGAATGTCACATGATAATTTGCACTTTGCGTGAGCGTGCTTGCTTAGAAAATGCATTAACATTATACAAACATTTGATAAATTAACAAATACTATATTAATACATAATATTTCTGCAAAGAAAACTTTTTTTCGGTAACTGCTTTTTTCTTCTTCCTCCTAAACAAATCAAACAATAAAAATAAACTCTTCATGAATAGCTATTAAAATGTAATAAATGGGATGGGACAAAGTATCAATTGAATGAGACCCCCCATTATGTTAACAGAAGAACCTAGAATTGACAATACAATACTAAGCCATTTCACCTGTACACTGCAACTGCAAAGGTCTACGCTTTGAAAAGCTGTTAATATAGGTCTATACCATTAAAGAAAAAAAAAAAATCAAATGTGCCCAAAGGTTACAGGTAAAAAAACAACTCAAATTTCCCTGGGGAAGCGTCGGCAGAAAACAACACTTTACATTTCAAGGTAAATTCTAACTTGGTTGATCCACAAACTTTGTTCTAGGATCTAGTGGCATATGGATTTGATATTTTCTATGACCAACATACATGTTTTGTCTATGCTCATTACAGATGATAATATGCACTAATATCACCAAGGCATCTCTTTGAGCAGTAAAATACTGCTTCTATTAGACCCATAGATTATTATTTGTATTATTTTGGAGGTTTAAAAAAACAACAAAGATATAAACATAAATAAACAAAGGCAGGTGTGATGCAATACTAAATTATCCTCAAAGACATAGCTCCATCCTCTTTAGGTCAAACTGGACATGAAGGAGAGATTATAATGAGATCCACTGAGAATAAGAGAAAACAATAAAATGAGCTAACCTAGAGAATCAAACATAGACTGCTGTAAAAGCTATTCTGCAGCAACCTCCCCTTATTCTTAGAACAGTTCAATTATCACTGTTTAAGATATCCTCTGTGCACTGAGGCAAAGAAAAAGAACAAAAGGACAGCACCTTAATTGCAATCGAACATTGACTTCAGATGGATGTTCATTACAACATTACATATCTTATACTTGGGGGGCATGTACAGCTTTCAAAATATAGATATTTTTATTTCTCAATTACTTTCCTGCTCTTCAATCTAATTATCTGCAGTAATACTGTTGTTTTATATGTCATCTATGTACATGAAAGCCTTCACAAACCCATGTATGTTTTTGTTGCTGCTTTGCTGATCAACGCCCTGTTTGGAAGCATAACCGTCTATCCGAAACTTCTTGTGGATCTGCTGTCGGAAACCCAAACTATATCCCGCCCTGCTTGCTGGTTACAGAGCTTTTTACTATACTTGTATGCTAGTTGTGAATTCACACTCTTGTCAGCGATGGCTTTTGATAGGTATGTATCCATATGCAGACCTCTCCAATACCACTCCTTTGTCAGGACACAAACTGTCAAATTAATTTTGGTTTTGGCCTTTTCTTTGCCTACATGTAAACTGGGAATTGGCACTATTTTGTCAGCTAATTTAGGCCTCTGCAAGTTTGTGTTAACGAGAATTACTTGTGATAATTATTCGCTTGTCAAAGCAAGTTGTGGGGACTCGACCGTAATCAATGCATATGGGCTTTCTGTGATGGTATTATCTATAATCCCGCATCTAATATTTATTGTGTTTTCTTACACGAGAATATTGATCATTTGTCTGAGGAGCTCCAGGGATTTTAGGAGAGGAGCTCTTCACACGTGTCTCCCCCACCTTGTTATATTTTTGAACTTCACCATAATTATTATGTTTGATATCATTCAAAATCGTATCCCTTCTGGCATACCACATATTGTTCGTCTTATAGTATCTCTCCTGTATGTTGTGATTCCTCCTCTCTTCAATCCTCTCATTTATGGATTTAAAATGCAAGAGATTTCTAAATGTCTTGTAGCACTATTCAAGCTGAAATAACAGTATTTGTCAGACAATGAGCTACTAGACAATGGACTACTAAATATACGATTTCATTCGATAACTAAATATAATGTCGTTAGACAAGATGTGTAGAACATGTTTATCTGGAATGTGGACAGTTGCTTTTAATATTTTATTTGTTTAATTATTATGTTTGCTCACTTAAGTAAGGTAAAGTAAGGTTTAGGAGCTATAATGTGAATGGAAGCTCATAGGGAGGGAGGGAGGGAGCAGAGAGGGATATTGGCCATGTCACACAATGTGAATTATGTAATGTGTTCCTTACTACAGGTCAGATATGGTAATATACATTCAAATAATCATATACTTTTTTAGCTTCTTCTTTTTAATCAGGCTGTTAAACAGCCTATTGTCCCCCAACATATAAACTGCATATTGTTACAAGTGTATGTAATTTCAAGTGTATTTAAATACTGAAGGTATATTTGTTAAATAAATACAGATTGTCAAATATGTGGTGTTGTTGGTCACCTCAGGTTAGATTTTCTCCTAAAATTGTGTTTTATAGATTGTTTACTTTTTTATATTGTCACTGGATATGAATGTGTTACCACATATAATTAGTACTTAGATCCACAAAGATAAATCTGATGTAAAAAAAAAAAAAAAAGAGTACACTAGCTGGCGAAAAACACTGTGGTTTAACCACCTGTCAGCTCCATAGACAACCCAATCAATGTTTTATAAATTAATTTGTGAAATTAAATCAAATGTTAATAAAAAAATAAAAAAATACAATTTTAACTTCATACAGCCATGTTGCACGAAATGCTTTACTTTTTGTTAGTCTTTGAACAAATTCAGAGTCAGACACCTGCAATGCACATCCCCTCCCACCGTATCTAGCCTCTCACCTGACACAGAAGAGCATGTTGTCTTGTGTGTCACAGACCAAGGCAGTGCTAAGGGCTTCTGTGACCTTGAAGTGGGCACTTCCAGAGATGATTATAAAACATAATTTACAGCCGTGAGGCTGGGCTTGGTTCTGAAACAATTGAAATGATAAATGGTTTTATGATGCTAAAATAAGAACTAGTGTTATCCTTATTGAAAAGGAATGATCTCAGCACGTAGTTATCAAGACCCTCAGAGAACAACGTTGGTCCTAAGTGGCCAAATATTCTGTGAGTGATGCCATTTGGGTCCTACTCCTACTTCTAGGAGTAAAAGCCAGTTATCAACATACCTACATCCTAAAATCCCTCATAACTCTGAGCAGAGTTGGGAGTGTCAAAAAGGAATCCTATCGGTTAAGAGTTGCCAGAAGGTGGCTGCATTGAGACGACAATGCAAGCCGTGCATATTATGGGGGGCCAAGTGTGGGAGATTCACCAGGAGAGCTCTTGTGGGTGGGAGACTATTAAATCAAACAGTTCAAACGTGATTTCAAATATATATTTGATCTTTTTAAATATGCTGGCTTAATTTGTGTAAAAAACCACAAGCTTCAAGCTGAAAAATAATTATAGAGACTGATAGGTGTTACATTAACATCAATGGATCTGCAATTGCCAATCAACAACTTCCTCTGAAATACATCTCTCCACGTCTCGTTCCATCCGACCCTCAGTTTCCATGTGCCCGTAGTAGTGCGCCTAAGCCAGAGTTAAGTGTGTTTTTCTTACAGCAACACATTCTTTTTTATAAAAACGTATTCCTCATTATTTGACAGTTACAACTTTCCCAATGTTACAGAATCTGTCATATAAGAAAAAGTATTTACTGACATTCTGATAAGTTCAACTATTATTCCCCTGCATACATTCAAATTATAATTATTTGTCCAACATGAGCTGTAATCTAAAAAACTTTTTTCATTAAAATACATGCTGGTTGTGGAATATTGGTGTTGTTTGAATAATATTGTATATAAATCAAAATGGGTAAAAATATAAATTAAAGCTAGGGTAGGCAATTTGGAGAGACCAACCACTGTAAACTTGATCTGGAAAGTATTCAACCGTAAAAATTACACCCCTCCCTTCAAAGCCACTATCCCAAAACACGTGATTACCTTGCTAGCTTTAGCAATAGGTCTGCCTAGCCATGTAGAAGACTGCTGTCATGCGCAATAAGTGCACTGGCAGAGTGCGTGGGAAGGTAGGTAGGCAGGTAGGTTGGCCAATCCGTTAATTTGGGCCAAATTATTGCTTGCACGGGTTTATTACAGGCCTGCGACAGCCACTGATACTGGACGTTTTTCTTTTTTACTCAGAGCATTTGATTTATTTATTGCTGTCGGGATATCTAGAGAATTTCAACAAATATGAAAAAAATGCTTTTAAAATAAATTGCCTACTGTGGCTTTAAGGTATACCCTTAGGCTGTGATGGTTGGTGAATAACCGTGTTCAGGATCATCTGATCCTCTAGTAGTCCATCACAAAAACTGTATTTGCGCAAAGATTCCTGCCAAAATGTCTCTTCTCACGCACTTTGTGCATTCTTACTGTCCCTTCTGATACTGAAACCAAAGTTAAAACCATACATCATTATATAATATGATATAATTACACTTCTGTATATCTGTTCCTAGCTGCGGTACATCCCATTTATGGTCTATGTGGTGTAAAAAAAAATATATATGGTTACTGAAAATTTGGAAACCCTCCGGAATGTCACATGATAATTTGCACTTTGCGTGAGCGTGCTTGCTTAGAAAATGCATTAACATTATACAAACATTTGATAAATTAAAAAATACTATATTAATACATAATATTTCTGCAAAGAAAACTTTTTTTCGGTAACTGCTTTTTTCTTCTTCCTCCTAAACAAATCAAACAATAAAAATAAACTCTTCATGAATAGCTATTAAAATGTAATAAATGGGATGGGACAAAGTATCAATTGAATGAGACCCCCCATTATGTTAACAGAAGAACCTAGAATTGACAATACAATACTAAGCCATTTCACCTGTACACTGCAACTGCAAAGGTCTACGCTTTGAAAAGCTGTTAATATAGGTCTATACCATTAAAGAAAAAAAAAAAAAATCAAATGTGCCCAAAGGTTACAGGTAAAAAAACAACTCAAATTTCCCTGGGGAAGCGTCGGCAGAAAACAACACTTTACATTTCAAGGTAAATTCTAACTTGGTTGATCCACAAACTTTGTTCTAGGATCTAGTGGCATGTGGATTTGATATTTTCTATGACCAACATACATGTTTTGTCTATGCTCATTACAGATGATAATATGCACTAATATCACCAAGGCATCTCTTTGAGCAGTAAAATACTGCTTCTATTAGACCCATAGATTATTATTTGTATTATTTTGGAGGTTTAAAAAAACAACAAAGATATAAACATAAATAAACAAAGGCAGGTGTGATGCAATACTAAATTATCCTCAAAGACATAGCTCCATCCTCTTTAGGTCAAACTGGACATGAAGGAGAGATTATAATGAGATCCACTGAGAATAAGAGAAAACAATAAAATGAGCTAACCTAGAGAATCAAACATAGACTGCTGTAAAAGCTCTTCTGCAGCAACCTCCCCTTATTCTTAGAACAGTTCAATTATCACTGTTTAAGATATCCTCTGTGCACTGAGGCAAAGAAAAAGAACAAAAGGACAGCACCTTAATTGCAATCGAACATTGACTTCAGATGGATGTTCATTACAACATTACATATCTTATACTTGGGGGGCATGTACAGCTTTCAAAATATAGATATTTTTATTTCTCAATTACTTTCCTGCTCTTCAATCTAATTATCTGCAGTAATACTGTTGTTTTATATGTCATCTATGTACATGAAAGCCTTCACAAACCCATGTATGTTTTTGTTGCTGCTTTGCTGATCAACGCCCTGTTTGGAAGCATAACCGTCTATCCGAAACTTCTTGTGGATCTGCTGTCGGAAACCCAAACTATATCCCGCCCTGCTTGCTGGTTACAGAGCTTTTTACTATACTTGTATGCTAGTTGTGAATTCACACTCTTGTCAGCGATGGCTTTTGATAGGTATGTATCCATATGCAGACCTCTCCAATACCACTCCTTTGTCAGGACACAAACTGTCAAATTAATTTTGGTTTTGGCCTTTTCTTTGCCTACATGTAAACTGGGAATTGGCACTATTTTGTCAGCTAATTTAGGCCTCTGCAAGTTTGTGTTAACGAGAATTACTTGTGATAATTATTCGCTTGTCAAAGCAAGTTGTGGGGACTCGACCGTAATCAATGCATATGGGCTTTCTGTGATGGTATTATCTATAATCCCGCATCTAATATTTATTGTGTTTTCTTACACGAGAATATTGATCATTTGTCTGAGGAGCTCCAGGGATTTTAGGAGAGGAGCTCTTCACACGTGTCTCCCCCACCTTGTTATATTTTTGAACTTCACCATAATTATTATGTTTGATATCATTCAAAATCGTATCCCTTCTGGCATACCACATATTGTTCGTCTTATAGTATCTCTCCTGTATGTTGTGATTCCTCCTCTCTTCAATCCTCTCATTTATGGATTTAAAATGCAAGAGATTTCTAAATGTCTTGTAGCACTATTCAAGCTGAAATAACAGTATTTGTCAGACAATGAGCTACTAGACAATGGACTACTAAATATACGATTTCATTCGATAACTAAATATAATGTCGTTAGACAAGATGTGTAGAACATGTTTATCTGGAATGTGGACAGTTGCTTTTAATATTTTATTTGTTTAATTATTATGTTTGCTCACTTAAGTAAGGTAAAGTAAGGTTTAGGAGCTATAATGTGAATGGAAGCTCATAGGGAGGGAGGGAGGGAGCAGAGAGGGATATTGGCCATGTCACACAATGTGAATTATGTAATGTGTTCCTTACTACAGGTCAGATATGGTAATATACATTCAAATAATCATATACTTTTTTAGCTTCTTCTTTTTAATCAGGCTGTTAAACAGCCTATTGTCCCCCAACATATAAACTGCATATTGTTACAAGTGTATGTAATTTCAAGTGTATTTAAATACTGAAGGTATATTTGTTAAATAAATACAGATTGTCAAATATGTGGTGTTGTTGGTCACCTCAGGTTAGATTTTCTCCTAAAATTGTGTTTTATAGATTGTTTACTTTTTTATATTGTCACTGGATATGAATGTGTTACCACATATAATTAGTACTTAGATCCACAAAGATAAATCTGATGTAAAAAAAAAAAAAAAAAGAGTACACTAGCTGGCGAAAAACACTGTGGTTTAACCACCTGTCAGCTCCATAGACAACCCAATCAATGTTTTATAAATTAATTTGTGAAATTAAATCAAATGTTAATAAAAAAATAAAAAAATACAATTTTAACTTCATACAGCCATGTTGCACGAAATGCTTTACTTTTTGTTAGTCTTTGAACAAATTCAGAGTCAGACACCTGCAATGCACATCCCCTCCCACCGTATCTAGCCTCTCACCTGACACAGAAGAGCATGTTGTCTTGTGTGTCACAGACCAAGGCAGTGCTAAGGGCTTCTGTGACCTTGAAGTGGGCACTTCCAGAGATGATTATAAAACATAATTTACAGCCGTGAGGCTGGGCTTGGTTCTGAAACAATTGAAATGATAAATGGTTTTATGATGCTAAAATAAGAACTAGTGTTATCCTTATTGAAAAGGAATGATCTCAGCACGTAGTTATCAAGACCCTCAGAGAACAACGTTGGTCCTAAGTGGCCAAATATTCTGTGAGTGATGCCATTTGGGTCCTACTCCTACTTCTAGGAGTAAAAGCCAGTTATCAACATACCTACATCCTAAAATCCCTCATAACTCTGAGCAGAGTTGGGAGTGTCAAAAAGGAATCCTATCGGTTAAGAGTTGCCAGAAGGTGGCTGCATTGAGACGACAATGCAAGCCGTGCATATTATGGGGGGCCAAGTGTGGGAGATTCACCAGGAGAGCTCTTGTGGGTGGGAGACTTTTAAATCAAACAGTTCAAACGTGATTTCAACTATATATTTGATCTTTTTAAATATGCTGGCTTAATTTGTGTAAAAAACCACAAGCTTCAAGCTGAAAAATAATTATAGAGACTGATAGGTGTTACATTAACATCAATGGATCTGCAATTGCCAATCAACAACTTCCTCTGAAATACATCTCTCCCCGTCTCGTTCCATCCGACCCTCAGTTTCCATGTGCCCGTAGTAGCGCGCTTAAGCCAGAGTTAAGTGTGTTTTTCTTACAGCAACACATTCTTTTTTTATAAAAACGTATTCCTCATTATTTGACAGTTACAACTTTCCCAATGTTACAGAATATGTAATATAAGAAAAAGTGTTTACTGACATTCTGATAAGTTTAACTATTATTCCCCTGCATACATTCAAATTATAATTAATTGTCCAACATGAGCTGTAATCTAAAAAACTTTTTTCATTAAAATACATGCTGGTTGTGGAATATTGGTGTTGTTTGAATAATATTGTATATAAATCAAAATGGGTAAAAATATAAATTAAAGCTAGGGTAGGCAATTTGGAGACCAGCCACTGTAAACTTGATCTGGAAAGTATTCAACCGTAAAAATTACACCCCTCCCTTCAAAGCCACTATCCCAAAACACGTGATTACCTTGCTAGCTTTAGCAATAGGTCTGCCTAGCCATGTAGAAGACTGCTGTCATGCGCAATAAGTGCACTGGCAGAGTGCGTGGGAAGGTAGGTAGGCAGGTAGGTCGGCCAATCCGTTAATTTGGGCCAAATTATTGCTTGCACGGGTTTATTACAGGCCTGCGACAGCCACTGATACTGGACGTTTTTCTTTTTTACTCAGAGCATTTGATTTATTTATTGCTGTCGGGATATCTAGAGAATTTCCACAAATATGAAAAAAATGCTTTTAAAATAAATTGCCTACTGTAGCTTTAAGGTATACCCTTAGGCTGTGATGGTTGGTGAATAACCGTGTTCAGGATCATCTGATCCTCTAGTAGTCCAAAAAAAACTGTATTTGCGCAAAGATTCCTGCCAAAATGTCTCTTCTCACGCACTTTGTGCATTCTTACTGTCCCTTCTGATACTGAAACCAAAGTTAAAACCATACATCATTATATAATATGATATAATTACACTTCTGTATATCTGTTCCTAGCTGCAGTACATCCCATTTATGGTCTACGTGGTGTAAAAAAAAAAAAGTATGGTTACTGAAATATTGGAAACCCTCCGGAATGTCACATGATAATTTGCACCTTGCGTGAGCGTGCTTGCTTAGAAAATGCATTAACATTATACAAACATTTGATAAATTAACAAATACTATATTAATACATAATATTTCTGCAAAGAAACCTTTTTTACGGTAACTGCTTTTTTCTTCTTCCTCCTAAACAAATCAAACAATAAAAATTAACTCTTCATGAATAGCTATTAAATTGTAATAAATGGGATGGGACAAAGTATAAATTGAATGAGACCCCCCATTATGTTAACAGAAGAACCTAGAATTGACAATACAATACGAAGCCATTTCACCTTTACACTGCAACTGCAAAGGTCTACGCTTTGAAAAGCTGTTAATATTAAGCTGTTAAATTCTATACCATAAAAAAAAAAAGTCAAATGTGCCCAAAGGTTAAAGGTAAAAAAAAACAACTCAAATTTCCCTGGGGAAGCGTCGGCAGAAAACAACACTTTACATTTCAAGGTAAATTTAAACTTGGTTGATCCACGAACTTTGTTCTAGAATCTAGTGGCATATGGATTTGATATTTTCTATGACCAACATACGTGTTTTGTCTATGCTCATTATAGATGATAATATGCACTAATATCACCACGGCATCTCTTTGAGCAGTAAAATACTGCTTCTATTAGACCCATAGATTATTATTTGTATTATTTTGGAGGTTTAAAAAAACAACAAAGATATAAACATAAATAAACAAAGGCAGGTGTGATGCAATACTAAATTATCCTCAAAGACATAGCTCCATCCTCTTTAGGTCAAACTGGACATGAAGGAGAGATTATAATGAGATCCACTGAGAATAAGAGAAAACAATAAAATGAGCAAACCTAGAGAATCAAACATAGACTGCTGTAAAAGCTCTTCTGCAGCAACCTCCTCTTATTCCTAGAACAGTTCAATTATCACTGTTTAAGATATCCTCTGTGCACTGAGGCAAAGAAAAAGAACAAAAGGACAGTACCTTAATTGCAATCGAACATTGACTTCAGATGGATGTTCATTACAACATTACATATCTTATACTTGGGGGGCATGTACAGCTTTCAAAATATAGATATTTTTATTTCTCAATTACTTTCCTGCTCTTCAATCTAATTATCTGCAGTAATACTGTTGTTTTATATGTCATCTATGTACACGAAAGCCTTCACAAACCCATGTATATTTTTGTTGCTGCTTTGCTGATCAACGCCCTGTTTGGAAGCATAACCGTCTATCCGAAACTTCTTGTGGATCTGCTGTCGGCAACCCAAACTATATCCCGCCCTGCTTGCTGGTTACAGAGCTTTTTACTATACGTGTATGCTGGTTGCGAATTCACACTCTTGTCAGCGATGGCTTTTGATAGGTATGTATCCATATGCAGACCTCTCCAATACCACTCCCTTGTCAGGACACAAACTGTCAAATTAATTTTGGTTTTGGCCTTTTCTTTGCCTACATGTAAACTGGGAATTGGCACTATTTTGTCAGCTAATTTAGGCCTCTGCAAGTTTGTGTTAACGAGAATTACTTGTGATAACTATTCGCTTGTCAAAGCAAGTTGTGGGGATTCGACCGTAATCAATGCATATGGGCTTTCTGTGATGGTATTATCTATAATCCCGCATCTAATATTTATTGTGTTTTCTTACACGAGAATATTGATCATTTGTCTGAGGAGCTCCAGGGATTTTAGGAGAGGAGCTCTTCACACGTGTCTCCCCCACCTTGTTATATTTTTGAACTTCACCATAATTATTATGTTTGATATCATTCAAAATCGTATCCCTTCTGGCATACCGCATATTGTTCGTCTTATAGTATCTCTCCTGTATGTTGTGATTCCTCCTCTCTTCAATCCTCTCATTTATGGATTTAAAATGCAAGAGATTTCTAAACGTCTTATAGCACTATTCAAGCTGAAATAACAGTTGTCCGAAAATGAGCTATTAGATAGAGGACTACTAAACATCCACTTTAACCTGAAACAAAAAATAATTACTGTTGCTAGATATCCAAGTGCATGACTTATATCTCACATTCTAACCACATGTTTATTTGGAATTTGTTAGAAATGCCATAACCATCCGTCAGCTGTTAGTGAGGAAAACGGTCTGTTTGAATATCTGTTGTGTTTGACTCTGTATGAGACAATTTCGATTTTAGGCCACTATGAAAAATGTCAGGAGTTGTTTTATTTTCAAAGTCTTGCTCTCTTTTTCTCTTTTCTCTCTTTACAACTCTCAAATCTTACTTACAGCACCTTGAAGAATTTTCATTTAGTATGTGACTTAATATACATTCAAATATACATAGTATAAAATTTTTAAACAATGTGCTTTGTGTGCATTCAATTTTTATTTTATTATGCTTTATTATGTCACTCAACATAACAACTACTGTTACAAGGGTATGGTAATACAAGTGTATTAACTACTTTGTTACAAATAGTTATATTGTTAAATAAAACGTTTTTCATAAAATCTGTTATGTCTGTTATCTGTTATATGTTTGTCACCTCAGGTTAGATTTACTGCCGACATTTAGAAAACTAAAATTGTGTTTTATATAGATTGTTTACTATTGGCTAGACATTGAAACCACAGCAGTTAAAAGTTCCTCCCTGTGTACGTAGTTTTTTTCCAAGACAGAATCAGACATTTTGAAACCATGCCAGAGAGTTGCCTATTTTATGAGCCCCTGCAGCTTCATCTGGACTCCAAACACCTGATATCTCGTTTTGTCTGATGACATTTGGAATGAAGGTTTGACCAGAATCCAAACTTGCTCAATTAATGTCAGGTACAAACTGATTCAATTCAAAGTGATCCATAGACTCCACTATTCAAAGACCAAACTCCACAAAATGTATCCATCTGTTTCTCCATTGTGTGACAAATGCAAAGGTACAGAGGGCTCTTTTCTTTTCTGGCTCTGTCCTCATTTACAAAAATGTTGGTGTGAAATATTCCAGTGGTTTTCTGGGGTCTGTGGAAAGGACATTCCTCCTGATCCAGAACGTGCGCTCTTTGGATGCTCAGAGACTACTTTAAGCTATACATATGAGCAACAATTGGCTTTGATGCTTGGTATGGTAGCTGCCAAGAAAATGATTCTAACATATTGGAAATCCCCTACACCCCCGTTTTAAGAAATGGCTCAATTAAATGATTATAAATCATACAGATGGAGAGAATACGCTTCTATAAATGTAAAGCGTCCAATAGATTTCTGAACATATGGGGCCCATTCATTGACTATCTCAAAGATAAATAATTGTTACTTATACTCTGTACGCTTTATCCTTTATCTGTATTATTGTTATACCTGATACCTTTTTGAAATGTTTATTTTTTTGCTTATATTATTTCAACAATATAGTTATATATACATAATCTGGCAGTTTTTCTTTTTTGTATTTGTTGTTTGATTTTTCTTGTCTTGTTTACTTGGGTGTCGAATATTAAACGGAAGAAAAAAAAATATGAGAGAGAGAGAGAAAGAGAGAGAGAGAGAGAGAGAGAGAGACTACTTTTTATATCGTCATTGTTCATAAATAAATAAGCCAATATATTTAATACTTAAGATTATGCTTGCTGGCAAAAAACTGTATTCAGTAGTCATTATACCACCTGTCAGCATCATATCCAACACAATCAATGCAATGTCATATATTTCCATTTGTTAAATTAAATCAAATTTGAAAGCTAGATTTTGATTTTGAAAGTATCCCAGTCCGGGATAAAAAGAGAATTTCAACAAATATGACAACAAATGCTTCTAAAATAAATAGCCTAACCTAGTTTTAATATAGATAATACATTCTTTAAAAATACAATAATGAACATGTTAACTCGTTTTTTTGTCTTTAAAACAAATTCAGATACGGCAGACTCTTTGCAATGCACACCCCTCCCTCCTTATTGAGTCTCTCACCTGATACAGAAGAGCATGTTTTCTTGTGTGTTGCAGAGCAAGGCAGCGCTAAGGGCCTCTGTGAGCGGGTCTGGCCGGAACACCACAAAGGGCATCATCTGCACCAGAGGACTATGGGTGCGAGAGGCATGGAGGTGGACTACAATAGCAGCCAGACCCAGTAAATGGGAAGTGGTCAGCGATGACCCCTTAGGACAGATAGGGGCAAAGAAAAATACAAGATATATATTATATGGGAAACAATTAACTAGAACAGAGAAATGTTGTGCATTGACAATCGGGTGTGTCCGAATGGAGAGCTAGTGCTACATGTTACCTGGTTATGAAACAGGTCCCAGAGTCTGTGCATCAGGACAGAGACTAGCTCTGTGTGACCAAGCAGGACATTGACAAACTGGGCTGCCCACTGACTTTGTCTGGAGAAGTGCACAGGAGACATGGTGAACTATGCTTCATGTATGTTGATCCATGTTGTCCATGAACACAAAATAGACAGTGTAGTCTCCCAGATATCACGTTTTTGATAAGAGTTGTCAACTTGTATGGTCAACTAGATTTTTATTTGTAATTCCTTTATAAACGTTGTGTTCTCTCTGTACATTAACAATAAAAAGGTAGATGTTTATTTGTGAAACAAATTTGTTTGAAATGTTGAAATACAATTTACCCCATGGTTGAAATAATGCTCAAAGGATATTATAGAGATTATAGATAATGTTTTTTTTTTTTAAAGGACCTCAGCATGCAACCGCACCCTCCATCTTATATTACAAGGAGTCTGTCCGATTTATTGATCACTGAAGTGCATGAAGTAGACAATAATACTATCACTGGTGCATGTATAGCCTGGGGCACCTGTGGGGTAGGCTCCTACTTATTGGGTGGACTAGATGCATCTAGAAGACACTGGCAGAAGGTTCTCAGGATCGTGTCGACCACCTGGGGATCACATTGGAGACATCATTAGAGGAGGGAACTAACACCCACAACCAGACAACTTAAGGGGAGGACATCAGTGGTCATTGGTCATCAAGCCTGCACTGGCTTGAGGACATCAATGGTCATTGGTCATCAAGCCTGCACTGGCTTGCATCAACAGAGAACTGAAGGAACCGCGAGCTAAGTCATGTGCTTACCTTGACATGCAGCTTGCACATCAGAGGCACGTCTACGTGAAGCTTGATCACCCGCGATTCCTCTGTGTCGCTGGCCCGGTCAGGGAAGATAACACCCAGGGTGTGAGAAATCCTGGCCAGCTGTGCAGACAACTCTGTAGGGGGGGCGACCACCGGAGGAAGAAGATGGGTATGTTTACATTTGGTTACATATGATTTTATCCAAAGTGAGAATGAGAAGACTTTAAGCATACAATCAAAATGGTAGTACTAGTCACATTTTCTAGTACCATTTTCCTAAAAACAAAGTGCAGAACAGTGATAACACTTACAATTAGAAGGTTGGTTAAAAAAAAGTGTATAGCTACATAATGTGATGTCTTTTGTGTGGCTTTTTTGTGTCGTGACTGCGTGTCTGCCATACGTCTTGGTCAGGGTGAGCTTGTGCATGCGTGTGCGTGTGTTCCATCTCCTCTTACCTCCATCTTCACCCACTGTGACCAGCCTCCTAAACGCTTCCAGCTGAACATTTAGCCCCTCCAGAGGATCACTATCATCAGCGTCATATTTCTCTATACATGATGTCCCTTTCTCTGGGGACACACAACGCATTAAACACAGAGTCTCCATACACACAAATATACACGCACACTCACAGTACTATCGTAAGGTTATTGGTGAACAAACTATAACAAGCAAAACAAAGATACATATATAGACTCATAAAAAGGTTTACCATTGCCCTTTCAAATAAATAAGCTTTGTGTTGTTCTTGTTGTAGTAATGTGTAATATTGGACTATGTAGGCTATATATACTAAGTAGTAGTAGTAGTAGTAGTAGTAGTAGTAGTACACACACATATAGGAGATAAGATACCCACTGTTCTGCTGTTTCTGCCTCTGACATGCCTCCACGTAAGAAGAGTACAGGCCGGCAGGGATCTTCTCTGTTCTGAAGCAAACACACACATTATTCGAGCGATGTTTAACATTGATTGTCGTACAACGAAGCCGTTCGAAGGATTCTGTGTGTGCTGTCTGTGTTGACAGTATGACTTTGATTTTCAGTTGGCCAAAATCAAAATCAAATTGGATTTGTGATGTTATACAATATATAACGCTTCCTGATGTTGTCACTCACTTTTTCAGGGCATCTATGAAACTCATCTTAAGGTCAGCCTTCAAAGGAAGCTGCAAACAGTCATTTACACAGAGTTAACATTTGGAAGACTCCAGTAGGACAGTTAGAACAGTACCAAACTCTTAAAACGGACAAATTGAAATGTAACTGGCTGATTAATGAACTCAAATGTATTTTGTCATTATGTTTTACTATTTTGTTTCCAAATCCCATTCATGAACTGAGGTACTGTGAAACATGCATACAAATCTGATATTCCATGCAGTCGGGGCAGACTAAAGACGACGTGTGTCTCACCACGCGTGGCGTCAGCAGGGCTGGGAGAAACCGGTTGAGGAAATATGGCCTCCGGAAAATACTGTTCACAGAGATTGGAAAGAAGCGGTCGACCTTCTTTAACTCAGATAATTATCATTTTACATCTCCCGTTGTGGTGTACGGGTTGGGTCCCACTGTAAATAAGTGGCCATGATATGTTTTTGTACTTTTTATTTGGACTTCATTTAGTCAGGGAAACCCATTGAGACCAATTTATATTTTTCAATGGTGCCTTGAGTACTTAAAACAAGGATAAAACAGCAATACGTTTTCAAATGAATCAATTAAAACAATTACACTTAAATTGAGTGAATACAGTGATGGTAAAAGAAAAAGCTGTTATGAAGCAGGTAGGGTCATAATCTGCTGCATTGTAGTTCGGACAGAAACTGTGTTGTTGTAGAGGTGTTAAAATACCTGGCCTCCATGACTGTGGCAGAGATTCTTCCTGTGGTCGCAAACAGAGACAATGCCTTCTCCACGTCCTGTAGGGCTTGACACTGGTGCTAAGGAAATAGAAACCCACATACACACATACCACCACACACTCATCAAAGACCCAGTATCAACCTAGTTGTGTTGTTTTGAGCCGTCACACAAGTGCATTATTTGAGCCCAACCACTAAGAGTCACGGTTACCTTTCCTGGTTCTCCAGCGGCCCCGGAAACATCTTCGTACATACTCATATCCTCCACTGACACCTACAGAAAGACTGCTATTAGGAATCTGGCCTAGGTATTTAGCCATTTGTCTAGACATCTAAATAATGAAGTATTTTTCTAGTTACACAGGGCTCACCTTGAGGTCGGCCAGCCTGGTCTTAGCCAAGGAGACGTACTCCTGCAGTAGACTGCGGTGCTTAACTGCTGTGTAGGGGGGGTGCAGGATGTGAACCTAAGATAGGAAGGATAGGAACATGAGCAACAGCTGAGGGCTGAGAAGATAATTAGGATGATGGAAATTGTGGTGGCAGTGGTGACTGGGGTCAGAGCAATTGTACTGTGTACCTACACCCAGTTAACATCTAGAATTGTGTTGGTTATAGCTATAGTGGTGTAGGGTTTTAAGGGTTACCTTGAGGTACTGTGGGGGGTCAAAGGGCACCAGGTCTGACAGGAACTTCAGCAGGAACACCAACGATTTCTTGCTGCTCCCATGGTAACTGCTATGTCCACCAAAAGACTGCTAAAAAAAAGTAGAAAGGAATAATACTTATAGTGGGATATGTGATTATAAAGTAATTTGAAACGATAAGTATAAAGATTGGAAAGGTTGTCTAAATTATTTGTGAGGAAAAGTAAATTCAAGTTCAATTTACTGGCGTCATTGATTTTGTTTGTGATTAGGGGTATATTGCTGAATTAAGTTAAGGACAATTAGATCATGAAGGGCCAAAACGCAATCCAAATAAAATGTGATGTTCACATGTGGCTCTTGGTGTAAGCCAGTGCAGATTAAGCTGCTCAGTGGCAGGAGAGGACATGGTTGTCTGGGACTTGGGTCAGTGGAGGACCAACCTTGAACCATTCGCTGTAGGAGGGGAAGAAGCTGGGGCCCTCCAGGGCCCCCTGGCGAGCCAGCAGGAAGGCTGTGATCATGTTCTCAAGATCATAGCCTTCAAATGCTGAAGTCAGCAACTGGCCCAGCATGTCTGGGAGAGACAGAGAGAGAGGGGGATAAATCATTCAGTCCTTAAGGTCAATCCAAAGCATTGGATTTTACTAAACGTACTTCCAATAACAATAATTATTGTTACATTAAATCATAGAGATCATGATATTATTAGGGACCTCTGAGGCAGGGCTGGGCATCGGGGTTGAACACCAGCAGTGTGGACAAGAAGCTGAGGACGTTCTGCCAGTTCACTTCGTGAGTCTCCAACACCTGGTGCAGCTGATGGAGCAAGTCCTCCACACTGAAGACTATGGCCAGCTGTTTCTCACACACACACACACACACACACACACACACACACACACACACACACACACACACACACACACACACTTGCTGCTTAATACATTTAACTAAAAGATGCAACATGATGCAAACGTTTATTCACTAAAGTGTGGATTTAGTGGTGGGTGAAGTGCAGTTCAGACTGCAAAAGTATATTTTGGGGGATTTATTTCTACATACTTCTACATGAAGCACATAATGATGGCCTTTTCAGTAGTGAAGCCATTCACTTATATCCATTCCACATCAAAGTGTAATTCCCAATGCTGCGCCCGGCACATTTATTTTCCAACAAAAAAAAAACAGTGACCTGAAGGGAGAAAAGCAAATCCTTTAGCCGTCACTCAGGATTTCACAGGGGGCTGTGGAATTCAGAGGCGGAGGGTGAGAGACACTCGGCAAGGGTAATGTTTTCCCACAGCAGGTTGCCAAAAGGTGCATGCTCTCGTGTAACGTCGCAGACATGCACACCTCCAACGCCGTACGGTTTAGTCAACATACAATATGAAAAACAAATTCACCTTACGAAACAGGACAGTCAGCAACTTGCTGGTTTTAGCAAAGCTCCACTCGTTCTGCATGGCGACGGCATCCGACACTGTCGGAGGAGGCAAAAGGAGATATTTCAAGACATGACGTGCCTTAAATGGGGTAAAGAAGTGTTGGCTTAGGGAGCCGGATGGAGTGTTTCAGTGGGATAGGTCGCTGGTGTTCAACCTTTAAGGCGAGGTTTGTAGGTGAGTGTGTGTGTGAGGCTGTGCATGAAGAAGCGGCGCAGGGCTTCTGGCGACGCTGACGTGACACACAGAGACGCATCCAGCAGCTGGATCCTGTGCAGGAGGGACACATACAAAAAAGAGACTTACTTTCTGATCTTAGAGACCAGCAGAGACCTTCATACCCATTAACATATGATATGGAGTGTTCTATGCTCCATGGTCAGTCTATTTTCTCTCACAGTGGTTCCACTGAGTAGGACCGACGCACTACGTCTGCAAAGTAAGCCTGAGCTGTGAGCACTCACCAATTCTCTACTGCTGCCTCACCGCACGGCTGGGCGTGCAATGTATCCAAGCTGTCTAGGAGCCCTGAGTGAGTGAGTGAGTGAGAGAGAGAGTGAGAGAAAGAGATATCCATTATGCTGTCCATTATGCTCGGCCAGCATAATGTATCAAGAAAAATAGACAACAACTAGTTAGTTAGGGGAATTAAAATAGGCATCCACTTGTGTACATACTTAGTCCAATGCTACAAAAAAAATGTAGTTGAAAAATCTATCATGACTAGCATAGCTGGGAGGGAAACAAGACTCACAGGAGAGCATGTCGTCCAGTATAGAGCAGCAGGTGACTGAGTTCCTTCTGCTAGGTCCCGATGGGCCCTGGTTCTCCTCGAAGCCTGTCCCCACCAGGACCCCCACTACCGCTGCAATACACACAGTCAACCATTCCTTAACAATATATATGTTATATATGTTACAACAATAGCCTTTATAGGCGTTTTCAAGACACATATTGTTGTAGGTTTCACATATCACTATTAAGTTCTGGTAGACGTAGGTGTCGATTCAGAAATTATTAGAAAATGTTTTATCATCTTGTCCTGACAGCCTAGCATTTTAGCTCAGCTACTGGGGAAAATGTAAAGTAATGTGTTGCTCATTTAGTGTTCTCTTTATTCTCCATTTTCTTCTAATCCAGCAACGATCCGATGGGCACTTAAGCTTTCACACGCTTTTATAGTAACAACAACCTGTAAACAAACCCTACTCCTGCTGTTGGTGACTGTAGTCCAAGCAGTCTATGTTCAATATAATTCACACACCAAATACCAAAACACATTAATAGATAACATAAACTGTCATGGTCATGCTTCAGTGTAAAATCAGAAACAGATTGATGTTTGAATGTTGTTTTGGTTTATAATGATGAATAACTACAGAAGATGCCACGCCTTTTCCTCAGCCAGACGAGGCATATGACATCTCTTACAGGAAAGAACCGCCTGCTGAACGTTTCTCTCCTCCTCCTCCTCCTCCGCCTGTTGGGCCTGCGGAGATGTCCTACTACAGAGAGCCTTCAACCCAGCCACCATCCACACTCTTGCTTCTCCATCGCTGCAGAAACAAGACAGACAAACGGAGCTAAGGTTGTGCTGGTTTAGGGAAGGTAGAGTCTACAAACTAAATATGGTATATGGTAAAAACCATTGGAGAGGTTACAGTTTCTGATGATTTAAATCATGATTTAATTACTGTGGTACTGGACTGCTGTTTTTGCACAAAAAGGATTTGTGTTGTATTTAACTTAAGCTTAAGTGAACCTAAGATAATTTAAGTATTTTGCAATAATAACTTTCATTATGCTTGATGAAACGGGAACCAAACTCTTTTAGTTTTTAGTCGTTTAAGCAACCTCACACAACAACTGCATTTCATGAAAACCATATTGCATATGACCCTCGTCACCGTGACATGACCGATTAGCCGATAGCAGCAAGGGAAACAAATAAAGAAATGTTATCCTTTTGTACCAGTATGTTTTTTTTAATAACATCAGAAGATTAAAGATCACTTTACCTCTCTAAAATGTATTTGATGCTCAGGATGTCCTGAGCGTAAAGGTGGTGTGCGACCTCTAGCTTGTAATGTGTCTAGAGGAAACATAATGGGACATTTTTGCATTTAATATTTATTTCCTATATTCCATGAATGTTATACTGTTCATACTCTTATGCAAACCTATTTGCACATATTCGAACCATAACAATTACAAGCATACCCACACTCGCACAACACACAAAAACATACTGACACTCATTAACACACCTGGTGCTTTGTGTACTCCTGCCAAAAGAGCTTGGGGCAAAAGGCTCCGAGAGACAGCAGCTCTCTGGTTGAGAGCAGCAGTGAACACAGCTGAACCTGGAGGGATCACGTTCACACATAGAAGAACCACATGTTTACATTGGATTCTATTGAAATGCAATGGCCCTCGCTCCCTCTTGTTTCACTGACATCTTCAAAATACAGAATCTTACGCAAGACATTTCTTTGCGTTTTCTTGCATAGTATCCACTATACAAAACAATCATTCCGACACTTACTCGCTGACAAGAGGTGAGCAGTACTCTCTTGACCCCATTGCCCTCTTTTGTTTCATAATCAACATCATCATTACAAGTCATTCTCAGTCTCTCCAGGACAGTCCTGACAGACAGAGTGACCACCGACACGCCAAGCTTGTCTGCCTGCCGCTTCAGCACAGGCACTAGGGATGAAATATAAATACAAAGAATACATAAATAAATACAATCACGGCATGCACATTGTTGCACAGAAACACAAACAGACTGAGCATGCAGAGATGCACAGAGAAAACAAACTAATACAAATCGACCTCAAGCCCACAAAAGACACAAAAACACAGGAAAACAATTAGGACATGATCCACCATTTCCAAGAAATGCTGCCAGGGCATTCGGGGATGGGGCAGGGGGAGATGTCATTACTGGCATTAGGAGGGGAGAACAGTTTCTCCTGCTATGTGGCAGCCGATGATGCAAAGTGCCCAAAAAAATGGTCTATGCCACCAATATGTCCAAAACAACTATGTTGTTTATAAAGGGAAACGGCATCAACTTACCTAGAAGTGATCCAGCAAGAGCTGAGGAAAGAACTTCAGATACAGTCTGTTCCTGCCGTGCATTTTCCGCACACGTCTCTGTGGAAGGCCGTGGAATCTTCATGGGAGAAAACAAATATAAGCAGCCAGGGGCATTTCATTTCAATAATTGGTATTGAATTAATATGGAGATAAGACCAAATTAAATAATTGATTGTTGAACATAATAAAATATTTTTAAAACACTAATGACTAAAGGCCTATGTATTCCATAGGACATACACATTTGCTACTTCAAGAGAATGCAAATGTCAATGCAACCATTTCACTTCATATGTTTTAAAGCAAACGTAAGTACTATTCACACAACGGCTTAGTCAACTAACCACGACTTCCGAGAGCAGGCCTGAGAGGTTCTGGTGTCGGTACAACAGTTGGATGGCTGCCTCTTGGAGCTCCTTGGTATCCTCCGCCTTTGGCCTCTTTGTCACACGACCAGCTGTGTATTTAATGTGGAGTTGATATCACCGGCCATATTCACAATATAATGATTTCTCTTCTCTGCAGATACATATAACGGCAGTCACATGTAATATCGGTGTGACATATAGTTTGATATTAGTGTAAAATTAAAGCTTATTATGTGGAGACATTGTTGTGTTCGAAACTGCCGTTTCTCATGCGAGACGTGGCAAAACAAAGGTTTCATTAGCCTAGGTTACGGTAAATTTAGGTTGCCTTAGGATTTTACATTAAGTTACAACTCTATTGACTCTAAATATGGCTGAGCATCACCAACAAAAAATCACATCAAGTATGAAGTCGACACAACTCTGAAGGTGTGTTTACGTTGGCATTTGTAGAGGACAGCCATAATGAAATAAACGGTTTGAAATTAGAAATGTTTGAGTCGATAATATGACAATACTAAGTAATTATAATGAATAAAGTTTTATAAGGAAAGAAAACAAACCCTTCGACTCACCAAGGAGGCTTTCGAGAGTCCTTTTTAGAGAAACTGAGTCACGGCTTAGATTTAGTGACATTATATTTTTATTGTGACAAGTAAACCTAGATGCTACTAAGCCATTTGTAGTAGCCGTGTTTAGCAATCTATATATTATGTATCCTTAGTTCACAATTATTTCATTCTGCACTGCCGTATTTTTGTCAACATCTACGTCCATGGGTCTTCGCGCTCTTCTGGCCCATTGGATAACGCCGAAGCCAATCCGGATGGAGGGACAAGAGCTAACCCTGAGTTTCAACCTAGTTCATAGTCTGGTTTCAACCAGATTTTGCAGTTTATGGTTTCGACCAACCTGTTTGTGTGTGTGCGTGTGCGTGTGTGTTTGTGTGTGTTTTGATATTATTCTACAATAACACTGTTTGGATATTCTTTTATTCCATAAATAACTTGTACTTGAGCCTGATAATAGATACATAATACATAAATAATGGGTGTCCCATTATAAATGATGGGACACCAATTAAGTCAAACAGGTAAATGAATAACGAAGTAGCAGGTCTAATGTTTCTTGTCCTGTGTCTTCACTCTCTCCCCCTCTCTCCCTCCCTTCTCTCTCTTTTTCTCTCTCCCCCTCCCGCTCTCTCTCTCTCTCTCTCTCGTTAATTATTTTCTGTAACTCCCTTCCACTAACTTACTTACATTTAGACTTGAAATTATAGGGTGCAAATTACAGTAATGAACTCATAGACAGCTCCAGATCTTCTACTCCAGATCTGATCTTCAGCATGTTGTCACAGGGTTGACGGACATATTAGAAAACTACCAAACCACATACCGTACTTGGTATGGGGATATGAGCACAGCTTGTATCCACTAGTGAATGAGCTGTAATTTTAGTGTGGATATGTGTGGATATGAGCACAGCTTATATCCACTAGTGAATGAGCTGTAATTTTAGTGTGGATATGTGTGGATGTGAGCACAGCTTATATCCACTAGTGAATGAGCTGTAATTTTAGTACAAATACAAATGCTCCTACTAAACACACTTTCAGACTGACTTACAGACTAGAAAGCTATGTCACACTATGATTACAGCAATAGTGTTCGCTTCCTGGAACATAAAGAGGAAGGTAGGGGTAGGAACTGTTTTCAATACATTGTGTGTGTGTGTGTGTGTGTGTGTGTGTGTGTGTGTGTGTGTGTGTGTGTGTGTGTGTGTGTGTGTGTGTGTGTGTGTGTGTGTGTGTGTGTGTGTGAGATGTGTCATGAGGTGCCTGAGTTTTAGACAAGATCATTAGCACTTGACAAAGAGAATCAATTATTTGAAGCCATGAACATGAAGAGATGATTCTGAAACCTGTTGCACCCCACCCCACCTCACTCACCCCCTTCCCCGTCTCATCCACCACCCACACACACAGGCCACAACTTGCCCTGCCGACTACTTTGCTTTTAGCACCACAGTAGACAGCAGACAAAAAAAGATCAGAGAGGAGTGTATGCCTGTGTGTGTGTGTGTGTGTGTGTGTGTGTGTGTGTGTGTGTGTGTGTGTGTGTGTGTGTGCATGCGTGTGAAAGAAGCTCATGACATTTTTATGCAATCTATCTTGTAAGGGAATCATAGTAAGGGAATAGCAAGCCGTTTGTTAGGATGGGCCTGAGGCATTTGCAGCACAGTAGGCAAGTACCAGTGACTTGAATCGGATTCGAGTAGCCAGTGCAGGGTGCGGTGGCGCAGCGTTGTATGTGAGAACTTGGGTAGGTTGATCAGCCACACTGCTGCATTCTGCAGATAAGGAGACAGAAAAAGAGAGGCATAGTATGTATGCATGAAGGTCGTCAGGGCCCTTGGATTTGCACCATTGTCTTTCAGCTGCTCGTAGCGTGGTTCTGTCAGCACGCACTGAGGCTATCAACCACGGAGCTGGACGAGGCAAGATAAGAGGGAGACAGGGTGCGAAGGTTTGTGGCGGATAGGGACAGTATGTGTAGAAGAAGGAGGTTTGAAAAAGGGGAAGAGGATAGGATAAGAAGAAGTGGTCAGGGACATGAAGAGGAGTTACAGAAAGGTTGGTGGTGGAGCAGTTCCTGGTGAATATAAGGTAGAGTGAGGTCTAAACAGTGAAGGAGCGAAAGAAGAAAGTAAGACAACAACTGAGATACAACAACTGGATAAGTTACAGACACAGTGTG
Source organism: Lota lota (assembly GCA_026745465.1). Lineage (NCBI taxonomy): Eukaryota > Metazoa > Chordata > Actinopteri > Gadiformes > Lotidae > Lota > Lota lota. The sequence continues at coordinate 224,824 of JACYXH010000178.1, read as the reverse complement.
AAATTTAACAGAAAAAGGAGTGAGGTGTGGAAGGGACAAAGTACATTTCCATTTGGGAGAGATTCGCAAACCAGTGCCCCCCTGGTTGCCCACAAATGCTCTGTGCTAAATTAACCACAACCCCAGTTAATTCGTTTTTCAATGACCCTGAAAGTGAGGGCCTAGCAATTTAAATTTGTTTTCACAGATAGCTCAACAAAGAACAGATCTCCCACCTCAAGCAGGGAAGATGATCTCCTAAAGTAAGGGTACATTCCTAAACTTTATGTAAAAAATACCCTTCACTGGTTATGAGATTAGTTCACCACAACCCTATGTGCAAGTAGCCCTAGCTTTCACAACCCTATGTCACAACAGAATATGGTGGAATATAAGAATAGGCCATTCCCTGACACAGCCCAATTACTAATAATGTTTAAGGATACACTAGATTATAGTGTATTTACACCACACAAACAACATACAATTATATTGTATATTGTTAACATGTGTCTACAATGGGTTAGCTTAGCATAATTGAGATGTTTTGGCTTAAATCTGAGGTTTCAAAATCATATCTTCATGTTCTTAAAATAATTGATCCTCCATATCGAGTTCTAATGATCTGTCTAAAACTCAGGTATGATAAATGACTGATCACACCTCACAAACAAATCATTATGTATTGAAAACATTGCAGCCCCCCCCCCCCCCCCCCTTTATGATCTAGGAAGCTACATTTTGGCTAAGAGCTGCAGAGCTCTACTCTTCTCTACCTCTTCCCCAATGTGCCTGAATTAACTTCAATTCAAATGCCTGGTGAGCACAGGAGAGGGTGGTAGTACACTGTTGATAATTGGACAACGATGCTTGTATAAGCTTCTTCAAACTGGGACAAGCTTTGTTGCTCACAGGCAGCACAAGTTACTGTATGCACCCTGAACTGAACTGGGGCTAAGGTTATGTGTGGTGCTACAGCATGCAATGCCGAAACCTACAAAAGAAAACCATTACTCACTAGCATCTCCTTTCAACATTGTAATCAAGGGGAAATGGGAGTCTTAAATTAGTCTGAATGACTGACTTCAAAGCACCAACAAAGGATAGCAAAGTAAAGGGTCATTGTTAAGCGTTAATTCTTACAATGAGTAATGGGTAGCTTTGTTGCCGTAACTATAAATCATGATGTTCAGATGATGTTCAATTTGTCTGTATGTTATTGTGTGTATGTATAATATCTCCTAACGATTATGGCTAACTCACGGACACTGACATTGCATCAGCATTTTAGAGATAACGTAAACAGGATGTTGAATCAGCAGTTGTTATACTGTACTATGTAAAACATAGGCCATTCTGCTGTTTAGAATTAGATTCTTCTTTAGCAATCCATCACCAGGTCATATTCAGAGGAATGCAAACAAAAACATATTGAAAGCATTCACATTAAAGTGGAAGGATGCTCTCGGATTATCTATTATTTTACAGTTTACGGAGGTTTCTTGTGGAAAAGAACTTGGTTTCGTAACCAATCTCATTTCCTTTTGCAACATTCCCATTTTGCAAAACAATTGGTTAATTTGATTATTATATTGCACCAAAAGCCCCCACTGTAGGGATAAAATGTTGTGGCACCTTGATGAAAAATAAAAGGGTACCACATTTCATTGCAAAACCAACAACCTTCATTCAGGAAGGTTTTGATTCTGGTTGAAAGGTGGGTTCGGCCACACGCAAAAGGGGAAAACAACCATGTTTGAACACTTTACTTTCCCACTACAAAAGCTCATAGAATTGGTTCCAGGGCCTGCTGCTATGCTCTTTAAAAAAAAAGGAAAGAAATGCTCCCTGTAAAGAAAAATGCTCCCTGGTTAAGGCCTCCGGCCATACAAAGGAATGTGTGTCCATTCTTGTTAATTGTGTGCACAATCTTACGGTTCCAGCTTTTGTGCTGAATAAAAGTCGAAAGCATTCAGGGAATAGTGACAGAAAATGCAGATTACTAACAAGGCATTGTGGAGATCTCGGCTCGAAGCCGCCAACTAACATCGATAGCCAGGGGGAAGAGTTTAGTTTGCATTAATTTCAATATCACATTGACATAGGCTACCGTAAACTGCTTTTCTCAATGCATTTCTTTATTTTTAATTTATTTTCTTGCAATATTCAAGTACATGAATTCCTATATCCAGGAAACACAATCAATAGGAGTTACTTTGAAACATCCATAATATTTCTCCGTCATTAAAAAAACAGATTATCCTTTTTCTCAAATTCGCATTCCTAAGACACTTGGACCACTTGTAAACATGATACAAATCAATGTTTTTTTTTTTTTTATCTTTAAAAAAAACTCTTTAGAAAAATATCTTTTTAATAAGTATTTTTCTTCACATGTGTATCGACACATCAAGTACCTCACAGTACAATCTCGTTTAAAAAGCACATACTTGAAAATAACACAAAACAGGTCGGAGGGTAAAAGGCCTTTGGTTTTACATGAAAACACTGAAAAAGAACCCTCCAAAATAAAGCCCATCCGCCACTATGTGCACAACAACTGTGACGAATGGATAGTTGATTGTTGAATGAATGTCGCCTCGCGCAGCTGGACGGCAGCCCCAAACACGGGACGACAACATCCATACACAGGTTATCGGGGTTGGGAGGTGTAGGTGAATAGGGGACAGGGGGGGGGGCAGTCCCACTAGGCTACAATCAGGTGACAGTCCTGGGGGTGGCTGGCCCGCAGAACCTCTGATGCACAAAGTGTCCCAGGACTATGAGGAGCATCTCCGAGGTGCTGCTGAGTGCCACAATGAAGGGCGCCTGCGACGCAAAGTCCGCCTCGGCCCGCTGGAACGACAGCTGCATGACGGCGAGCGCCAGCAGGCTGTTCTGGACCCCTACCTCGATGCTCACCGTTTTCCTCTGTGGCAACGCCAGCGCCGCCATCTTGGCCAGGGCCGCCCCGACCAGCAGGCCGAACATGGGCACGGTCACTCCGGCCGCCACTATCTGGGGCCGGACGTTGGCCAGGATGGACGCGCCCATCTGGTAGGCCATGAAGATGCCGCCCATGATGAGCACAAAGCTGAAGGGCCGGATGAGCGCCAGCAAGACTCGGGTGAGGCCCGGCAGCCGCAGCTTCACCAGCATGCCCAGCGAGATGGGGATGGCAATGAAGAGCAGGGTGCCCAGGATCTTGATGAAAGGCACGTGCAGGGCGGCATGCACGCCCAGCAGCCAGCCGTACAGTGCCGACGACAGGGGCATGGCCGCCGCCGCCACCACCGTGGAGACCAGCGTCATGGAGATGGCCAGGGTCACGTCGCCGCCTAGCAACAGGCTGTAGAGGTAACCGCCGCCGCCCCCCGGGGCTGAGCAGGTGATCACCAGGCCTAGAGAGAGCGCCTTGGGCAGTGAGGCCAGTTGGGACAAGCAATATGCATACAAAGGCATCACCAGAAACTGTCCCACCACCCCAAGTAGCAATGGAACAGGCCTCTTCAGGAGACCCTTGAGCACCTCCACCTCCACCTTGCACCCAAAGGCACACTTGTTGATGAAGATGAGGGGCAGCAAGGCAAACAGCACAGGGTTCTCTGAGAAGTGGGACAGGCCCCCGGGCTGAACGAGCCGGCTGGCTGCATCCTCACTTCCTGGGGTGGACACCCTGATGGAGTAGTCTGTCCTCTCTTCAATCAGAACTGACATGGCGTCGTCCTGATCTAGGTCCAGGAGCTGGATCTGCAACTGTGCTGTGCCTGGCAAACCAGACCTTATTGTGATAATATAACTTTTAACGGGCCCCGCACGTCCACCGTCTGTAACATTCAGGATTGATAAAACCTCCGGGTCCGAGGAGTGAACACTCAGCGTCTGCTTCCAGCTCTCGCGCCCCTTCCTGCTCGCGTTGGTGCTCCGGTACTGACTGGAGATAACAATCACGCCGTTGGTGTTTTCGGGAAATTCAAATTCTTGCGATGATCCGTCGCCGATTGTAATATACCTTCTACTGCTATTGGCCGTCACGCTCGTATTGTCGCTGTTGCTTGGGGGCATGCCCGTCGTTACCCGGTCCGCTCCTCCGGCAATCAGAAAGAGACAACAGAATGCAAATAGCGTCCTCATCGTACTGACAGACTGGGGGCATAGGGGAGCCGCATAGATCCGCTTCTTCCGGTCGCACCTCTAGATTGTCTTCTTAGACCGCAGTCCGGCTATAAAAGGAGCCTAAACTTCTCATTTTCTCCGGTACAAAAGAACTGCGTTTGCAGCCGGTGCCACATTGCTCCGAATGCCCATTTTCTCGCTTGCTTTATACCGGAACCTAAACATCACCCCGCCCCATTCAATGGCAACCACCGGCAGAACAAGACACATCAAACACGATCTGGATGCTTTCTCTTTCTCTTCGTGAAACCAAATTGTGTCCGTCTTGGTAAGAGGAAGCGTCACATTTTCTGTTATTTATTGTATCCTACCTCGATGACAGCTATAACCACCCCACTATAGCCCTTTCTTCTACGGCTGCTTGTTGTTTCTATCCTCCCTCTCTGACTGACTCAATAAGACGCGCTCTAAACCAATAGGAGCCGCCCAAAGACCACGTCCATACACGAATAAGCAAATATACGTCACACGAGAGAAACTCTTGGGGGAGGTTTCAGGGGGTCGTCCGTGGGAAACACCATACAATGCTCTACCAAGGAACTTGCTATCTATCTATCTATCTATCTATCTATCTATCTATCTATCTATCTATCTATCTATCTATCTATCTATCTATCTATCTGTCTGTACCCATCTACTTCCGTGTGTGTGTGTGTGTGTGTGTGTGTGTGTGTGTGTGTGTGTGTGTGTGTGTGTGTGTGTGTGTGTGTGTGTGTGTGTGTGTGTGTGTGTGTGTGTGTGTGTGTGTGTGTGTAACTACGTATGTATGTCTGTCTGCAGGATGCCAATAGGCCAACCTGTTGAATATGTTCATGATTACAGTTAACAATTACACACTACTAGGTATCCACTTTGTTGTTCTTAATTATACATGATATACTTGTTTTAAAAAGGTAGTTTCCAATGGCTCACCTTTGACTGTAACTTGTCACTCAAGTCACACCAAGTCAAAGTCACACTCCCTCGGGGTATCCAGTTCCACCGGGCTTCTAAGCAGGCTAATGTTTTTTTGTTGTAATACCACAAACACTACAGTGAAACATGGCACCAGACTACTGCTCCCAGAGGGCTTCCCGTTTTGTAGTAGACAGTGAGCTGCTTGGCTGGCTCAATGTAGTTTGTAAACGTAGGGGGGCTCGGTCCTATCATATATACAATCTACTATGCCTCCCACCATAAGTTCAGAACTCTTCTAGCTGTCAGCATGCAGGCGAGTTAAGCAGTGAGCAAATATTTACCCATGTGGTGTAATATATATATATATAAATAAATAATAAGCTCCGTCCTTGAGTGAAAAAGGCGCTATATAAAAGCAGGTTAATATTATCTACAGTGTCTGAATGGCTTGATATTCAGGCCTTCACTCATGTGGATGTGGCAGTTATGGTTAAAACATGGTGCCACATATTAATCTTCATAGACACTTGAAAAACACAATGGAAGTAAAAATCAAAGACTTGCATCTGAAGGAAATTTATTTTATTTTGCAAGATAAATATATAAAACAAATGCACTGGGAGGTCTGTAATGGTGAGTATAAATAACCCTTCCCATATTCAAAGCAAAGAATATACTCCAAAGGTGATCTTTGTTCTCTGTTATGACTCTCTGCCAGAGGGGTCAATGACCCCAAACAGAAAGCAAACCTCATGGAAAGGTCCTTTAAAATGTAACACACGTTGGATCCATCTTGACTTCTGTTCATTGTGGTACACATTCAATGACATATATTCCTCAACATGTGTGGAGTAGACGTGCCAACTGCTAAGATGAGAGACAGCAAATAGAATCAACAAAAAATAACATGTGGGGACTGCGAGTGGTTTCCAAGAAATATACTTTTGAGAGATGTTAGTCAAGGAATCAAAGATGGAACCTTTTAGCAAAACTGAACATGTGCTCAGAACAAAAACAATAAGATTTCCACACAAAAGTCCCCTATTGCCAGTGACACTTAGCCTGTACCTTCACTTGTAAGTTAAATTTATTTTGAAATCAGAATTGGTCTTACATTTGTCTCAATGCATTTGAGCCCTCTCGACAGTGACATGCAGCAGTCTGATATATGGCAGTCAACAGCATTCAGTGCTTCAGCCAACTATTGCTAGCCTCCTTAATGGCTGCTCTTCAGGCACAGAAGGACAAAGTGCCGATGCAAGCATCTGCACCCTGAGTAAGGCATGCCACGTGGACAGCAGGAAAAACAACATAAACGTATGAAACGAAAGACAAAAGATACAGAAAGAAACATGCAACAAAGCATGAAAATATTTTAAGACACAAAAGAAAAAGAAAAAAATGCCATTAAGGTATTAGCTGTCCTTGTTTTATAGGTTTGAGGTTTATACACCTAGAATTAATGTTAATTATTTTTATTATATGCACCTTATTTATTATTTATTTATTATCAACATTTATAGAACATTGTCAATAAGAGTGGCCCTCTTCATACCCTCTCCCAATACACGCAGACATCTGTCAAACAGCAGGTTGACAGAAGACCAAAACACATCAAGGGTGCCAAAAATACATATTTAACTTCAAACCCCATGCACCCAAGTATAGTATAGCCAGTAACGTCCCTATCTATGTATACTACATCTACTCCCATTCTCATCCCCTATTGTTAGGTGATTGTTAAAGCGAACGCCCAAAAACATGGTTGTGATTGTTGGCGAGGAAGTGTGTGTCTTCTGTGTGCATGTTTTTCGTGTGTGTATGTTTGTGTTAGTGTTTGTGTGTTAACGTAGGATGACTGGGAGGAGATGAGCGCCAGTAGAATTGAGGAAGACCAAAAAAAGAAGGCCCCTCTTTCAGCCAAAAGGTAAAAGGAGAGCGAACAGGGAATTAGAAAAGCTGCCAAACAGAGAAGGGATGGATTGAATTGCAAATGGGACCTCGTGAGAGACAGAGAGAGTGGGAAACTGCCGGGAGTTGTGCCTTCTCAGGTGTTATTCCTGGCCAGTGTGTGCAAGTGTATTTATAGACCAAGGGGGAGGTAATCAATAGGCTCATTAAGTACCAACAGCTAAAACACCTCAACAAATTCACCCATGCACACAAACACGCACACAGATTCACTCACACACGCTCACTCACTTGTGCACACACACACACAAACATTGTGTGTGTCCAGTGCTATCTTTATGTTTGTCTGTCTCACACGGCGACCATTTATAGCCCAACTGCTATTTCTGCAAGATCTTCTCAGTTCCGAAGTGCAGCCAACCTAAAGATACAGATGAAACAGTGTGAAGAAAACGTTTTCAATGTTTAAAACTAATTGTGTGAAGTGCAAGGAAAAGACATGCACTTATTTGGAAGCACACAGTAGCCAAAACGTTAACAAAACATTTGTGAACAAAGAGGTGAATTAGAGCTCTGTCCTCGCCTTGAGGAGGAATGACAAATATGCTGCCTACTTGGTTATTGTATCAAACCAAAAAGTGAGTCGGCAATGAGTATCATACATTTAATGTTAGAATAAATGACTTGCTTGCATTCTTCTGCAAAGATCAACCAGGGGCAAAATATATAGTTAGAAAAAAATGCTCAGACTAAATTTCCTGTATTTATATTTCATGATCGGATAATACATGGAACACATCTAAAAGTGAGACGTTTAAGCACTGAGTCATTCTTCTAGAACAATGTTCTCCATGGGAAGAGGACACCAACCACAATCTTGGCATTCTTTCACCTCGACCAACACCCATTATTACAACACAATGCTCTCACGACAATCGGGTGCATACCGTCGGGAGAGCTGGTCCTCCCTGTCCTGTTTGCTGGAGGTCTCCCCACCCAGGGAGGTGGCCCCGGCCGGCAGTTGGTTCAGCTGGTCCATGACCTCCAGGCCGCTCTCTTCCGCTATCTGGTGGATCAGGCTGTCCACCTGTTCCTGCGGCGTGGTCAGCGTGGTGGCCGAGCTCATGGCGTCGTCCATCACCTGGTGGGGTGGATGAGATGAGCTCCCATTAAGAAAGCCTCAGATGTGCGAATGAATAACCAGATTAGCTGGGAGGTAACTACAAAAAGGGATGTCGTCGACTCGGGACATCCATCGACACCCATCGTGTTTGAAATGGAAATGTGTAGGGATGCACCGATACCGATACCAGTACTCGGACTCGGGCCGATACTGTGTTCATGTACTCGTAAAACTTCTCAGATACAACCACCCGATACCACTTTACACAACCTTGACAAAAGGCATCATTGAAGAGCCAGTGAACCAAATACGTTTTTTAATTTTTTCGAACGTGGTAATTTGTCCTATATGATCGTCAACATAGTAATCTATGCCATTGTACCACTGTTACTGAAATAAGTCCCCAATTTAGAGAAAAAAGGGGCACCGGCGGCGTGGTCTGTGTGGACGTGGGGAGCTCTGTCTGGGCAGCGGTTGACTGCGGCGTCCGAGAGAAAGTTGAGCTTTTCGGAAACTTATTGTATACCGCTACGCTGTGTGTGTGTGTGTGTGTGTGTGTGTGTGTGTGTGTGTGTGTGTGTGTGTGTGTGTGTGTGTGTGTGTGTGTGTGTGTGTGTGTGTGTGTGTGTGTGTGTGTGTGTGTGTGTGTGTGTGTGTGTGTGTGTGTGTGTGTGTGTGTGTGTGTGGTGAAGCTCTGTCTGAGCAGCGATTTACTTAATACCCTCGTCCGAGGGTTAGGCTTCCCGGACACATATAGTATAATGCTACGGTGTGTGTGGATGGTGAAGCTCCGTCTGAGCAGCGATGTATTTAATGTCTGCGTCCGAGGATTAGCATCTACAGTGTATCGCTACGGTGTGTGGCACATTTCATATACAACATTGCTCATTATAACGCTCATACACAACGACGGTACTAAAAAAAGTACCAGAAAGTTGCCGTGGGCCGTAACCATGGGGATAACACGCCCCCCTCTTTGTGTGGTGTGTTTTTTAAACTGTAAGGGTATTATTAAGTACTCTGTATCGGCGAGTACCCAAATGTAAGTACTTGTATTTGTACTTGATCTGAGAAAAAGTGGAATTGGTGCATCCCTAGAAATGGGGTTGTGTGCCTTTGGTTTGATAGTGCAGTGGTGCACAAACATTATATATACAATGAAATTAAAGTTAATTAACATGGAGGGAGTGGCATATTAAAAACAAGTGTGCACACACACAGACCCCCACCCACCCACATACACAAAAATACACAAAGCCACTGACCGAGGTGTGAACATCCAGGTTCTGGACCTGAGTTTCAAACTTATCCATGACAGCTGAAACCTTCTGCAAGTCCATGGAGCCCAGAGCTTTGTCCAGAGCTTTCGTCACCTGGGCCATGTTCTTAGTTACCTGATAGGTAATACAAAGCAGGAGATTAGTCCACCTTATCAACAAGGTGCTCTTATATTGCTTTCATAACAGCCATTCACGTATGACTCTTTTTAGCTGTTATGGATCTTGTTCCCAACTCCCTACCCTATCACCTATATGAATACTTAAGTATTCAGGTTCAATGGAATCAGCTGAATACGTAAAATATTAAATATGATGAAACAGAAGGACTGGAATATTTGTTCTCATTTGTGAGTCCAACATCTGAGGGAAAGGACTAATTTGGCTAGCATTTGAATGAGTTATTCAAATTAAGCATACAATACTCCGACCAATAATGGTGCAGTGTGTAGGATTTAGTTGCCTCTAGTGGTGAGGTAACCTACTGAACCCTGCCCCCTCACCCCTCCTTTTCCAACGAGTAAGAGAAGCTACGGTTGCCTGTAAGGTGCCAGGTACTTCCACAATGAAGTCGTCGTCTACGACAGCATCAAGTACCAAGTGATGAGGTTCCTTAATAAATTAATAAATTGTATTTAGATATTAAGTCTGTAAAACTGTAGGTTTAAGGCTTACAAGTAAGATAGTGATTCTGTTTAAAAACAAAAAAACGCATCCTCTCTAGAGCTATTTGTCCGTGCTGGGCTACTGTAGAAACATGGCGGTGCAACATGGAGGGCTCCTTGGAAGAGAGCGCACTCCCTATGTAGATTTAAAGGGCTCATTCTAAGGTAACAAAACCTTTAACCTGCACCTTTAACCTTGTGCAGCTATGACATGCAGTTCTTGTTTTTCACAATCCCAGCAGGCGTCAAGGATCAAAACATTTCCCTTTCAATCAACCCTTGCATAATGTTAGGTATTACAAAGATATATAGCTGTTTGACCCTGGTTGTCTGACCACTGTCACCCGAATCGTCATCGAATTGACACAAGAAGTGCATCTAAAAGTGTTTTGCAGCATATCAATAAAGTACCCGTGCGTTGTTCATGAGGACACATGTGGCCAGGTAATTTCAAATATCTGATAGGACATTGTAAATTTGTTCCGAAGACATTGCTTTGTACCAGCGATCCGGCATAGAATCAGAATGACCCTGTCACATAGTATGTTGTTACGGCGCGCAGGGGGCTGCCCGCATGGGGCTTGTCTTGGCCTAGATAAACATGCAATAGGGCCAAGTTCTTGTATCTTGAATAGTGGCTAACATTAGTCACACTCAAAACTCGGCCTATCTCAAAACATAATATCAACATATAAACTGCCCCGGTCCCAGTGACCTATACAATGTGAAGTTGCCTGGTCTTTATGGGGCATGCTAAGCAGACCTATGAAAACAGACAGAACTCACCCCCTTCATAGTGATTGCTGTTTGAACTTTAGAGGCAACAGCATCCACGCGGGAAGCCATTCGCAGCCAATTAAGCCCCTCATTTTTCTTCCGTATGGCGTTCTCAGCATAGACTCTAGCACATTCCACATTCTTCTGTTGAAGAGCCTGGTGACAGCAGACACATGCACACAAAGACACACACAAAAATAATTGTAATGGCTAAATTCCGATCATAATTTATTATCATGACATTATGCAACTAGGCACCTACCCCTACATAAACAAATATCTAGTGCCCTCTTGTGGATTTCAAAAGATACCTGCACTCCATGCAACATGGACATTGCAGATATTATTTTCTCTGTGATGAGCTTAACATTTATTTTGGTTAGAGGGTACTACATCCCACTTAAACTCCTTAAGGTTGCCTTAAAAAAAAACAGCTAATAAAAAATGTATGCCTAATGTTTTATCATATAATATGATGGCTTATCGCAAAACTTACAATATCCCATTTTGAGCCGAACCTTTGCAGAACCTAAGTTGAGACTTTTGCATGAATACTAAAATCATCGGAGGATTGTAATTTATTTAATGTTAAGTGAGATGCTTGCCAATAATAAACCATAGCGGCAAAGCTCTTGCATAGCTATAACACTACTACCTTAAAACCATCTGACCTACAGCTGAGATGATAAACTTCATTAGACTAAGCCACATACACACAATTCTCGGTTTTATGAATGTGAATGAATACTGGAGTTTATTTGTAATAATGATTGGTAGACTGTGTTCTTATATAACAAGTATAATTTCTTGACATTGTGAGCTAAAAAAAAAACATGCTCTTAGAGCTCTGTCCAACATGAGGAGTGATTCGACTGGATGACTATTTTCAGCTACCTACCTTCTTAACCTTGGCCTGTTCCTTCTCCGAATCCTTTTCTGCCTTCTTGGCTAGTTTCTCGAGTTGTTTAGCTGTGAACTGCCAACCAAAAAGAAAGAAAGAAAAAAAGGTTAACGTGATTTGTCGGTTTTTGCTCATTTGTATTTCTTTGTTATGGTCAACAGATTAAGACTTGTATTTAGTTGGTAACGTTGCATACCTTTAGTTGGAAGAGCGTATCTGGGGAGAGGTGCAAAAATAGATAGGACTACGTTAAAGGACGTACGTTTAGAGCGATTGGTGACACCTCAGACGTTTTTCAGGTTACATTGCATTTCCGTATAGGCCTTTACATTCCATGGCCTACATGACATAACCCTTTAGTTGTCATAAAGGCTCGATTACTTAACTCATCTAAGACAGCAAATAATAACCCAACTACAACAGCGATCTTGGTCAATTGTGTTTTAGCAATGTTGATTCATCGATCACTAAGAAACATGCATTGTTTCGCGATATTTTTGCGAGATTAATATGATTAACGAACACACTATGCATATGTTAGCCGTTGCAATGCTATTAATCCGTCGCTGTCATGATTGGTATCTCAAATAGCTCAAAAGACAGATCCAGTAAGGGACTTGTATAGCAATTCTTACCATCCATCTTAAATATGTTAACGATTCCAGACAATACAAGTAAAATATGTTTACTCTGTGTTAAGGTCGCCTTAGCTTGTGGATTTGTTTTGATTTCCAACACCGCACTTCCTGGTTATGATATGTCACGTGGTACAAGGGCGGACGACATTAAAGCGCATGCCTGAGCTGATCCATACATTTCTTACATTAACACAAACATCTATGGATGTATATATATATAAACAGATTTCTCCAATATGTGTGTGTGATGTGTGTGTGTGTGCGCGCGTGCGTGTGCGTGAGTGCGTGTGTCATTATGCATGTTTCTTGTTCCTCTCTTTTCATGAGTGCAATTAAAGATATGTATAGCCTCTATACATATATTGCTATATGTTAAGTAACGTTTTTCTGGTAATTCTGTTTCCTATTACACTAATGGAGCAAAGTCCTCAAAACTTAATTGAAACAAATGGGATGGCGGGGCGGGGCACTGATAACGGTCAGTAGAGCGTCAGCGCAGATGCTTACGCGCTGGAGTCGAGCTACCTACTTAACGCTAATCAAACCTACGGAAAACCAGTCTTTTCTTTCGACAGCTTATTCGTATTAATTAAAGGCCTTTATACATGTTCAATGGGTTCTGGTTCAAGTCAATGCGAAGAAAAAGGTAACACATTTTACTTCGGTGTGTTTCTAAGTGTGGGTCAGCAATATCACGCTATACGTGCAGTCTATGCTTTTGGACTAAGCAATTCCTGTAATTGTTTCAAGAAGAGCAACTCTTGGAGCGGGGTGTCCTTGTATTGTATTTTTTATGTTTTTATTTTTACTGGACCTATGTTTCTGAAATAAAGTTAAATTGAATGTAATTGTATCAAGAAATTGTATACTATAATTATTTTATTTGTATTCATACATTTGTATTGTTTGATAGAGAAGTACATCTAGGAAAGGAAAGAACTAATAATAATTGATAATTGTTTTTTGATGATTTTGAAGTTTGAATCTATCAAGTTCCGCTGACTTCTATCTAGCCTGGTTAAATCTACTTGAAAACCTCTTAGCAAACTAATTGTATCATTGTAATACTCTTGGGTAACAACTATTTTTGATCATGCAACTCTCCAGGAATTGTAATAATGTAAATATTCCCTACACAGTTAAAGTAGCCCCCTCTTCTATAATGCAAATAGTCAACATATGATAGAGAGATTGAAGTGCAACCCCAGGAGTTCAACAGACATCTCCTCTCATAAATTACCATGATGGGGCATTGCACAAGACCACAGTGTCTTCATAACACATTGTGTGTAGAAAACCATGCAACCATACCCTATTTCTGCAACATTTACATTACAGATGTGTCATCACAGAACAACATTGAGACTTCAGGTTCTAACCCTTCATCGCCCCCTACCATCGTGGTCACGGCCCCCTCCCGAGAGGACATCTACGCTTCGCCATCCACCATGACCATAGCCGATGCCATCAAAGAAAGGAGGCCGACTTCAACCCCGATCTTTGTTGGACGCAAACCAATAAATAGCAACAAAACGTGATTCTGATGGAACTGTATTATCTGAAGATCACCAGGAACCCATTTTACTGAAGAAAATCAAATTCTGATGATGATGTACACGCAGCTGGTGGTCCTGCTGGTTGTGGATCCCAGGTGACATAAAAAGGATGCACATGTTACATCAACCTAGTGCACTTATTTATGAATGCAGTAGGTTATTTATGTTGGTATATCATGTCGGCTTATTATGCTAATTATATACGATATATATACTCCAAATATAATACAATACCAGGGTGGCAAGCTATAATCTATGTATATGATGTATATGGTGATTGTGATATAATATATGAATCGTTTTTTCTTTTCTTTTGTGTCATGATTGCAGAGATGCCGCTGCTGAACTCCGGAAAAGCTCATGGTTGTCCAGTTTAAAAGCGATACAAAACAATGGCTGCACACGCACTCTAGTAGTTTGGGATTTGTAAATACCATAATCATTCTACTTTTGCTTTACTGTATGCGGTTTTAGTTGACAAGATGGATAATGTCGGAGATGACGAACCGGATCCCATTAGGCTAAAATCGATCAAGAACAATAAAACATTTACCGTGCCACAAAGTGATAGGGTAAGGAATAACCAACTAGCTATAGTTATAGTTATACCAGTTATTGTTAAACAACATGTTATAGTCAAGTTACTACCATGCTTGACAATGAAAACGTGCGATTTAAGTTCATGCATTAAATACTTGGCCCTACAACAGCCCTGTGCAGACCACGTTATTTGTTGCTAACCTTTTAGGTTCAAGCAATCAGGGACGTTATCAGCGTATCCTTTCCAGTAATCTTTCCTTTCTAACTCAACGAAGGCCCTCACATATCCTTACCTTTATGATGAAGTTACAGTTGATTTCTGCACTCAAATAAAAAGGGCCAGTTAGATATGACTGGCCCTGGTCATTCAGGGACACGTTTCAGAAGCTTGTACATGGGCAGTAAGAGATTAATGGGTTTCGTCCTTAACGTCAGAGGTAATTGCTGGCGACATCTTTGTAGGTTCTTCATTTAACTTAGAGTGCGGGTTTATCACTCCTCCAAGATACTCTGTAGCACTATTTACCTTTTCTCTTTTTATTTTTGCCCCTATCTTTTCCAGTTTGGGACCTGCCGAAGTGTCAAAGAGTTTGAGAAACTCAACCGAATTGGGGAAGGGACCTATGGTATTGTGTGTAAGTATCCATACTAAGTATCCATGCAGAAGTGGACGGTTGGTACTCCGTCTCCACCGATGGTTTGGAATACAAAATAAGAATGGCTTATTGATAAGTTGTTTTGGACATAAACTCATGAGCAATGGACAAAAGAAAACCCATCCCTGTCTTTGATTCTTCCTGAACTCGTATGAGATTGCTTTCCCCCCCCCACTTAGCAGTTGCTCAAATAGGATAGTATGCCACTATTTGTTAAATATATAAATGTCCACCCCACTTTATTTCCCCCACTGTAGACCGTGCGCGAGACACCAGGTCTGATGAGATTGTAGCGTTGAAGAAGGTCCGCATGGACAAAGAGAAAGATGGTGAGTCTGTGTCTGACTCCTGGTAACTACTGAAAAGTACTAGTAGATGGCCAACATCAGTAACAAAGTCCATTGTCAAAGCAGCTTTGAAGCGTATGCTCTTGTTTCCATATATTGTGTGTAATGTGTATATCATATTTTGGATTCTCACAGGCATTCCCATCAGCAGCCTCCGCGAGATCACCTTACTGCTGAGGCTGAGGCATTCCAACATAGTGGAACTGAAGGAGGTGGTCGTAGGGAGTCAATTGGAGAGGTACCATGCACGCACGCATATACAGGAAACCCATTGTTTAAACTTACGGGCACTTTAACAATGTTTGTGTCATAAAGATATAAAAATATTTTATGTTCTTGTGTTAATTGTTTGAGTATTTGCTCTTTATATTGTATAATGAATAAAGAATTACAATGAAGCTACACATACAATGGACTGCTTCCGTTTGCATGTATCTACAGTCAATCTATAATATCTAGTGCTTGCATCTGCTGGTCTCCACTGCAGCCTGTTCCTGGTGATGAGTTACTGTGAGCAGGACCTGGCCAGTTTACTGGAGAACATGCAGACACCCTTCTCAGAGGCCCAGGTACCGCACAGACCCAAGTCCCCTCACACCACACCACCTTCTTCTCTGGTTGCCTCTAACTTGATTAGCTAACGTCAGCAGTCATAAGCTGAACTAGAGGTTAAGGGATCTACCACAGGACATGATGTTGTCTGAGATGGCCTCTAGATTCAGTCTACATATTTACTTACAGCAATTTATATATATATGAAACAAAATTGGAAGAAGATAAACCACACACACACCACATCCATTTTCTGTACTGTAGTTGTGAAGTGATCTCACTCTCTCTCTAATAGGTGAAGTGTATAGTGCTTCAGTTGCTACGAGGCCTGGAGTATCTTCACCATAACTTCATGTTGCACAGGTCGGTCCTGTCCAACACAATGTTGCACTAGATATTTAGTTAGCATCTCTGAATGTATTTATAAATGGCTAAAGAGTATGTTTATTGTTCATGGAACTCAATGGCTATCTGGTCATGATCCTTTTGCACAACCAGGGACCTGAAGGTTTCTAATTTACTGATGACCGACAAGGGCTGCGTTAAGATAGGTAAATTGTCAATGTTATATGCCCCCCCCCCCTCCCCCCCATCATAATCCTATTAGAACTGGCCAAGAACACTGGCACACACAGTGACCAGGCACCTGGGGATTATCCTGTTAACCAATATAAGTACTTCCCAGCTACATGATTGATAGGATGTCTCTGCTGTGTTTTATATAAAATAAATATATAAAAACTTTCTGCAGCTGATTTTGGTTTGGCCCGCGTGTACGGCATCCCTGTACAGCCGATGACACCCAGAGTTGTGACACTATGGTGAGTAGTGTGTGTGTTTGTGTGTGTGTGTTTTCGCTGTGTCCTTGTGCTGGCACAATGGAAACTCATACCTGTAATCCCTCCTCGCTAATCCTTTCTCTTTAGAGCCACTCTGTATTACCGTCTCTCTGACCTCTCCCTCACCACCTTGCTTGCGTGACTGGCAGTCTGTGTCTACCTAAGGACATTTCCTAATTTGAAGGGCCTACTTCAGTGTCATTGGTTTGATTTAATATATATGATTTTACTTTTATTCTGCCCAACTCTTGACCACCTCTCTCTCTGTCTCTGTCTCTGTAGGTATAGAGCTCCGGAGCTCCTTCTAGGGACAAAAACACAAACAACTGCACTAGATATGTGGTGGGTTTCAAATGTAACATGACAATTTGCCTGGAAAGCACAATGAAGCTGTTAAAATCCTGATGACACTTTTCCCTTTTGACCTGAAACTGCATTATGAATTTGAATGTTAAAACCATGATGAAAAAGCATGCTGAAGGAAAGAACATTGATGAAGTTTATAGCAATGACACAGATGAAGTGATCGTCACCTCATGTGGCCGTTTCTGTGCAGGGCAGTGGGCTGTATCGTTGCTGAGCTGCTGGCCCACAAGCCCCTGCTGCCTGGAGGCTCGGAGATCCAGCAGGTGGACCTCATCGTCCAGCTGCTGGGAACGCCCAATGACAACATCTGGCCTGTAAGAACTTCCCTGGAAAATAACTGACCTCCGACCCACCATGTACATGGCATGGAACATAAACATGTTTTTTTTCTTGTGTCTGAAGTTGGCCGCTCAATGTTAACCCGGGTGTCTGTGTGTGTGTCTGTACCAGGGTTTCTCCCGGCTTCCTCTGGTTGGTCAGTACAGTCTGAGGAAGCAGCCCTACAACAACCTGAAGAATAAATTCACCTGGCTGTCGGAAGCAGGCCACAGACTGCTCAACCTGCTCTTCATGTACAATCCCCAGCGCAGGTACGGCCTACACTCCCATATGATAACACACACGCTGCATACACACACCCCTATGATCTACATACACAACTATATCTATCGACATATATATATATATATATATACCCATACACACATCATTCTACACAAAAGACATGCATGCGCCTCTATATGTGCACACACACAGTATTACACCCCTGATTATTAAAAGGATAACCACTTAACCTACAACTAAGGAACATTTTCAAACATTTGTATTTCAGAGCAACTGCCAAAGATTGCTTGGATAGTTCCTATTTTAAGGAGAAACCTCTACGTGAGTATAATGGCCATATATAAATATAAATATATATGTAATTGCATGTGTGTAATGTTTTTGTGCATTCATCTGTCTCCTCTCTGCTCTCCAGCATGTGAACCCGAACTAATGCCCACCTTCCCACACCACCGCAACAAGCGTGCGGCACCTCGTGTAGAGAGCCGTCCCAAACGAAGCAAGGTGTGATGGGATGGAGATGTTGACAAGGCCCCCCCCCCCCCCCCCCCCCCACAGCATCCTATTGTACAATAAGTGTTCTGTCAAAGAGGCTCTTCTGTTCACCTCCAAACATCTCTCCCTCTCCACTGTTTACAAGGAACCCTTTGCCCACTTACGTCCATTGCTTTTGCTTGTTACAGTGTACATGTTGATCACATGCATGTGAAATATGCTACACTACTACACAAGACAACCAAGGCCATTCCAAGTGCTTTGGAAGTACAGACCTTTCCAATAAGACATTTTTTATTAAATGTCCTGCCTTTTGTAGGATTGGCATTTGCAGGTTGGCTTTTGCAGATGACCACAAGGTATAGAGGATATTTAAGGTGGTATGTAAAGGTTTCGGCACCATCGTGGAGAGGAAGCCTGAAGTAGAACGTATATGTAGACTCAAAGTGCTGCTCCGAAATGAGTGGAAAGTATATCAAGCTCACACAACTTGTTTTATTCTACCATGAACCTTTGGACTGTATATTAACACATAGACCACAGTGGACAACAAAATATGATGTTTGTCATTTGGTAATAAATGAATCGAATGTCTTATCTGAACTATACGATGACTGCATAGTATAGAAAATGCAAGAATCCCATCAAACCCCTGAAAAATGCATCTGTAAATTAATTTCTTTATAATGGTTATCGATTTCGCTTTTTTTTTAAACGCCCAGTCAATCTTGCTGGAAGAAATAAACATTTAATTTAAAAGTTGAAATGCAGACATTTTATTTCCTTCAGATTATTCAAGTAGTTAAATAACATTGTATGACTAGTAATACATTAGTTTATTATAAACTGACTTTGCAATTTAACCATATGGTGTACCTTCAAATACGCATAGATAGCAGCAATATTGCTCAGCCAAACATCTCTGAACAATTTATTTCTGTAGTATCATTAAGATTTAGTTGAGGGGAGGGGGCAACACTGAAGTAACCACACAACCTCCTGATGATAATGTTAGTTACTGGGTACAATCCTGCTAACTAACTGAATTGAAACGTACATAGATCAGGCATCACAATGGAGAAAATACTGGAAAAAGATGTCAATATCTGTTGCGTACTAAACAGCAATCACAGTGAAATGACTTAAATACTGAGCTGCATAAATTAAATAAGTCTTAAAAAGTGCTTTAAAACAAGGTTTGCAAAGAAGCACTGGTAAACCAAACATGAACATAACAAACGTAGTACTTCAAAAACCCTGGAGATGACAAGTCAGTTGATTTTCTGATTTTCTAACATTTCAAAAAGTAAATCCTCTGCCCTTTTGCGATTTGTTTCTTGGTCTGCAAAACTATACTGAAGATATTATTAGTCCAACTATTTTCCAGCTGGCCGCACCAAGGAAATCTTGCCGCAAGTAAAGCAAACGATGCCAACCTGGAGATGGCAGAATCAGCCAGTGATATAACAAAGCAAACCTTTAATGTGTTAAAACATTAACACACAAATAAATAAAAATGTATAACAAATGCAAAGACAGCAGGTGTACACACACATCCACATGCCTGGCACAATTAACTAACAAACACATTTTTTGTTTGTTCCTCAAAAAGCTTATATCAAGCTCATTTGCACCAAAGTGCAAGAAGGAAACAGAAATGTTCATTCAATCCTTTTAAAAGATTCTAGTATAGGCAGTACACTCTGAGAGGGGACGAACAAAATGGAATCTGTGTTTTGCGTCAGGTTACATGTTGATTAAAAAAGATACTAGGTAGCGTCTACGACTGGACAGGAAACACAGGCTGTTGTCCCGACTTTGTTTCTCTTCAACCTCCTCCACAGATTCAAAAACACTGCATAGACCGGATGATTAGAGAAAACAAAACGACAACTCTCACCCCATCAGGTACATCTTTTGTTATTTTTCAGGCACCATCTGTTTTACGTAAAAATCCATGAAAGGCAGTGACTCACGTAGATCCAATATGAGAGAGCGAGAGCGAGAGAGAACAGTAGCCGGGCTTAACTCGAGGGAACCTTAATACAAGGGAGCTAGTGAGAGGAGATGCAGCCTTCAGGGAGAAGGGAAGGGGCTCTGTCTTGCATTCAGCCCTCCATTCCAAAGTCCTCGGTGAACTTCTTGACCTTCAGCAGGTCCTCAGCGTTGACGGTGGGACGCGTGGTGGACAGAGAGCGCAACATGTCCGACTGGAAGAGACAAGAGGCTGTGTCTGATTTGGCTCCCTTGTTCCCTCATTCCCTATTCCATATATAGTGAACACCAAATAGGACACTATTTAGGGAATAAGTATAGGGGGAATTCTGACATTAATTATGTCCCGGAAATCCATCAAAGTGACGTGTATTGGACACACAAACAAGCTGTCGTGCTAATTAGCATATCTATTTTTTTAGTTTCAAACTTCATTGTCCACATGCAAGCATACAGACTTTTATCCTGAGGAACCCGTATGTGCCGAACCATAGGGACCATCTCTATTGGATAAATCTGATGACAATGAAAGCCCCTATGCATCATGGGATATAGTGTGGAGATAAGTCACACACACACTTATTTTACGGTGCTCAATGGGTATTAGGTAGTGTACTATATTAGGGGTAGAGATTTGTACACTCACATTTCAGACAAAACTACAAAATGGTGATACCCTGAATAGTGCACTATATTGGGCTCAGGTAGACCAATTTAAACACAGCCAGAGATGTGCGATGCTTTCAGAAATCAGGTTAAATTACATAAATGAATTAACAGGTTGCTTACACTGGGCATTTAAATGTGTTATTATACTCTGTGTGTGTGTGTGTGTGTGTGTGTGTGTGTGTGTGTGTGTGTGTGTGTGTGTGTGTGTGTGTGTGTGTCTCTCACCATGCATACTATGGGCTCCAGCAGCTTGTCACTAGGCACGTCCATCCAGGTCAACTCTATTGCAGCAGGGTCCCCCGGGGAACACGGGGTCAAGAGGTCGTCTACCATAAGCTGATTGTTGCTACGTGACAGACCATGCACCTGCAATGCAACAACGTGACGGAGAACCGAATCATATATTTAACATACAAAGTTACACAACATGTTAGGGCTGTTCGATATGACGATATAAACTGCTCAAAAAAATAAAGGGAACACTTAAATAACACATCCTAGATCTGAATGAATGAAATAATCTTATTAAAAACTTTTGCCAATCTTGGTGTTCTCTGGCAAATGCCAAACGTCCTGCACGGTGTTGGGCTGTAAGCACAACCCCCACCTGTGGACGTCGGGCCCTCATACCACCCTCATGGAGTCTGTTTCTGACCGTTTGAGCAGACACATGCACATTTGTGGCCTGCTGGAGGTCATTTTGCAGGGCTCTGGCAGTGCTCCTCCTGCTCCTCCTTGCACAAAGGCGGAGGTAGCGGTCCTGCTGCTGGGTTGTTGCCCTCCTACGGCCTCCTCCACGTCTCCTGATGTACTGGCCTGTCTCCTGGTAGCGCCTCCATGCTCTGGACACTACGCTGACAGACACAGCAAACCTTCTTGCCACAGCTCGCATTGATGTGCCATCCTGGATGAGCTGCACTACCTGAGCCACTTGTGTGGGTTGTAGACTCCGTCTCATGCTACCACTAGAGTGAAAGCACCGCCAGCATTCAAAAGTGACCAAAACATCAGCCAGGAAGCATAGGAACTGAGAAGTGGTCTGTGGTCACCACCTGCAGAACCACTCCTTTATTGGGGGTCTCTTGCTAATTGCCTATAATTTCCACCTGTTGTCTATTCCATTTGCACAACAGCATGTGAAATGTATTGTCAATCAGTGTTGCTTCCTAAGTGGACAGTTTGATTTCACAGAAGTGTGATTGACTTGGAGTTACATTGTGTTGTTTAAGTGTTCCCTTTATTTTTTTGAGCAGTGTATATCAGGGGACGAGAGAACAATGTTTATCAATAGATATTTCCCTCTATCGTTCCGATCGCTATTGTACGTCACTCTGACCCTGCTTTACGTTCACTCTCGTACTCTACGAATACAAAAACAAACATGGAGGAGCGTGACACAGAACGAACGTCCCCGCAACAGTCCGAGAAATCAAAAGATGTGATCTACGTCCAAGGGAAGGGATGAAAAGAAAAGAAAACCTCAAACGAGTTTGAAAGATTCTTTAGTGTGCAGATATGTGGAGCTCGTTCTGGTAGCCATTGATTTTGATGATCGTGTCTGAGAGAGGGTTGGGCTTCTCAGTACAATGCTACGGTGTGTGGCGCATTTCATATACAACATCGCTCATACACACCGACGGTACTAAAAAAAGCCTCACAAAGTTGCCATGGGTCGTAACATGCCCCCTCCTTCCTAGAACGCTCAGCCCAAATAAACGTAGTATAGAAACATATAGTGTTCAAAGCCCAGCTAAAACAGTGGGTTCACTTACACTTTAACAACGGACCTGTGGACGAGGCGAGTTACGCAGCTACAACATGTGGAGCAATATTGCTTCCGGGAGTCCAGGTTGTTTCATGGAATAATTTGTGAAAGTACAGCCAAACCGCCGACATTTAAGCCCCATGCACACGGAGCGTGAACCTCCCTTCGCATTTGTAGTGCCACCCAAAAAATTTAACGAATCATATTGTTTTAACGGGGCAAAGCACACGGCTAGCTTCGGATAGGACTCCATTAAAAAACAATATTTTTGCATAGTATCAGCAGACGAACCCGAGACTAAAAGACCAACCTTTTTGAAGTGGGTGGCCGACTGGACCTTCCTGACGGGCTGCATGAGGGCGTCCCGCACGATGACGCTAATGTCCGCCCCTGAGTAACCCTCTGTCTTGCGGGCCAGCTGCCGCAGGTCTGGCTCGTTCAGGCTGTGGGGCGTGTTGCCGAGGTGGAGGCGGAACATCTGGGACCGGGCCGGCTCCTCCGGCAGGGGGATATAGATGCGCTTCTCGAACCTGGGAGCCGGAGACGGCACGTTGTATCAGACAACCGCATAAGCTTGAAAGAGACAAAAGACACCGCGGGAAGGGAGCCGAGGGGATCATTTCTAGTTGGTTCTGGTGGACATGAGGGTGGGGTTGCCAGCTCCGAGCCCTTCCAGGCAACCACTCACCTTCTACGGATGGCGGCGTCCAGCACCCAGGGTATGTTGGTGGCTCCAAGCACCAGGATCCCATCGTTGTTGTTTCCAACCCCTGGGAACAAACACAACACCCCGTCCCTTTGGGTTGACGTGACCTCCACATGCACGGTTCCTTTCTCTGAGATGTGCCGTTATTTTGTATCTGCTGGCGGTTCTGTGTGTGTGTGGTGGGTGGTGTGGAGGGCTTTTATCCACCTTCTGAACCATCTGGGACTCTGCGTTGTGTGTGTGTGTGTGTGTGTGTGTGTGTGTGTGTGTGTGTGTGTGTGTGTGTGTGTGTGTGTGTGTGTGTGTGTGTGTGTGTGTGTGCGCATGTAAGGTGGTGGTTGGAGACCCACTGTAAGAGCCAAATAAGCATTAGTGTTAATAATTTAATTTAGAATTCATAATAAATGTATTTGTTTAAATGCATGATTTAATAATGTTTAGCCAGTCAGATAGCACCACGTCATAGTGTAATTGATTGGACGTTGTTAGTGCGAAGTTGGAAGAAGTGGAAGCAACACAGTTTTTTGACCGTGCTTACCATGTATACGTTTAAGTTTGTGTTTTAATAAGTAAACATTTAAAAAGAAAACGTTTGGTCTGCTCGTGTTCGAATGCTGGTTGCATATAGACTAACTTCAAAACGGTGGCAAAGAAGAATTAGAAGAAACGAGGTACGTGCCACAATATAAGTCAAAAAACTAGCTAAACGAAGCTACGTGGGAGTAGCTACCTGGACTGTACTTCGAGTGACGCTGCGCGCTGAAGGCAGTAAAGGACAAGAATTAACGAAAGAAGTTGTTTTGCACGGAAAACGGGTGATCTCCCAAGCATGGACATCATAAGTAGTCAGTTTGGAAGACAACGAAAGTAGGTCAACTCATCCCTGCGAACTGTATGACGATAGCAAGCTCTGATTCAGTCAATGCGTAGTTATAGCGATCTTTACGAAGTTGTTTTGCACTCGGTTTATTAAGACGAGTACATTTGAAGAAAGTGCACGAAACGTTTGCATACAACTAGAGCATTAACTGCAATTTGTACGATGACTGAAGAAGATGAACATAGATGTATCGAGGATACGATGGAACAGGGAAGGCCACATAAACTGACAGAGATGGCATTAGAGGAGAGATTGCAGAGGTGCATTGCACTGAGGAGACGAACATTAGGAACTCTGACAAGCAAAAGAAAAGAGTTGGAGACAATGATGAGTGATGCTCAAAATTCACAAGATGTGAGAAATATGATGGAAAATGATTTTGCAACGTCACTTAAAGAATTTATCCGTCTCAACAACGAGGTTGCAAATCTTTTGACTGAAGATGAAAAAACACTTGATGACGAGAACTGGTTCGAACCTAAAATGGCAACAATTAGAGGTTTTATGAAAACGACTAAAAGGTGGATTGAAACTAAGCCTGAACCCATACTGCCAGTGGAAAATGTACTGCAAGTAGAAAATATTGTGTCTGATTATCTGCAAGAAACTGTTAAGCCAAATGACAGCGTTTCACAGATAGGGGGCAGCAATGTTGCACATGCTAACCCATGTGGATCACAAGTAAGTCGCACATCAGCTGCGTCACGAGTATCGTCAACAAGAGCAATACAAGAAGCAGAATATGCAGCCCTGCTTGAACGTGCTGCAGCGCTAAAGAAAATGCAACAGCTTGAGCTTGAAGCAGCTAGAATCAAAGCTGAAAAGGAAGAATTAAAGATGGAAACTGCGTTAGCTGAGAGCAAAGCAAAATTAAGGGTGCTTAAAGAATACGAAAGATCTGAAGATGGTTTGAGTAGCTATGAGAGAGCACAAAAGCCACGAGGTGGGCACGTGAAAGAAAGAACTAGCATTATGTACCCACAACAAACTAATACGAACATTCATGTTCAAACGCAGCACTCCCTAATACAACAGCCTCAAACAGTTTCCAATTATGTGCTTAATGCTCAAGCTAACAGAGGTGATGACATACTAGCTGTTATGCAAAAACAGAATGTAATCACTGAGCTACTTGTAAAACAACAGCAGCTATCTCATCTACCAAAAAAAGACATTCCTGTGTTCAAGGGTGATGCGCTACAATACAAATCTTTCATGAGGGCGTTTGAGTACGCAATAGAGCAGAAAACTAGCAATGATCAAGATAAATTGTACTTCTTGGAACAATTTACGTCCGGTGAACCTCAAGAGCTTGTTCGCAGCTGTGCTCACATGACACCTAACAAAGGCTACTGTGAGGCTAAGCGACTACTTCATAAACACTATGGGGATGAATTACGGATTGCCAGTGCGTACATCGACAAAGCACTCAAATGGCCTCAAGTGAAGTCTGATGATGGGAAAGCATTGAGCGCCTACTCAATGTTTTTGATTGGATGTCGCAATACTATGGAAGACATCGAATTCTTAGAGGAGATGGACAACCCGACCAACCTACGGACAGTGGTGTCTAAGCTACCATACAAAATGAAGGAACGTTGGCGTGCTGAAGCTTATGACATTAAAGAGCGAAGAGGAAGGAGAGCAAAGTTTGCTGATTTGGTGAACTACATAGACCGCCAAGCTAGAATAGCGATGGATCCCCTCTTTGGTAATATTTTAGACAGTCGCCCAGCCCCAAGTGGAAAGACTGACCAAAAAGAAAAGCACCATGGAAGGAAAGAGGTCCGTGGAAGCAGTTTCGCGACCAATGTTTCCATCGAAACTAAAGGGACTCCGGAAGCGCATGTTAAGCCAGCGAACTCAAGTACAACTGTGAGTGCCTTTGAGAAGCCGTGTTTGTACTGCCAGAAATCTCACACCCTTGCTTCATGCAGCAAAATCAAAGACCAACCACATAAGGAGCGTTTGGATTTCTTAAAGCAAAAGGGTTTATGTTTTGGATGCTTAGTTCCGGGTCATCTTAGCAAATTCTGCAAAAGAAGAATTGAGTGTAAAGAATGTGCTTTAAAACATCCAGACATTCTGCACATAATAAAAGAGGAAGGTTCTGTCTCACCTGAAAGGAAAGACGGTCGCCATGGAAGTGAAGTATCATGTGCTCAAGTTTCTATTTTGCAAGAGTCCTGTAACCTCACGGGGGCCGGAGAAGCGGAATGTGTGCTGTCAATAGTACCGGTGAAGATCAAGTCGAAAAAGAGTAATAAGTGCGTTGAAACATACGCCTTTTTGGACCCGGGAAGCACAGCAACGTTCTGCACAGAAGACCTGCAAAAGAAATTGAACATTAAAGGGAAACCGACACGAATACTTCTTAGCACCATGGGTCAAGACAAGCCTGGAGAACAGAAGCTCATGAACAGTTTCATCATATCAGACCTGGAAGTGTGCGGGCTGGAAGACACCAAGTTCATAATGCTACCTAAGGTGTTCACTCATAGCAACATACCAGTTCAGACAGAGAACATACCTAAACAGTCAGATATCCAGAAGTGGCCTTATCTCAATGAAGTACGCTTGCCAGAGATAGAAGCGGACGTAGGCTTGCTTATTGGAGCTAACTGTTCAAGAGCAATGGAGCCATGGCACGTTATTAATGCTGAGGATGGAGGCCCTTATGCCGTGAAGACTGCCATCGGCTGGGTTGTGAATGGGCCTGTAAGAAAGGATCTGGATGATGCAATCAATGAAACGCCTACGTTTGCAGTAAACAGAATCTCTGTGATGGAGATTGAGAAGCTGTTGGTCCAGCAGCATATCACAGATTTTCCAGAGCGTAACTACTACGATGATCGAGAGGAGATGTCTCATGAAGACAAACAGTTTTTGCGGCCTGTGCGAAGGAAAGAAAGCTTTCACAATGATCCGGAAGTCAAGAATGGAGCCACAGTCAACATGATCAAAGTTAAAGAAAACATGGAACCACTTGACAAATTGATTAACTATTACTCGGACTGGCATAAACTAAAAAGATCAGTGGCTTGGATTTTAAAGGTGAAGGAAAATCTGTGGAAACTGAAAGAGAAAAGAAAGGAAATATCAAAAATGATCAGGCAAACTGAAAAGGACCCTGAAAAGGAAAGATCAAAATTGGAACAACATATGAAGAACTTCAAAACGACAGCAATTAAATCACTTACCTTGGACGATTTGGCTGCCGCAGAATCGGAATTAATCCAATTCAGTCAAAGACAACAGTTCGGAAAAGAAATCAAAATACTGGAGAAAGGTAAACAGCTCAGTCGCAGCAGTCAGCTGTTCAAATTGGATCCTACTCTTCAAGATGGCACGTTAAGGGTTGGCGGAAGACTCAACAAGTCTGCCATGCCAGAAAATGCTAAACATCCAGCAATTCTTTCAAAGCACGGCAAAGTTGCTGCACTGCTTTTGAGAGACATACACCAAAGAACAGGACATTGTGGACGCAGTTATGTCTTGGCACAACTGAGATGCAAGTACTGGATCCCCCAAGCCAATTCTGCAATTCGAAAGATAATCAACAAATGTACTGTGTGCCGCAGGATTAATGGAAAGGTTGGTGAGCAAAAAATGGCAAACCTGCCTGAAGATAGGCTCTTGCCAGATAAACCTCCCTTCACGAATACCGGCGTTGATTTCTTTGGGCCCTTTGATGTAAAGCGGGGCCGGGGTACAGTCAAAAGGAGAGGTCAAGTCACCATCATGCGGTCTGACAACGGCACAAATTTTGTGGCCGCTGAAAGAGAGCTGAGGGAAGTCATTCAACAGTTGGATAATGACAAGATTAAAAAGGCCTTGCAACCAAAGGGCATCAAGTGGATATTCAACAGCCCAGCCGCTTCGCACCAAGGCGGGGTTTGGGAAAGACAAATTCGGACTGTAAGAAGAATTCTTAACTCCCTTTTGAAAGAGCAAGCGGTGAACGATGATTGTCTTCTGACAATAATGTGCGAGGTTGAAAGCATCATCAACGGCAGGCCGCTTACAACTGTTTCAGATGATGTGAATGACGTTGAACCTTTAACACCCAACCACTTATTGCTGTTGAAATCTCAGCCCAACATGCCTCCAGGGATTTTCGGCAAAGACGACATGTATACACGAAAGAGATGGAAGCAAGTCCAGTATCTCGTTGATTTATTTTGGACTAGATGGACGCGTGAATACCTTCCACTCCTTCAGGAGCGCCAGAAATGGTTGAAGCCAAGAAGAAACTTCATGACCGGAGATGTTGTGTTAATTGTGGACAGTTCCTCCCCACGGAACTCCTGGCTCATGGGAAAAGTAGTGGACACGTTGCCGGACTCTAATGGAACAGTGCGAAGAGTGAAGATAAAGACCAAGACCAACACTCTGGAAAGGCCTGTAAACAAACTGTGCTTGTTGGAAGAGGCGACGTCAGACGAGTGAAGAGAGAAGAAAATAGTTGATAATTAATGGACATTTAGAAATTGTTTGGCTCTCAATGTTTGAGTTTGTAATTGTTTAGTCCTCCTGCCTAACCAATTAGGGGCCGGTTAATGTAAGAGCCAAATAAGCATTAGTGTTAATAATTTAATTTAGAATTCATAATAAATGTATTTGTTTAAATGCATGATTTAATAATGTTTAGCCAGTCAGATAGCACCACGTCATAGTGTAATTGATTGGACGTTGTTAGTGCGAAGTTGGAAGAAGTGGAAGCAACACAGTTTTTTGACCGTGCTTACCATGTATACGTTTAAGTTTGTGTTTTAATAAGTAAACATTTAAAAAGAAAACGTTTGGTCTGCTCGTGTTCGAATGCTGGTTGCATATAGACTAACTTCAAAACGGTGGCAAAGAAGAATTAGAAGAAACGAGGTATGTGCCACAATACCCACCTTGCATCTGAACCAGGAACTCCGTCTTGATTCGGCGGGCGGCTTCACTTTCATTCTCGTTCCTGGAGCCACACAGTGAGTCTACCTCGTCGATGAAGATGATGGAGGGCTTGTGCTGGCGGGCCAGGTCAAACAGATTCTTCACCAGTCTGCAGAGGAGAGGAGAGAGGGCACAGGACTGAAGACTTCACAAGAAGATGGTACCCCATGATTGAGAAACTTTTGTTTCCAATTTTGTTTCTTCAAGACTCCTTGAGGACTCCTTCAGACCTTTTGATTAGCCTACATAATATCCAAAAATATCTCCTTAAAATAATTGTATTTTTTTAATTTCTAAGATAAGCCAACATGACAGACAAATCTGGACATACTTCTCGCTCTCTCCCAGCCACTTGGACATGAGATCAGAGGAGGAGACAGAGAAGAAGGTGGAGTTGTTGGCCTCCGTGGCGACGGCCTTGGCCAGGTAGGACTTTCCCGTCCCTGGGGGCCCAAACAGCAAGATGCCTCTCCATGGGGTCCGCTTGCCTGACAGAAATGAAACCACACAAGCAGAACAGTAAACAGCATGACAACACAGAAATATTCAATTCAATTCAATATACTCTAAAGTCCCCTGGGGAGGTATGTTTTGGACTCATGCTGCAGTTAAAATACATCAGACAACAACTCTCATCGGCCACAACAACCACAAGCCACAGCATACACCATATGAAAAACTTAAATATAAAAGATCCAGGGTAACTTATTTCACAGCCTCGGCATGACGGCGTGACATTACCCAGTTTATGGGTGAAATATCGGGTCAGATCAGGTCAGTCTCTGCACCATCTGGGTGTATTCATATGGTTGAGATCCAGTGATAGATGTGCGGAAGGAGAGAGTGGGGGTCAGGCCTCTAATTCACCTGTGAAGAGGTGGGGGAATTTGATGGGCAGGATGACGGCTTCCTTCAGTGCTTCCTTGGCGCACTCCAGGCCAGCGACGTCATTCCACCGGACGTTTGGCTTCTCCATGACGATGGCGCCTGTGCACACGGATAGCTCGGTGTTCCACAGGAAGACACACTCATCACAAATATAAATAAAAGACTATGCATGATGTCTGTAAAGGTCATTTTGAACTGTGACATTAAACTAATATACAACTGGTTTAATCCATGCAAGTGATATTAGATCATCTTATGACAGACATGGGCATGATGACATGATGGCTAATCTCACCCATGAGCTGTTCCTGCAGTTTCTTCTTCTCAGGATTCTCCCCCTCACTGTCACTGTCGCTCCTAGTGCACACACACACACACACACACACACACACACACACACACACACACACACACACACACACACACACAAACACAAACACAAATAAATAATAAGAACTAAACTTCATACAGGTCAGTGGGGTGTGTGACTATGAATCTGGACAGACGGCCTACTTGTCATTGCTTTGAGCCTCCTTGACCGGTTTCTTGCCCTGCTTGTCTTTGTTTTTCAGGTAGTCTTTGAGTTTCTCTGCGCGATCCAGGTACTGCATGCATTTTCCTCGAATGCTCTCCTTGGCCTTGTCACTATGGGCCTCGTCTGAAGGAAAGATGTAACCCCACATAAAATCGGGACAGAACAGACAGACAATTTATTTGTTTTGTTGGGAGTCACACAAACTTCTTACGTAAGGGCAGTACGTGTCTGCTAAATTTGATATCAATAACACTGAATAAAAAAGTATTAGTAAACATATTTTGGCTATAAGCTTACAGTACTCACATTTAATGGCATGCAAGAAGTACTCCACTGCATGCTGGTACAGGCGCAGGGCCTCTTCATAATTCTTTGCCTTGTCCTCTTCTGTGGCTTTGGTCACGAGGTCAATTGCTTTCTGCCATCAGCATTGAAATATAAAATGTGTGACAAATAGTGTTACAAAATAGGATTATGTGACTGTGGTGGAAAGGTTATACACAATAACTACATGAATTCATTATATATCACTTAAATAAATTATATTTAATAATAAAATAAATTATATTCATTATTTTTGTTATGGTCTATTGAAATAGTAGTTGACAATAAAAAGGAGGGCAGTACCAGATATTACAAGTACTTATTGTAATATCGATTATTACCGATTCTTTACCAAAAAGCAGTATACCAACAAATCTCCAGCACCGAATAAGTGGTTTTTAAGATAGTCCGGTCAACTTCCACGTACTATTTTAGACTAGCAAACAGACAATACTGCCTGCCTTGTCGATGTATAAATACATCGATGAATAAATATGTGACAAGAGACACACAGCGCTCAAGTGCTAGCATGCTAACGTTAAATACATTGCTTTACACAAGCAAACCTCCCATTTGTATGCCCTGTTAATGTTTACATGTGCTGGGTGAGTGTTCCACGATGTGTTATTTTACATCCACGGCGAACACAGGAAAAGACTCACTCTAGTCTACACACTGCTAGTCTAACTAGTCAGTGTAACGCTAGCCTGTGTTCTATAATCTATCGTTGTGGACGATTGTACCGTGCAGTGTCTCTATGCTAGCATATAGCGACGGACCTGTAGTGTTGACGTTGTCATTTGTCACTGTCACTGTTCCGCTATCCAAGCGAATATATATACCCTCTGATTTCCCCTGAAATCCGCCTGTTAACTTGTCTGGATGCTAACAGGCCAGTTAGTGCTTGTCATGACAAAAGTGCACACAAAGATGACCTCCCTTGGCGCAGCAGCAGCGTAGTCTGGGAAAGGCAACAACACTGCATCGATTTACGGTTTGGACATTGATATCAAACGGGTGCTGCCACCCAGCGGCCATGTTATGTTATATTGGATTATTTATTTTTTAATTCAAAATAAAATGTATACTATACGTCTGAAATAAAAACATAATCACTGATCGTTTTGTAATCGTTTTATTAGCATGTATTTACATTTGAAGTTGTTACAATTCTATCATACATTGCATACTGGTCATAAAAGAAGGTACTTCTAAAGTTGCATAATAAAGAGATTTGCAGCAGCACACTTTCAGCTTCTGGCGCTTTCTGCAAGATGATTGTGTTGCACGCAACAACTTTGGTTTGGATGCCATTATCTGAAGCATTGCTTTTGCAATTAGAAAGGATCGTTGGAGAAGCATCACCAGTGTAATTGAATTGATTGGCTTGGGTGTCAAAGCAGACACAAGGGAAAGCCTTTGATTTAAAGAAGTTTTACCAGGTTCAGATGAAAATGTTAATGCCCTGATTCTAATATAAATGTTATCTCAGAGTTAAATACAAGTGGGCTACCATAACTGTAGTATAGAGCTCAGTGGAATTTTGGAAAGAAATGTTCAGAAGAAAAACAAACGATACGTTCATAATTGGTGGCAGAAATGAAGATCTAAGTTACCTTAAATAAGTGAGATTATGCAGCGCATTAATATTGATTTAAGATTATTATATGTGATGGACTAGTCATGTATGTCCAGATAAAGTATCATTATGGTACCATTGCCTGAAATATGAAGGACACAGAATGTCTACAAAGAAGATAATTATGATAACACAATAGGAAACATTAACTGAAGGTTAATGTGGGGGCAAATGGGTCGATCTTATCTACATTCAAACTGTGTTCCACTTCACAATTCAGGTCTTGTAACAGACAACAAAACAGCAGAATTCAAATAAGGTATACGTTATCAAATTATATAAAAATGGAATAAAAATAAATACAGTTCCATGCAGTTCAGGGGGCAATGTATGCTTTTTGGAAACAAAGAGGAATGATAATAGCTTATGAGCAATACTCTTGTGGAAGTCTTATTTGTTTAATTCTAATCTATAAATTCAGTTTTAGGGTGAGGCTGCGTTCCGCATTGGATTGTCATGCAGTATAATTTTCTTTGTAAATTAGCATTCACAATAAATGTTTAACTGCAAATATCCTTAAGCATCTTTGTTGAGCATTTTCTATAGCCTAAGCAAGTTTATCCTTGGAATGTGATTGATAAAATATATATCCTACATGAAATACTGTGCTTAAGGTTTAAAGGAAACATAATCTCAGCAGAGTTCATTTTAAGTAAAATATCATGAAGTCATGCTTACATATGGCATACATTTGTACATATAAAAGAACCAAGATACATATTTACATAGTGAGAGTAATACAATTGCTGTGTTGCATGTGAAAAGCGGGTATAATTGTGTCATATTGATGGTAAAACAAAAGGAATACTTAAAAATGATCAAAATTGACTATATGGAAAAAGGCACTGTTGGCAATCCAGATTACACCAGTAGTTTAGGATAATGTGACAACACATTGAGTGTTTAACAACCCATGCACAGAAGTATTAAAACACTTTTATGCAGGTAAAAGTGCCCATTTAAAAAACACTCACCACTCAGAAGATCATCAATGTGCATGCAAAATCTATAAAAGCAAACATTTCTCTCTCTCTCTCTCTCTCTCTCTCTCTCTCTCTCTCCTAGCAGAGACAGAAATCAAAGGCTTTAGTGGAATTCTAGGCGTGAATGGAACGTTAACAAACCGTTCATTGGCTGTATATCAAAATTGTTTGAAATAGTCCTTCTTTTCCTGTATACTTTTGAGTGGTGCTAAACACATTGTGAAATGACGCTGTGCACATTTATTTGAACATTTCCTACAATTACCTTAAAGGCTTTATGGAATATTTTCTGAACAGCTCTTCAGTTTCTATCACCATGTGGTTCCTAGTCTCTACATAATGTCATCATAGGTACAACAGATCTATGAAGACATGAACCTTGTTCGTGTGTGGAATGCCCAAGCAGCACCCAACCCTATAAGTATCACTTATGGTTCCTTGACCTTGCCAGCAACAGTTTACCAGCAGGTCAAAGCCAAGGGACGGAAGAGAAGGCACTTTTTTTCTCTTTAGACAAACATTGACTCCTGATTCGGCAATTCACACAATTTTAGCTTCACCGATGCCTCTTCCGAACTTGACTGTACACTATGCACGTTTAAAAAAATATTTATATATAATAATTTTTTTTGGGGGGTGGGGGGAGCACTACCCCATGATGGTTGTCTGCTGACCTCGTCGTGGCTAGCTTACGTCAGCAGGCCCATGCGCGTCAGCTTGGCCGATAGGAATGAGTGGAGGACAAACACTACTGGCTTCGGCCCGGAGTGGAGGTCAAACACCTGAAGGGTGAAAGAGGAGGAGGAGGGAGTGGGATTCATTGGGTTGCAAGATGGAAAGACAAGGATGTACAGAGTAAGGGGTTGTGTGGGGTAATGGAGACAGAGTAGAGGAAGGGAGACAGAGATAGAGAGATATAATTAACACACCGATTTATTTCTACATTAGATGAATGAAACGCAGGCTGATGTCAACATCATAGAGACTGCAAAATGGAAGCAGTTGGGAAAGCAGAGCATTCCCCTATAGCACGTACCATTTCCCCCTCCGGACCCCCAAAGTCAAGATAAAGGTTGCGGATTCCGTCATCAGCCGACATCCTGAGCTTCTCAAAGGGGTACCTGTACAGCACGGCACCCCCGCCAGGGTCGGACGGCTCCCGCATGACCGTGAACCCCTTCTCGTAGTGCAGTGTCAGACGCACGTCTTGGCTGCTCAATGTGCAATCTGAGCGGGGAACAGGACCGAAGAGTTTTAAAATAGTGTTTGTGAGAGAGAGAGAGAGAGAGAGAGAGAGAGAGAGAGAGAGAGAGAGAGAGAGAGAGAGAGAGAGAGAGAGAGAGAAACCCAACAAATGAAAAACAACTGTGATTGCAGAACAGGCTGACAAAGCATTTACAGTAACTCTGAATTCTCCTCTCCTCCCACAGCGTTTAGTGGTAATGAGAGAGAGAGGGAAGTTGTAAAAAAAAGGAAGTTATAGGCTTTGGACTATTGTTTTCTCTGCAACAAAACCATTGTGTAGTCATATTATCTGGCCCCGGGGTGCTTCTTGCCAATTATATTTCAGCACTTTTCATGAGTCATGACCCCATAAACCATGAGGAGTGTAACTAAACCTAAAACACTGCAATGTAAAGTTATGTATGTTTATTTGTTCCAAATATAACATACACAACTTTTTGTGAGAGCACAATGTAGTATTCCTTAAGTTAAAAACAAACTATTACAGCTATGCTTATCTAGGATTCCATAGGATTTGCAAACATGACACAACAAGAGTTCAATTTCCATCTGCTCTGAAGCCCTTATGGGTGTAGCAAGCTAGCACAGCAATATAGTTCAACCACCCATTGAATAGCTTATGTTTATTGCAAATATGATCTAATCCGAGATTTCCTATTAAGAATCCAAGCAGTATGTCTATAACTCAGTACAAACACAAACAGTGGAGATAACCCTGTGACAGTGTGTACACATATGGTTCCACCAATATCCAAAGTTTTAGGCATATATATTGCAACACTTCAACAACACATTTTAAGTCTGTATACATATATACCCCTCCACACACACAAACAACCCCCATACCATACCCTCTGCACACAAGCACAGAGATATAACAGTACTTAGCCACTAAGTACGCATTCACACATACATACAGAGCAAATGAGGGGACACATGCAGAAACAGTCGCAGCCAGGAGGCTTTAGTACGGAGCCCCTAAGGGGACATGAGCAAAAAAAAAAACGCGATACTTTCACGTGCGCACGCGATAGTTTCACGTGCGCACGCGATAGTTTCACGTGCGCACGCGATAGTTTCACGTGCGCACGAGAAAGTCTCAGCAAAGAACTACGGTTAGATGGTGGCTAAAGATGAGTTGGAACAGATTACAAGACTTTAAAATTCGTTTTAAATGTCGTATCGAAACAATATAATGGTAACGACTTGCAAGCAAAGTAGCAATGTCCTTATAATGAAGACCTAGATTAAAATATTGTAACGATTCTGAGTTGCGTGTTTGTCTGCATTGTGTTGATGTTCTGATTGGGTGTTCAGGAGAAGGGGGCGGGCCTTAAAGTTGGATATCCGGGTTACAGTGTGTGGAAGTTCATGTTCGTTGTGTTATAGCGTTAGACAACGTGTGTCCGCGATTAATAAAAGAGAGTTCATCAAAACAACCTGTGTGGTGCTTGGACGCATATAAACAGGGTTGCTACAATATAGTACAACTAACTCCGGTACTGTAGTCATTTCTCCAGCTGTCACGGTCTCCAGTATGGCCCAGGCTACATACGGCTTTCACGTGCTCACGTGAAACTATCTCGTGCGCACGTGAAACCTATCGCGTGCGCACGTGGAAACTATCGCGTGCGCACGTGAAACTAAATTAAAAAAATTTTTTTTTGCTCATGTCCCCTTAGGGGCTCCGTACTTTAGTGACAGAAAAGGGATATTTTCCACTAATGGTCTTCCTACATGTTCTTTAAACGCCCAAGCAAATGTAGTGCTGGTTATTCAGCTAGCATAATGTAGTCATATTTGTAATTTTAGTTTTTAAATGTTTCATGTGATCATTTAAAATATCCCATGTTTAGCAGTCCTGTTTGTTTGTATTGATAATGGATTTTGACCCCGGATGCATTAACAGACCGTATCACAGTGTCAGCACATGCACCCCCCCTCACAGGAAAGCATAGGCAATAAGATGGACTTGAGGCTTCACCAGAGGGCATAAAAGCCCCAGGAGGCTGTTCACTTCATAAAAAGGTGAGTGGACTGGAACATAACTGTTTCTGTTTATACACACACACACGTAGCATTTTGAATAGTACCACAACACAAACATGCACACACACACGTTCTCACCAATGGACACTTCCTTGATGAGCTCAGCGGCGGCGTGGCCCCCCTGCACCAGGGCACGTGTCCATGACGACAGGTCCCAGTGGGTCTCCACCCGAAAGAGGTGGGACTCAATGCCCCGCCCGGTGCCGGTCCGCGTGGCAAACACCAGGTCAGCCCCCTGGGCAGGGGAGCTCCGGGCACTGCCTGAATGGACCAGCCTGAAAAGCGCAACGTTGGGGGGGGGGGGGGGGGGGGGGGGGGGGAAGAGAGAGAGAGAGAGAGAGAGAGAGAGAGAAAAGACAAAGAGAGGGAGAGTGAGAGTGAGAGAGTGAGTGAGTGAGTGAAAGATAAATTGTTGTCAGGTTCCACTGTGAAGGGCTTAATTGTTATAATAATTGTTCCATTATTAATGTCTGCATGATCAATCTATGGTCATGTAACAACAATAATAGTTGTATGAGTCTTTCTTCAGAATCAGTTGGTTTACGTCTCAACGGGTAGTGTGGGTCTTCACCTTGTGGCTAGCAGTGGGTGGGTGAGTAGCGGCATGGACCAGGACTCTCGACTCCAAGGCACCGACTCAAACAGCAAGATGTCCTTCTCTGTCAGCGCCATGACAACCGGCTTAAACTGCTGCCGCCCACCTTCCAGCTGGACCTTTAGGAGCCAGGCACACACGAGGTAACTATCAGAAACCATCTGTTTGTTTACCATGAGTCATCCAACATGGCTCATTTATGCAGTGTCAGAAGAAATGAGCAGGTTTTTTAGGAGTGTGTGTCCATGTGTGTGCATGTGAGCAACTACATCATAGGAGTGTGTTGGTAAGTATGACAGCTTAAGAAGGTGGGCTGAGAGGAAGTACTTAATGGAATGTAAACTCCTCCAGGTTTTTTCGTGTGCCTGAGCGCTTCCTGTTTAAACCCAAGAGCAGCACCTCACCTAAGTAAATACAGACCCACACACCTTGACACGTCCCACACCGCACTCAACCAACACAGCAGCCTAGTTAGCATGACTCATATTACCATAACCGGATTCCCATTTATGGACTGAAACATACCCCTGGTTATTTTCCAAACTGTTCAAAAGTCTGTCCTGGCAAATGCTGTAAGTACTTGCAACATTTGTCTTTTGGGCTTGCCCATGACAGGTTTGGAATTTGTTTTTTCCTGAAGAAATACAAAGTCTTGCGAAAACACAGTGCTGCCAATGCTGCTTAAATTACAGACTATTTTGGATATCAATATTTCTCTGCAGGGGCTCCTCCCTACCCTTTGTATTTCTGTGTTTATTTTGGTACCTTCCCTTCAACAACAAATACATCTCCATGGTCACAATTTGAAAAAAAAAACAGAAGGAAACCTAAAGAAAGGAACCAAAGGGTGGAGGAGGAGGAGGAGGAGGAGGAGGAAGGGTTACCTGTTCAGCCATCCAGCCGATGTGCTTGAGGTGAGGGTGAGAGGAGGAGGCGGCGACCATGGTGCCCAGGTAGGCGTTGATGTGGGCCAACACGTGCGGGAGCAGCGCGGCGATGTTGGTGTGGATGGCGGTGAACCAGGAGTTGGCGGTGGGCGCGTCCTTGCAGCGCAGCACCACCGTGTGCTGCCCGTCGGGGGAGTGGAGCTCCAGCAGCCTGCAGCACAGAGGAGAGGAGTGAGATCCTGGACACGAGTGGGCCGATGAGGATATTGATGTAGATGTTATAATGTAAATGACATCAAACAGTTATTCCTGACAAAGTTAAACCTGCACTATGTAAGTTCTTCCATTAGCAGCCTCTAATGGCTTGAGTTGTAGCTACAGTTATTGCGGCATCATTTTCTGACGGAGATTTTCCCATAGTTAAAAATTCCCTGGATGGATTGACTGGTGGATGGACATGTTTTATTCTTGGGAAACGTTCTAGTTCAGACATTCTTTTAGGAGGTAAATAACTGCAGTAGAAAAATGTATAGTGCAGATTTAAGTTATTAATTTTGAAGAAATGTAACATAAATGCAATGAATGAGAAAAACGTATTTTAAATACCAAATCGAAAACTCTTAAAACCAATTATTATCGATGTTGTCTAACAAACTGATTTTCGATTAATATCTAAAGTAATCTAAAGTATGATAGACGACTTCAAATCTGGGTGAATCGGGAGCTTCACGTTCTTTCGTTTCATTTTTGTATCGACCAATCATGTTGCTGGAGGCAAGGATCTGTAAAAGCGTAAATGGCAAACACAACCTCGGCCAGCAGTATTAACTATAGAGAAGTGTCTGTAAAGGGTTCAAATCAACACTGCGTAGTCTGGCCACTGTAGAAATACACTTCATCCACTCGTGCAAAAATATTTTTCTTAGTAGCTTTGGTATGTCTCCTCCCAGAAGCTCTGCTACAACAAAGTACAATTACTGTATCCGAGATTACTTTAGATGCAAATGCCTGCATCCTGACACGCCCACATATGCAGGTTTTGCGGCACATACATACACCCTTGCCCACACCACCACACACACACACACACACACACACACACACACACACACACACACACACACACACACACACACACACACACACACACACACACACACACACACACACACACACACACACACACACACACACGTTCGGATCTCAGACCTGTTCTCCAAGTCCGGCATGGTGAGGTTCCTGCTGATGAAGCACATCTTCAGGCCGATCACCTTCCTGTCCCTGGGGCCGGAGGAGCTGCTGTGCTTGGGCGAGCCGGAGTCCTCGCTGCCGCTGCAGTTGGGGGACTGCGGACGGACGCCGTCCCAAGGCAGGTCGGCCACCAGGGATGGCTTCTTGAACAGCGGCGACACCTCCCGGATGTACTTCACTGTTGGCAGGGGGAAGAGGAAGAGAGAGAGAGAGAGAGAGACACACACACACACACACACATACACAGTGAGATATAGCTGGCCGGGGGGATTTTTTTATGTGGGAGCAGATGGTGAAAACGGCTGTCACCAGTTTGAATTTTTTTTTGTTGATTTCTTACAAATACCTGCACTGTGGAACGATTGAATATACCTAATAAGTTCAATAAACAAAGCCAGAAATATAATTTAAAAAAATCAATTCAAAACAGAAAAAATAAGTAGACATCAAAACAAACCATATTCAATAATTAGCAATTACAGAAAATTTGATTGTACTTCAACTATTTTGCAAAGCTGCAACTTTAAGCCTACATCATAGTCATTTTTTTGCTGTTGTCATTGAAAGATTGGCTTAAATTCCCTTTGTATTTGGAAAATCTTAATATGATTTTAGTGATTGTGCAAAAGAGGGTCAACAATGCCATTTGCGCCCTTTTCTAATAACTGCAACAGTTCTAGGTTGTACATCCCTATCGTATATAACCTCTTGTAAAGAACAAAAAAATGTAACATCTTTAGCAAGCTTTAGAAAATGCTGTCCTTTAAAACAAAATGGTCCTCAAAAGGACTGAAGAGGCCTGTTGGCCGGGGAACTCGCTATTATGTTCTAAAAAGATATACTGGTCCTCTGTGCGTACATGGAAAAACAACTTGGCGCTACAGCTGCAGAAGACTTGGCAGGTCCTCACTTATGCAGAAGAATGGCCCCTACTTCATTATAATCCTTCTACGTTTCCAAACTTGGCTTCCTGTGGTCTGTTCCACCGATCCTACATCCACCTCGACAAACCAGACACCACACACTATCATTCACGCACACACACACCAAGTCCTTTCTAACACTTTCTCCCTCTCTCAACCCTGTGTGTGTGTGTGTGTGTGTGTG
This sequence comes from Lota lota, assembly GCA_026745465.1. Classification (NCBI taxonomy): domain Eukaryota; kingdom Metazoa; phylum Chordata; class Actinopteri; order Gadiformes; family Lotidae; genus Lota; species Lota lota. The sequence goes on along the minus strand of JACYXH010000178.1, from coordinate 184,106 downwards.
TGTGTGTGTGTGTGTGTGTGTGTGTGTGTGTGTGTGTGTGTGTGTGTGTGTGCGAGAGAAAGTCTTGGCCCGCTGGGTTGGTCTACTCTGTCTGAAATCCAAGACTCGGCTTTGAGGCAGTGAGGTCATTCTTGAATGTAGACTGTGATAGGTTTGTGGACTTAAATGGTTCTAACGTCTTAAAGCAACCCATTTGAGAAGTGCTTATCTGTTTGTGTGAGACAGAAATTTGAAAAAGACAATAAAAGTAAAAGAGCATGTGTGCATGTGTGACGGAGACCATGACAAAGATGGTGTGCATTTGCTCTCTTGCGTCCTTGTGGATGCGAATGAGACTTCAGCTTATCAGCTATCAGTATCAATGCGAGAGAGAAACAAAAACACGCGCGTGCATGTGTGTGTGTGTGTGTGTGTGCGTGCGTGCGTTTACAGTCAGCAATGACAGTTATGTAGTCCAGGGCCACAAAGATGTTCAACTAATGTGCTTTCCAGCCACCATCTCCAGATATTTATATGTTGAATATCGGTCGCTGTCACGCTGACCAAATAGCTGCTACAACTAGTGAGTAGCGAGTGCCATAGCTATAAATCTATGCCTAGTTTCACTGCTACAATGATGACCACTGCAGTTATTATGGAAATTACAAATAGGAATAATAATACTGCTGCTATTCTACCGAACCACTAGTTACCACTTCTAAAGTCAATGCTACTCCTAGGGGAACTAAGTTTGCAACAATGCTATCACACTTCCTCATTGAAAGAGTGACTTCAATAATGATGACATAAAACAAAATATATATATATATATATATACTGTATATTTGTGTGAACTTTTTACACTTACAAGGCTCATTTCTTAAGAAACAGAAGGTAAAAGAAAAGGATGGCCATGGCATTCACCCCTGGAACCACCAGCAATGGGGAATGTCCCTGCATTTACCAAGACTTGGTAAACCTGCCCTGTGCCAAACATTCACCATGTTGGCTTTATTCAACCCAAGTCAACCCAACAAGTAAACACAGCTGGATAATTATTAACCTCTATGACTGGAACATTATTTTATATGCCACGAAGGCCACAGGATTGATATGGATCTTTTTTCTATCTGCCTTTTTATGTGTTTTCCAGGCTTTCACATCTGGAAATTATCAAAGTCACTTTTTCTTCAAAGTCATTATTTTTCTTCCTAGTCTTTTCGGTGTTGGTGAAGATCCTCAGGCCCCACTGTGCCGTCAGTCTGTCTGTCTGTGCACCTCCCTCAACTATTTGGTCGCTGCCACCACTGCCACTGGGGGTTTTCCATTCATTTGAGTTTGCGTATCATTTCCTGTCTGTCCATCATGTTTCAGTGCATGCTTTCACTACTCTGTCTGTCCGTCAATGTCAGCACGTAGGCTGTGTTCTCTGTCGTGTGTGTGTGTGTGTGCGTGTGTCCCCTCAAGTGCCGTTTAAAGATACCATTAGGTCCACCAGGCCTTCCATTTTGGTTCCACTTCTGATTCTAAGTAGGTCTGTACACAGAGGACTATCAACACTGTGTGTGTGTGTGTGTGTGTGTGTGTGTGTGTGTGTGTGTGTGTGTGTGTGTGTGTGTGTGTGTGTGTGTGTGTGTGTGTGTGTGTGTGTGTGTCCAGTTCCCCTCATACTTCACCTACCACAGCAGGGAAAAACAGAAAAGGAAAACAACAAATGATTCAAAAGCAATACAAAAACTACTAAGTAAAGAAAGAGAGGATATGGGTAAGAAGGGCAGCTAGATGGTTGAATGGGACTCAACATTCATTTACGTGGTGTTGGTTGTGGTGAGAAGCCATGTTCTGCCTTCTCGTTCGTCGTTCACCACACACACGCACATAAACCCACACAAACACATACATAGCAATAAACCAAACAGAATAACGTTACAGTATGGTTAAAAAAAAAACCCGCTTACAGGGCAGTATGTCAGTCAATCAGGCCATCCATTTCCCCTGGTGGTTTGGCCAACACCTCCAGCCCCCCCCCCCCCCCCCCCCCCCCCCCCTGCCTTTCCCTGGCTTGGATCGTCTCTCCTGTCTTTCTGTTCTCTGAGCCTTTCTTATGTCTATAATATCCCCTTTCACTTTATCCACAGAATTCTGCTAACCCCTCCACCCCTTATAGTCCTTCTCTCTTCCCATACCTGCCCCCACCCCTGTTGCTGCCAGACCCCTAATGAGAACAATGTGTTGGAGCGCTGTGATTGTGCGTGTTTGCGCGCATGCGTGTGTGTTGGAGGGAGGAGATTCCAGGGGTCAAGTTGAAGTTTACGCATGTGTGCACACTTGGCCCAAAGCTGCTTCATGTACACAAGGTCCGCTAGGTTCCCTCTTCCCGTTTATTTACACAGGCCTTCATCCCAATTAAAGTCCAAGTAAAAGCCCCCATAGAACCACACTGAGCTGGATGAGAACTCTATCCCTGTACCCTCACATAGGCAAGGAAGATCTCTAGCAAAAAACACCAGTGAGAAAAGGACAAAAACCTTGAGAAAGGTAGCAGAACTGTTCACATCCAATAGGCATGGCTCAAACACAATCGTGTGTGGACAGAGGGCAGCAAGATAAAATGTGAAAAGTGAAATTCAACAGGAGTTATACAATAAATAATGACGGACGGATGACTCTAACGGCTACCTTGATCATGAGTGTAGATTATTCCAGAAGGAGCAGATGGTCATAATGACGAGCAAAGGGCAGGCATCTGTCATTAGGTGTAAGTATGGCGCTGATTCAGCCTTGCGGCTTTATATTAAAACACATGCAACCTCTTGCGGGGACACACACACACACACACACACACACACACACACACACACACACACACACACACACACACACACACACACACACACACACACACACACACACACACACACACACACACACACACACACACGTTATAGGCTTCAAAGCTCACAGACAAATCACACATACGGCTGAAACAAGTGTAATAAAATAACCCTTTCCAACTTCAAAAGTCCCGTTCTGCTGCTGGCATCAATAGTGCATTATACTGCACCACCATACCCGAGCAGTTGGTGGGCCATCCTGAAGCATATATCTACCGACCATCATAAAATCTATTTTAATGCAGGTTCACACACACACACACACACACACACACACACACACACATCTGCACTCTCATATCGCAGAGATGTGGATGTGATTACACCCTAGGATCTCATGATGTAGTCCTGCAGTCAGTCGCTAATGCTCGGGCCGAGACGGGAGGGAAAGCTTTTAGTCCCTCTGCTCCTTTAACTGTGGAATAGTCTGTGAAGAAAGATTTTCAATGCATAAGGATTTTCCTAAGCTCATTGAGTTCAACCAATGTTAAATGACACCATGGGTATCATTTATATGTCTTGCGACGATGTTTGTAGGATTGCGGAATCCTGTTTTATGGGTTTGTTTTCTGTATGTAATTTCTATATGTCTGTCTTGGTCAGGTCTCCCTTGATGAAGAAGATCATTGATCTGACTAACCTTTTTAATTAAGGTTAGTAGACATCAAAACAATGGATAGCAATAGGTTGAGGGGAGAGAGTGAAAAGTGAAAAAAATAAAGAATGACAGATGGATATCGAACAGATCATGGATCCTGAGTGTAGATTATTCCAGATGCAGCAGCAAGTCATAATGATGAGCAAAGGGCAGGCATCTGTCATTTGGTTTATGTGTTTATTTATAAATCCATAAATACATGCAATATATTGCATGTACACACACAAACACATACACAAATGACAGGGGTACAGCCTACATGTAACTCACAACATCTACCTACAGAAAAGCACAAAAGTAAGCAGTTTGTAATTTAAGAGGTTTCTAATTTTGTCTCCTACTATAAATAACCAATCAGTGTAATGACCTGCAGCAGAACTGAAGTGTTAACGAGTTTTATGAGCCGGAGAAAGTTCAGTGGCTATATGTGGCTGTATTTACTGGGCTGTAACCAGGGGCCCTCTTTGTGCTGATACGGGTTAAGAGTGAGTCCCAACTGATATACTCTCCCGAGCTATTTGCAGCTTTATGCAGACTCATGATCTTCGACTCTGTGAAGCGGAGTGAATGGAGACAAGACAAGATGGGATAGAAAAGCAACGTGCTCAGCAAAGCCTTTCCAAAAAACAAAAGCAACACAGCACCGTTTTCCCAATCCAGGACTGTCCCCGTTTCAGTCAATGACTTCTTTGTCTGCGTTTGTCCCCCCCCCCCCCCTCCCCCCCCCCCCCCCACATCCCCCCACATCCCCCCTTGCCACCTCCCTCTAATTTTTTTCTTCTTGTGCCTCCAATTACTGTCACAACGGGCTCGTTCCGGTGTCTCCTTTTAACCCCTGACCATCAGGTTTGCTCGCCCATTAGGACAACAGGGGGCTAGCACGCCATTGCTTTACCCAATCATTAGAACACATTGGCCATTATGGATGGGTTAGCTCTCTGTTAGCTGGCCGCAGGGCGGGAGGCAAGTCAGCAGCAGTTTACTTCTATGCATCCATATGTTTTTCAGGGGAAGAATGACAATATGTCGCAGCTAACTCCTACTCTCTATGAGGTTCTGCAAAAAAGATTGTTTAAAACTCCCTCCCTCCAACTTTACTGTCAACTACAATGTACTAAGCCTGTCCTAGAACACAATGCTTCCCAATAAGAGGGCCACTCTTCACTCTTCCTCCCTGAAAGAGGTTCCACATTCAACACATAGATGATACCATTTTTTGTTGATGGTGGAGTTGTGTTCCTCTTTTTTTCCGGGTCCAGCTTCTAATCCAATACACGTGATTCGTGTTGACTGAACTCGGTCACATGAGGAAAACTAAACAAAACTAACTAAGCGAAACTAACCCAACAATCTGAAATCCAATTCTTGCGCAAGCAATAGAGGACTACGGTAAGACCTAAAGTGATATCTTCTAACGACTTCTGAGTAGAAGGCCGTTAATACATACTTTCTAAGAATTGTATTGGACACTACAAAAATCCCAAACGTCTTCCTGATTTTACGCACCAGCTTACTCATACTATCCTTCATTTCTCTTAGGTATGACATTTCCAATACAGGACAGTGGTAGGACAGTGGTAGGACAGCGTAGCGGTTATGGGGTTCCACTGTTCACTGTTTCGATCCCTAATGTCTGCAGCTTACATGTAAGCAGGCATCATTCATCAAGATGACCCTAACTCGTGACCAGCCCCTTAATGATCTGTATCTGAATTCACCTCATTCAAATTGCTTTGGATAAAAGTATCAGCTAAATTACTTGTTGTGGGTTGTCTTAGCACTCTTATGTTTATGACACACTTACACCTGAATATGAATCTGACCTAACACAAGTGTTTTCTGAGATGGTGGGATTCCCCAGGTGGGAGATGTCAACTGTTGACCTTTCTCCTTTTTTTGAGGAACTTTGAGGTCACAAGAGGTCAGGAATGTGGAACACATCAGCTAATTGTCTAACTATCCAGGGTATTTGAGTGTTGTGTGTACCCGTCAATAGGGTCTAGAAAGAAAAAACAACAACTTTGTTTTGACCAGCCGCGGTCATTGGTTCAAATGAGTGTGTCTGTAGGAGACACAGGGAAAGGCTAATGGGAGAGAGTGGGAGAGCGAGTTGTTTAACAATGACAGGCACTTGGCAAATTCCTCCAATCCGAGACGAGTGGTTGGATCCCTGTCAAATACAGCGGGAAACTGAACTAAGTAAATAGTTCACTTCTGATAGACCACCATTGCATAACTCATCATTGACAAATCAAAATGGCAGCATATGTAGTTTGATCAATTACACCTCAGTACTGCTTGGTAGAGACGGGTCCAATAACAAAAAGTTTAGGCTACTATCCAAATAAATAGACCTAACAGTTATAGCTGGTTCAGCAACAATAGTTTATAGGCTGCACAAATCATGAGTATGGCTACACTGAGAAAATACACTTTAAGGCCCCAATGAATTGAGATGTACCATTTTGTCCGTTTGTTTGTCGGTTGTTGTTTGTTTACTTCAAAATCTTTAGTGGTGCATTTTAGTCAATGTTTGCTAAGCCCTATGCTGATTTAACTCTTCAACCACTTCCTTTATCTTCTCCTGTTCATCTCTGGCCCCCTCCTTTAGATATATCAGTGAAACTGCAAGGACTACTCTGATCTGTCAAAATGTTCATCTTTTAAACTCACCAAACGCAGTTGACACAATTAAGCCCCACCCACTTTTAAGCAAAATAACATCAACAGTTGTGTTGTCATAGTTTGTCATACATTGATCCAAACCATTACCCGCAAGATCAGAAGCACTGCAACTATGCTCAATTCCTGCCGGTGAGCAATTCTAGAACTAACCCACACAAAATGTTTTGAAATGTTCCACAGTGGGCGTCTCAAACCAGTTCACCGTGCCCTCCTGAGGGCAACGTGCGTTGCACTGGCTATGTTGGGCCTAATGGCCCATGCATGCAGCACTTATTTTGTAGGCTACATAGTATCGTGGTGGCGAGTTGTTCTAACGTTAACCCATTACGTTACATAAATGGAACCGAAACGAAGCGGGCGTATAATCTCGGCCTTCACAAATCCCCGCTGTAGCGTGGGTCAACTTACCCTCGAGCGTCACCTCCTTTCCTGCCTTTTTAAGCGCCTGAACCGCTAAATCATGCGTAGCTTCACGGAGGTCATTGCCGTTCACGGAGAGGATCGCATCGCCCACCCGGAGAGCCCGACTCTGGTCCGCTGCGAGTCCAGGAAAGATCTTGGAAATGAGAATGGGCATTCTGTTCTCCCTACCGCCCTTGATACTGATACCTAACCCGCCAGACTCTTGTTTGACAACTCGAACTTTACGCACCGCTTCGGTCGAGCCGTCCAAACTAATGGGGATTTCGCCTTGCCGTGAACTAAAACTGGACCCAGGACTACCGTAACTGGACCCGGGGCTTCCAAAGTCAGAGTTTGCGCCGTTATTCGGGTACTGCTTTGGGCTGTTTACACCATAGGGGCTGCCGTATTGTCCACGAGTGTTAGGTCCGTGCCCCGGACTGTCGTGGTTCTGGTACGGCTCTTGACGCGAGTTTGGACCTCGGTTTTGGTTTCCAGAAGCCAAGTTCGACTCGTTTCCGTTTGACATTCCATTCCGTAGGCCTGCAGGGGAGTTGTAATCCAAATGATTGGACCCATGCGCGGTTATCTCCGCTTCAGCCGTTAGAGTGAATGTTTCACGAGTCAGTTCGGCTGCCACTCGGATCCAACGGTCCCGGAGCAAAAGATCCAGTTGGCCGTTTTTGTCCGCTCTGGTCCAAATAGCCATTCTGGACGGCTAGCCTACTCAGAGGCGGGCGGGTTTCAGACTAAACTCACCATGAACTTTTTCCTCTTTTCTGAGTGCGCATAAGCACCAACCAGGCTACACTGGCCGATCGACACACCCACTTACGTACAGACTGCAGGAAACAGAAGAGAGAGAGAAAAAAGCCCCCCAAAAAGAGAGTCGTCGATGGGGAGGGTTTGTTGAATTAAAGCTTTGAGCTGTCGGTATGTAGAGTAAATCGGAGCCAGATGACAGATGGAATCAACCAATCGACATTCAGATGTGTAGATTACTTATTCATGAGGCTAGAGGCGGGGCATTAAAGGCCCAATGTTGTCGCAAATCGGTTTTTATTATTGTCCAAACCTGCAGATATTTTTATTAAAATGTATAGGGCTGCTACCATTCAATCAAAATGAACTGATGGTTTCAAAAGTAACTTGCATACGTTGATAGACAAGCAAATCAGATCAAATCAACAGTGATACATTCTGGCAGGCAAACAGATGTCCTATAAAGTAGAACTATGGACGCATGACGTAGGAGACTAAATAGTGCCACGTGCCGTCTTGGGAGCCTAGTGATCGGGCTCCAAGTCCAAGCTTGTTAAAGACCAACAATATGGACCATATTGGCTCTGGGTTGGATAGAGGTTCCATTGTCATCAATGAAACATGTTGCCACCAGTATTTGATCAAGACCAACCAGAAGAGCAGAGCAGAGCCAGCTATTCTGTGGAAATGTTCTGTGTAGAAATGGAGCTTCTTGGACCCATGGTTATGAGGTTCTACGACGGGTTCTCAAGAATGACACAGGCGAGGGTGGCGTTTTGTTGAAGATCTTTTATTTATTGCAGTTGAGGTTGACTCAGTGTTTACAAAACCCTTGAGCAGATTGCAGACGTCCGCAGGGGAGTGAGGCGAGGAGGGAGAGCGGGAGGAGCGCGGGGGGGGGGGGGGGGGGTGGGGGGGGCGCGTTTCGCCTCGGCTTTATTTACATCAGTGATCCAATAAAATGTGTCCCATACATTCAGGAGGTCACACCACTCCTATCCACCCACAACTTGTAGGCCAATCCCCATCCACCACTGAACCGCAAATCAGGCCACCTTCCAAGCAAGAAAGGCTATGTCCTCAATCAGCTTGCACTAATTGCGCCTCTGGCCATGCTAAAGGGTATAATACATTCACAACATAATGAAGACAACATGTCATGGCCGGCGGTCACGTGCGTGTGTGTGTCCGGAGGAGGGGGCGGTCCAACACTGGAACTGGATTCGAGTATCTGGAGAAGGGGTGCGGGGTGGCGGCAGAGGGGGCGGGGCTAGCTCATTCAATCAAACAGTGCAACGGTAGGCTCTCGGATCACTCTCCTGCCCTGCCAGGGAGGGAGGCGTCGGGCTGGGCTAGCTGCTGCCTCCGTGAGGCACTGGGGCAAGGCTGCGATGGGGCGCCCCAGGGACAGGGCTCTGACAGCGGGCGAGGCAAGGGAGCGGCCGGGGGCGGCCGGACAGTGGCCCGGCTCTCCCTCTTGGGCGTGTTGAGGAGGTCCAGGCTGCGGCGGCTGGACGAGATGACGTCGGCCACGAACTTGGTGCACTCGGCGCAGACGTCACGCAGCGTGCAGCCGTGCGCGTACAGGTGGGGGAACTCCTCCTCCACAGAGCGGCGCGTCAGGCTGCGTAGGGACCTGGGGTTGGGGAGGTCAGGTCAGACACGCTCTAGGCACTTTCTGCAGTCTTTGTGGCACATTGCAATTGTGGGATTGTGTGTGGATGATGGCTGGTTTAAGCAGCCTCACCTGGCCCGAATCAGACTGATTGGAGTCTGGGGCTGGGTGAGGCTGCATACCTGTTGCACATTGAGCAATCAGCGTGCACAGGTTAAACCAGCCATCACCGCACACATTCAGGGAGTTCTCCTACATGGCAGCATGGAGCATAAGGCCATGGATCATTATCAGCAAACATTTCAATAAACTGGCTTCAACATCACCACCCCTTGTCCTTTGCATGGAGGAGCCCAATAAAAGCCCCCTAGGTAGAGTGTGGCAGCCACCTAGGTGGTGCACATTGCTACAGCAATTTTTGCAGAAAAAGCCAAAATAGTTAGATGAGATGAATACGCGTCAATAATAAAATACATTTAAGTAATACCCATGCATGCACATGACAGTTATGTATGGAAAAACAAATGTATCCTTGGTTTCACCCCTCCAAAAAACGTATAAAGAGAATAATAAGTATCTAAATACGTTAAAAAAATCCCTGTAACCCGGTCTGGTCGTAACATGCAATTAGTTACAATTTAAAATCCAACATCCAAAAACTACTGTACTTGCAAAGCGCAATGAAATTGCCAGCTCATTGTCACACTAATCAATCAAAACAAACCGGAATAGTGAGGTGAGGTTTAAACCATAGTGATTAACACTCAAAGATTATGGTCAGATTTACTGATTAAAAAACATTCATGAACATTTCTGATTGCATAGGGATGCCAAGTGTTGGTGTCTCTTTCTCCCTCTCCGCACCACCTCTCTTGTGAAAGCCACACTGAAGGAAGGAGGATATTAACGATGGTCGGATAATTATTGCATAATGGCTGCTTAGAGGCCTCGGAAGAGACGCTGCTCTTTCGTAACGTAATCTCCCATTGGATGAAGTAGGCAGAGGCTGGTATATTTTGAGTTTAAGCAGGTTGTAAAACAAGGGAAGGGAGAGCGTAGGAAGGAAATAGATTTAACCTGCGGCCTTACCCTGCATGCGTGCACACACTGTTTGGAAAAAGCACACACTGGATAGGGTTAAAGATGCGCGTGTGCGTGCGCGGGAGCTAAATTGAGCCCATCTAAGCCCCGCCCCCTGCTAGTCTATCAATCACTAATCACAGTCACTACCTCGGTCTGGATTTACACAAGTCTGGGAAGACTGTTGGCCTGTTGAAGGACAACATCATACACTTACTTGTATACTTGGCTTTTGTGGCCATGGCTCTTTGGGCTGCTGTGGAAGCCCAAGGTATACACAGGGATGTGTGCCATCTTCTTTGATGGGATCTTCATCTGTTACAGAGTGAAGAGACCAGAGGGTCAGGGACATGTCAGAGACGTACAACTGCACAGAAGTTAAGGGAAAAGAAAGCAATGAATGACAAGCACTTGAGAAAGGGCAACATGTATAACTAGTTTAACGCATGGAGCAGTTCATTGGCATGACTAACAAAATCAACATAAATAAACCAACAGGTTTATGACCAGGCAACATCAGGCGTCACAAATTCTCAGAGGTATGTACATTCCAATCACAATACTAACACGCACAAAACCACATACAAGGTTTAAAAGGTAATACGGTAAGGAAATAAACAGGTCAGTTCATTGCAACACACACACAAAAAAAAGAAAAAGAAATCACAGCAAACACAATCGGGAACCACACAAGTCATGTCCCAAAACAGGTCTCAAAATCTCAAACCTACATAGTACAGAACCACACATCCACACGGCCTGGGGGTAGGGCAACAAATGCAAAAGGAATTAGCCACCATTAAACCACAAGCTTAACATATGAACAATAAATGCACAATGGACCCAAGTTAATATTGGTTTTGACTGAGTCATATTGGATGTGTCAGGAAGCCAGGCCACAGGGCCTAAGGGTTAGAGGGTGCCGATGCGGATCAAGTGATTCCAGTTACCTTTGCACTGCAGGAGGCACAGACCGATCTACAGGGAAAGACGGCATTAATAGGATACATTAATTGGTACATATAAAAATAAAAATAATAATAGACCACTTTATGCAGGAGTATAAAGTGAACATTAAATTAAATTCTGAACATTTAGAATGCATGGGCAAAACCTTTTACAGAGTAAGCAAGTGGATGGCCACGAGAAGAGAGGAAACTTCACTTTACAGCAGCAGCAAACCTGGGGATGGTGACACACACACACACACACACACACACACACTTAAAGTGGTCCATCAAAATCCATATCGAAGGGTATAAGCATTACCCAAACGTTTCTATCCCAGTACCTTGCCCTTCTTCAGGTTGTTGTAGAGCTCTTTGGTCTGACAGAACTTCTCCATTTCTGCCTTCACTAGAACCCGGCGCACATTGATTACTTCATCCACTGTCAAGGCAAGACTCTCCACTGGGTGGCTGAACTCCTCCTAGATGGGGAAGGACATGGACCCCCGGGGAAGAGAGAAAATCCCGAGTTATGTGGTTACTAAGCCCCACACGTTTATACTCTAAATCCCAATAGTTGCTGATTGTGTTGCTGCAACTGTAATAGCAACAATTAGTGTTAATATTATTTGTATTATTATTCACCATCCACTGGTTCTTCTCATCAGTTGTGGGCGGGGCTTCTGAGGCCTCTGTGACCTCATCCACCGAGCTGAGGGACAGGCGGGCGGGGGAGGACGGGGCCCAGCCATGCGCTGGGAAGGAGGCTGGAGGGACAGAGAGAGATGGTAAATGGTAAATAGACTGCATTTATATAGCACTTTTCTAACCAGTGGCCACTCAAAGCGCTTTACAATATTGCCCAACGGTCATATACACCAAAAGCGGTATCTACCATGCAGGGAAACAGCCAGCGCGTCGGGAGCAGTTAGAGTTAGGCGTCTTGCTCAGGGACACCTCGACACTCAGCTAGGAGGAGCCGGGGATCGAACTAGCAACATTCCGGTTACCAGTCAACCTTCTCTACCTCCTAAGCCGCATGCAGCCCAGATGGAGATGGATGGATAAACAGATGGATGGATAGATGGACAGAGAGGAGGGATGGAGATGCATGGACGGACGTCTTATGGATGGATGCATGTGAAGAGTGTGAGTGAGGGGGTGCAGGAGGAGAGTGGCAATAGGAGCGAGAACAGGGTACCAGAGGAGACTGAGAACATGGAATAAATACAATATCAAAGGGATGCGTGGGACAAATGCATACATGAAAAGGCAACAACATCAACAAAATCTGTATGAGATGCTGGAACAACAGAGGGAGACCGGTGCCGGTCCATGCATTAGACATGAGATGTCTTTCATGCAAAGCCCCCTCGCCACTGGAGAGCACAGCTATAATGTCCCCATCTGTTATCAAATTGATTGCGGTGACGTGCCTCAGACATCTGTACCTTAGAACATCACAGCTAGAGGTCTATACATGCTAATGGGTCCTTGTTTCAAACGAGCTGCTTGGTTGGAGGTCATGATAAATTAAGCAGGCAACCTGCCTGGAGGAGTGTGTGTGGGGGATGGAAAGTCTGCCTGAGCTTCTAAATTATGCAGCTGTAAAAAAGTGCGTGCACAGGAGCTGAGATTGAGCTGGCCTCTTTGGTCACGCAAGCTGAAAGTGTCAATTCAACCGTTTCAACACTTAAACCAAATGATAAAAAGATATTCTGCAGCTGGTAAACGGTCTCCGTTGACACCATTGGTCCATACACAACATGACCTGACCATGAGCAGAATACCTCAAAAGAACAGCAAAATCGGTTAGGTAGAGGTCACACTCCTCCCGCCTGGGATTAATAAAGTAGACCACCATCTTATCTTATTTTCTACAATAGGCCTACACATGACAAAAAGAAAACTGGCTTTTCAATAAATAGCGACTATACACAGAGTTATGCGAATGCATTAGAATCCATCTGTGTTAACGTAGTGACACTACGGTCGTCTATCAGCACATCTTTTCAAGTTGATTACAAGCCATCGAAACACTGCAGATTAAATTACGCAGCACATGTTATCCCCCCTCATGAACATGTGTTGTAGGAAGTTCCCCCGTAATGGACTGACATACAGTATTTTTCATGTCCTCAAACCGCATGGACTCATCACTCACCAAGCTAGATAACGGTTATCTAATTTCCGTTAATGCTGGATATGAGGTTCGCCTCAGGATCAGGAAGGACATACAGAAGAGGACGTTTGCATGGAGTTCTTATTGAACAAGAAGGAGTGATGGAATACAATACTGTGCACACTATAGTCTAATTAACCTTTACAATTAAAAGGTCAACCTTCATAAGGTTGACAAACACGTGTGGCTACACAGTGCCTAAATCATGCCCACCTTCTGCGTCACACCTGAACCACAGAAATGGAACAAGTTGCATGGGAGTAAACAGAGCTACATAAAAAATAAAATTTAAGATTTCAAGAAATATCTAGTGGTTTAAAAATGTCATGGGTACAACTGTGTACGTACAGGAAATCAAACAGACTGAAACACTATTGGGCAGCTACCCGACACAGAGTTGCGCAAACACTGTCATCAAAGTTACTGCCGCTTCTTTTTGCTTCCTCATTGAGTCATACATACACCAGTTACAGACAGTAACTGGCATTACTGTCTTGTATCAAATTATACATAGATTTTTATTTAACAGCAATTATTGAAATCGAAACTATTTAAATGTGGCTCCGTTGACTGATTACCATACACATTTTTCATTCAGACGTGACGCATGAGGTGGGCGTGACTCAACGAATAGCTTGAAATCAGCCGCCATCTAGTGGCTAAATGTGGTAAATGCATTATAAAGTGGTAAATGCATTATAAATAAAAAACGTGTTGCTGTTTTATTGATATCATTTCATAGTATCCAGATGGTTTGTTGCGTTTATGACACAATATAAGTACATATAGAGCAGAATGGGAACAACCGAAATATATAGCTACAAGTAGTAAATAATAAATCATAACAATAATAAACAACAACAACAACAATAATAATAATACAACTGTCCCATACTGACCTCGGCATACTGGCGGTGGGAAGGCCCCCGTCATGGTCTGGGACCGTGGTCGGTCGCCCCTCAGCCTGGCCGCTGCCTCGCCCCCCAGCAGCCGCGGTGAGTCGGCGAGGGAGGGCAACATGTTGCCCCGGAGCTCTGCCAGGTCGTGCTCCGAGAAGGAGCGGTCTCGCTTCAGAGGTAAGGGGGAGCTCTCGGCCCTCCGCATCTCCCCTCCATCCGGGGACTCCTCCTCCTCCAGACCAAGAGAAGAGGAGAGTAGGAGTAAGGTGAGGTGAGGCAGATATAGGAATTAGGGGGAGAGGTGAGTAGAAAGGAGAGGAGTGGAGGGTGAGGAGTGGAGGAAAGGGGAGAAAAGGGGAAGTAAAAGGAGAGGAAAGTAGGGTGCGGAGAGGAGAGCAAAGAAAAGGAGAGGAGAGAAAGGGAGACGAGAGTGTGGTGAGAAGAGAAGGTTCAGCAGGAGGAGTGTAGGGTGAGGAGAGAAAGGGAGGAGAGTCAGGTAAGGAGAGGAGAGCAAGGTGAGGTGAGCAGAAAGGAGAGGAGTGTAGGGTGAGGAAAGGTGAGTGGAGTGAGGTGAGGAGAGTAGAACAAAGGATGTGAACATGAGTAGGGGGGTGGAAGTGAGGGAAGAGGAAGTCAAAGAATTGAAGGATACAGGTGAGAATCAAAAGGAAGGGAGAAAGCAAAAGAGAAACAAGACTAGGTCAACCTAGTACATGCTGGGGCACGGCTATCTCACCTCACCTCTCAGAAATGAAACACCGGAAGATCGCGTATACCGCCTTTTGCCTACCATACTACTCTTTCTCGCACAACTTTGAACAATGGGGAATTAGTAAGTCAGTCAATCAGTGAGTAACTTTCACTCTGCTAGGCCTAGTTACATTGCATGAGGTGTTGTTATGAGGCATTGTGACCCCTAGTGTCCTATGCATGACATAGACAGTTCTCTACTACTTTAATATAATGAGTTGAATTAATCTGTTGAATTTGAATTCTATAAAGTGTGTGGATATACATGAAGGTATTCTTAAAACACAGCAGTGTGTTTGAAAATGGCAAAACACATTTCCACTCTTCCTTTGTATACACTTGATTGAAACATTAAAAAGGTGCATCAATAATGGGATGAGTAGATACAAGCTTTTAGATATTGATCCGTTTCCATACTATGTTTGGCAGTTGACTATCATTTAACCCTCTGCTGCCTGATCATTTCCTCGTTTCATTTCTTCCATTGCTCAAGAAGAAAACACATCAGCGTTATGTATGAAAATATATAAATCATACATAACTTGTTGGGTGGGAGAGAAAATGAATGAATGCTGCATCACAGATTGGAATTATGACACAGAATGTGTACTGAACTATACCTCCTTAGCACTCTCTAAGAGAGGACAGTGTCTCAGTATCTACAACAAATCCCTCAGGTTTTGACTACTTTCTTGTCTCCATGCCCTCGCCTCACCTCTGAGACGTTCATCTCCTCCATCTCCGCCAGCGTGGGGGCCTTGAGTAGAACACGTGGCCTGGACAGGGCCCGGGGTCCGGGGTCGAACACAGACAGGTCAATGCAGGAAGTAGACTTCACGTTGCAAGGACAAGGCAGGGCAAGGCAGGGCATGGAGCCAAATGCTGAGGGAGGGAGGGAGGGAGGGAGGGAGGGAGGGAGGGAGGCCGCAACAATAGCCATGTGAATAATCAAAGGGGTTTGGACAATGCAAACCAACTATTAGTTATTTTTTAGTTTGTTGTGTATCTCAAACAGCAATTGAGAGAAAGAAAAGGCCCTCCAGTCATTTAATTGGGAAAAGAGCTGTGTGTGTGACCTTTTCTAACCTTTACTTTAGAAAGACAGACATATATACATCCACACACACAGGAACAGCATTGCCCTTGGTCTGTAAATAACTAATCAATTGTATGAAATACAACACCACCTTCCCAGGCACACTAGCACTAAAACAAAAACATTACTTGTAATGCACTTTAGCGGTAGGTCATTCATGGACAGTAAAACCTTCGTATAAACTGCACTGTCTTATAGATCCTGATGAGATTAGGAATGGCTCATTTACACACACACACACACACCATTGAATGGAAAACCCTCCCAAAGCAAAACAGTTATGCTCTGCAGTTTCATACAAACATTTAACACATTTAAATGAAAAAGCATTAATTGGAGGCCAAATGCAACAAAAACACTACAATGTGACAACTGAGAGCCCTTGTATAATTGTAGAGGTCTAACTAAAGGGGTGTGTGTGTGTGTGTGTGTGTGTGTGTGTGTGTGTGTGTGTGTGTGTGTGTGTGTGTCTCTCCTTACATCTGGATGCAGGGGAGGCCACAGGCCTGAGCTTCCTCTCCTGCTTGATCCCTGCCAGGAGGCGCTGGTGGAGCGACTCGGGCTCCTGGGGGGGAGGAGGGAGGCTGCGCTCCGACACCTGACGGGCCACCGGCAAATACAAGACATAAACAAAGACAGCAGGACCAGATGAGGGGGGGGGGGGGGGGGGGGGGGGGGGAACCAGGCAGTAAAGACAGCTATTTCGCTTGAACAAATCAAACAGAATCTTGATGAGAAACTAAAGATGACTGCTAACATTGTAAGCACGAAAGAAAAGGGAAACATGCACCTGGTCTGTCCAACTTAAATACTATTCTCAAAATCAAAAATAAATAATTGAATGATTTGGGGTTGTTACATGGCATATTAGCATCGGCGCTCCTATACTTTTTAGACACACAACATTAGAGCAAGATAAAAACCCTATTAAGAAATGAATGGGGCGTACTCTGGGCACCTTGTAAGTAGACTAACCGGTTTGAGGGGAGGTCTGGACCTGATGAAATCCAGGATCATTTCGTGTGCATTCCTCTTCACTCTGGTGGGGATATCGCCATCCACCTGGGAATGGGAATAGGATGGGATGACTGACTGCAAGCTGTTTGGACACACCATAAAGACCATGCTCTGTGCTTTGAGACAGTGTGTGCTACATTTGTGACAAAGGCCTTAAAGCCCTTGCCACACATGTATATTACAAGTACATTATTGTTGGTTGTCAGGCAAAGTATCTGGTAAAGCACACTAGATATTGCTGCATACAGTATTCATTTATTTTACATTACTTAATGTGCTGATTTCTTTATCGTTTTACTATTAACCTAATCACCCAACACAAAGTCTTGTGTTGGGTGATGGACATGATGATCAAAATAACAGCATCTGTTTTCCCTGTTACCCGTTTTTAACTGGAGCTGCAGTGAGCTCAACATCTGTTCAACCACAGGGCACTTAACGAGGTGGGCATGTTAGATTGTTATTCAGGGATTTGCGTTCGCCTTCCTCACCATGACTTTGCGTAGCTGGATCTTCCGTGACCGTATGTCCTGCATGAGCATCTCGAAGGGGGTGAGGCTGAACTCAGTGGGAAGGGGGTTGAAGGGCTGCTCCCCCACCTTCTTTAGCTTCACACCCTGCCTCAGGTCCTTCATCAGCTGCACCCACAAACGGGCCTACACACACACACAATTGCCCTTACAGGTTACAAAAGGTGACCTGGGGACACTGCATCTACATGGGTTCTGAAAGGTGTTTATGGGGATACTGAATCTCAGAAAATAAAACACACACACACACACACACACACACACACACACACACACACACACACACACACACACACACACACACACACACACACACACACACACACACACACACACACACACACACACACACACACACACACACACACACACACACCCAGTCTGTGTGCTTCAAAGCACCAAGCTCAGCGGTGGACTTGTCCTCTGGAATTTCGTCTTTTCGAATCTTCTTCAGCATCTGCAGAAGGGAACACAAACCAAAATTATATTCCAACTTGTCCCTGAGCTCTGCAGCATCAGCAACAGCTGCACTCAAAACCCTTCAATACAACATAAAACTGTGTTCATTAGGCCCTACCCCCAACCCAGGTCTTTCTCATAAAAACATTGTTACGCTAACCAGACCTTTATGGAAAAGCAGACAGCTGAGTGACTGCAGCCCCTTAACCTTCGGAAACACCAACAGCAGAGGCTACAGCCCACCTCCTTGGCATCTTGTATCTTGGTGAGGAACGTCTGCAGCTCCAGGGTCTCTACAAACAGTGCCCTGCAGACGGCCTGGTAGTGCTCGGCAGCCAGCGCTGGGTTGGCCAGCCGAGACGCGCACAGCGTCTTCACCTTCGCCAACGTGCACACCGGCCTCCTCCTCCTCAGCACCCCCTCATCAACTTCCTCCTCCTCTTCCTCCTCCTCCTCCTCGTCCTCCTGCCCGCTGTAGCCCTCGTCTGCGGTGGCGTTGATGCAGCCGTCGCGGTCCGCACCACCACCAGCGAGGGAGTCCGCCTCCCCATTGCCGCACGCCATGCGCTCCAGGAGGCTCTCCAGCTGCGGGCTGAGCTCCTGCTCCTCGCTGTCATCCAGGCCCCAGTCCAGCGCCTGGTAGATGGCCACGCCCATTGACCGCACCAGCTGGAGGGGATACCGTGAGGGAGAGAGAGCGTTTGTTAAGGCAAGTTTTGGTTTTGATTTAGTCGTGGTTATTATCGCTTTGAAGTTTGAAGACGGGATGGAGTGTGTTTGACAAGCACAGCTGATAAGATACGCCGTACACACACAGGTAGGCCGTACACACAGAGGTAGGCCCTAGAGAGCTATAAAGATAGGAGTAATACCCACCAAGATAATAATGAATGATTTTGCCTGTCGCAATATAATGGAGGAGTCGTTTCATAAGCTGCACTGTACATTCTGTTTACCCAAACGTTTATTTAATGTTTAAATGTCAAAGGATTAGCTATTAGAGGCTTTATTTCATAAAACTTATTCCATGTTATATTTGCCACAAATGCCAGACTCAAGCCAATAGCAATGCAAACCTGCTACAAGAAGAGCACATATGTCAATAAGTCTATAACACCTATTGCTACAAAATAGTAATCAAACTAAAGTATAATGTAAATCTTCAGGACTATCCCAGTCAAATGTTTAAGATAAGAGAAAATAAAGACATTTGTTTTTGCATTTTACTTCCACCCCCATTACACTTACCAATTTAATCTCTTATGATGGGCAGTGATAGATAGCACCGTAAATATACGTGTGTGATGAGGACCTTGGATTTTCCGTAGACTCACCTGTCGCTCGGCGACCACTGGAGGAGAAGGTCCATCCGTGTCATCTGCACAGACAGCAGAGAAGACAGTCAGTGAAGGACTTTCACTTGAAAACCTTGATCACATAAAAGGCCTCGACACGGAGTCATTACGATGAATGGGTCCAAACTGCGGATAAAAAAACCTGGTGTTTCATGAGCCACCTGGCACTGTTTAACGACCACATAGGGACCAGGATGCAGCCTGGATTACCACCACCCTTAAACCCAGCACTACATCGCTCTGTGTGCGTGTGTGTGTGCGTGCGTGCGTGCGTGCGTGCGTGTGTGCGTGCGTGCGTGTGTTTTAAAGAAAGAAAGTTAAAACTCTCTCTGGGATCAGATGTCGGGACTGACACCCATGGGACCTGAAACTCCTCATTCAGCAGCTCTCACTGCAGGGAAACAAGAGACGGACATGGCTGGACAGAGACCGGCTAGAAGAAACAACAACATAAAGGAGGTGGAGAGGTTATAGAGAAAGGGAATGAAACTTGAGCATAAAAATAAAAAAAGGTGAAACATAAGTGTTGTCTGCTGGGATTCAAAGGAACAGGCAGAGCATGAGGACAAATATGGACAGGGTTAATTGTTGGTGGAATGCTGGAACCTACAAAATGTTTCCATTGATATTCCAGCAATTTCTGTTTGATATTTAATTATTTGGTCACATACAAACACGTGTCTTGCCAAAATACAAAATGATTTCACAGGACAAAAAGGATAATGGGAAAAAAGAGAAAACGAAACGGCCCAAAAAAATGGAAAACCAAAGCTAAGCACAAAGATCTGTCTGTAGATGCCTCCGTCCCGGTCTACAAAGTGATGAGAGCAGAGCTAACTGCAGGACGCACACACATTCCTTTGTTGTACATGAGAGGCAGGTCTCCTATAAAACAAAGCCACCAACTGACACACACAGACAGAGAGAGACAGAGAGGGAGGGAGAGAGAGAGACAGCAACATATTTGACAGCAGGGGCAAAATGACAGACACCAAGAGCATTATTCCAAAAACTGTCCAACAGGTCAGCAGAAATCGCCTCACTGGTCCTGTATCCAAACGATAACAGCAGTTATAGTTGCCACGGTTACAGGACAGTGAATAACACACAAAGGGAGGTGTGTGTTCTCTGTAACCAGCCATTAGGTCTTCTCAAGATTCTCAGAGCTATCTGTTATGAATTATAATGGGTGCACACACGCACCTTAGCACGCACACATCACTTTTTAGGCACTTGAGTCTCATTCTGTGCCCACAAGGAAGCTAAAATGGTGTCCCAAACTGAATAGAGGAAAAAAAGGTAAATATTCCTGTGTTGCAGTATAACCTTGACAGTGCCCCAATTCTAGATAGTCCCACCTTGACAATGGTTTAGACACACACACACACACACACACACACACACACACACACACACACACACACACACACACACACACACACACACACACACACACACACACACACACACACACACACACACACACACACCTTATCAATGGCAGTTAAGTGTAATCAGCTAAAGATACCAAACTACGTTCATCTGCTCAACCCCATTCACTTGTTCAAAGTACAATATAATGATGTTATTTGGTACAAATTAAAACAAATAACATAGCCAGAGTGAGCACATGTATCTTGTGATGTGATACTGGCACTACAGAGACAGGTTCTCATTCAGGTTTTGATGTACATTTTTGGCACAGTTGAATATCTATTTGCTTCACTGTTTTTTGCTTAGTCATGCATCTATCCATGAGCTTCAGAAACACTGTGCATCCTCAAGCAACTTTATGGTTCTCCAAGTATTCAGGAAATGCTATTTAGAGACATACAACTTGAGGTTGAAGGCAGGCTCCAACTGTCCGTTCTGTTTAAGACAATACCTTAAAATTGTTGTATCTTGGTGCCCATTCTTTTGCAAGTAGACGTTCTTACTAGCCATGTAGAGCGCCATGTAGAGCAACATTTAGAGCAATACCAGGTGTTGTATGTGTATAATAATAAGTCTTTATGGCCTGGTCTCCAGTGATCTGGTCCAAATCCATTGTCAGTGTTGGCTGCATAAAGCCAGGTTGACGGACGCCGAAAGCCTCACAGATTTAAAACTTTGGGTCAAAGATCTCCATTACATTGTCAATAAAAACAAAACTGCCCAGTTGTTTACATTTTACCCTGCTGCTTTTTACATGTAGACCTGCATGTAAAGTTAAATATAGCTTCAGCAGAATGGCTATTCAATAGTGGATCAGATTAAAAAAGAGAATGAACTATGCTGAAGATGTGCTCTTCTATGAATAATGAATCGTAGTACGACAAAACAGTAACAGGGATCAACTTGATGACCTGTATGTTTTAGACACTGGAACTAAGTGTGGAATGGACTGGCTACACAGGCCTCAAATACATTAAAAGTGGCGATAGAGGTAAAGAAAAGACAGCGCTCCCTACCACCGCTGCAAGGCTCCTGCTGCAGCGACACTGTCCCGTCTCTGTTGAGGAGAATAGAGGACGGGTCTTTCACTTGGTAAAGTGGACCAGTCGCCGGGCGCGGCGCCCTCAGTCCTCCGCAGCACTGGTAGCACACAGCCCAGGCCTGCTCCTCGTTGATCGGCTGCTCGTATGACTTCAGCACCTCCTCGAGAGACAGTTCCCGGAGGTCCGTGAGGTCTCGCGCCTCTCCGCTTCCCGTGGACACGGCCACCCGCGAATCGCCATCTGTAATGCCTCTGTTTGTTGATCTGGCCATGGCTGCGACACCGATTAACCCATTCCTCACGCGTAGGGCACCTCTGCAGCCATATGGGCTTAATTACACCGGCCCATGCAGATGTATCTACTAGTGTGCGTCCGTTACGGAAGCGGTGTCGCGGCTCTAGCACCGCAGCTGCCACTGGTTAAACTATTACAACGTCCATTAGGTGAGCTCTGGTGCAGCGGTGCCAATCAGCGTCAGCTGATTTGCGAAGGAGGCGGGAGGTAGTTCGATCTCCTTCCACGGTGGCGCAGTCCACCTTCTGGTAGACATACGCAATTCGGGGCGGGGCGGGGGGCGGGGTGGAGGGGGCGGGGGAGGGGGGTAGGGGGCAAGACCAACTTGTTGAAAAGCGATTCAGCTCGTCATGATGATCGTGATGACAAGATATGCTATTTCGATGAGCTACTGGTTTGAAATAGACTCAACCCTATTCTCCCGACCCCTTCCCTTCTCTGCAGCTCATCCACTGCGAGCCTTCCGCCCTGCTACCACACACAAGAGTAACACCCTTTTAAAACAATATAGGCCAATAAGACAGCCATCTTTATATAGCCTACTACTGCAGTTTGATTATGGCACCACGTGTTGAGTCAATTAAGTGAAAACTTAATTGCACACAAATGTTGGTGTTATTAGCCTATTTAATTGTTATTTTATTTGATGTAGACCTATGACATGTATAAATTATATATATATATATATATATATATATATATATATATATATATATATATATATATATATATATATATATATATATATAATTCGTTTTTTTTTTCAGAATTTAGATGCCCAAAATCCATGTTAGCAGATTGGCTGTCCAGAAACCACAATGAACCAAAACATACAAACGTGTTTAAACTAAGTAACCAGTAGATAGCCATATCGCCTATTTTATTTCCCGGTAGCCAAGGTCTCGTCTTGCCGGGCTCCAGACCCTGAATCCCCGCCCACTTTTATTATTTGTAATGTTTTTTATTGATCACAAATTTAAACATAATTATTATAAATATAAATGAATGATGATCATCAGGCTCCACACGTGTTAGGTCACTTATTTATTAATGTAGCTTACAAATAGGCCTACATCAGTGGTCATTTCAAGCTGGAAACAGGGTCAGATTGCAACATGATCAGTGACAGATCATGTTGATCAACTGTGGGATGCGGGCGGGGCAGCAGGAACAAAGAAGTATAGATCCAATTGCAGACAACTCTGGAAAAGTAACAAAAATGACTTTTAATAAAGAAATTCAAAATCTCTGTTCCATGAACAGGCCGGAAAAAAAAACACTACAATTTGGGAACCACAAGGAGCAAGGGACATGACAAAAACAAAGAACCGACAAGGGAACAAAGGAGGTGAACTAATATAAATGGGGAGAGAGTGATCGGCGAATGAGTTCAGGTGGGAAGATAGACAAGAACACACAGGTTAGGGGAATGAGGTGATTGCAGGCTGGAGTTGAAGGTGAGGGGAAAAGTTTAGGGACATCTGGTGGAAAAGGGGAGAACGAACACTAAACAAAATAAGGACAAAGACAGAACATGACAAAAACAGCTAAGCATTAAGCATTACAAGGCTACAGCATGCCCAATCTCAAGGTGCCCTTTAACGTTTTCATCAAACATTGAAGTCATTGTTTTGCTTGTACTGTACCAAGCTCAGAAAGAACTGGGAGCAAGGATTGCCTTGGTTGTCGTTGGCGGCTAGGGAGGTAGTACAAGACAGCTCGGGATTTAGTCCAAATTATTTAGTTTTTGGTCAAACGTTGCACAGCCCCATGGCTGTTTTAAATGATAGTTGGCAGATAGCGGAACCCCACAAAATGTAATTCACCATGTCAATGAATTTAGACAAAGGCTGTTTTTGGCTGGAGAAATGGCAAGGCAGGTGTTGGGAAAAGCACAAGAAAATATGTAAATTCTGTATGACCAAGATAATTGACATAGACAATTGGCTGCTGGTGATCTTGTTCTTGCTCTTCAGCCTGATAATTAATGCTCTAATTTCAACTCCTACTAGCAGGAAAGCCACATTGTTATTTCATGTAAATCTTTTGAAACCTTACTATTCACACTGGAGCAGTGATGGGGAGAAGCTGGATTGTTGACTAACCAGGCCGCACACACCTTTAGAACATGCTTTGGAGAACAATGAAGCACAGTGTTATACCTCAGACCGATGGCAGTTGTTGGCAAAACATATGCGGGCCAATATTTTACAGGGGGAAATATATTTAAATTCAAACACGTTTATTGTGTCTTTGACCGTTAGCAAAGATTGGGATCCCCATCAATTGTATGTCTATTGCTCTAATGTATAGGTTTTGCCTTACATTTTCTTTGAAATAAATCATTATTATAATCTCTGTTCCAGATCTTATAAAAGGTAATAGGAAAGTGTCATGACACCCTCTTCCACTACCCAGGGGCGCCGGCTGCTATTCCACCTCGTGCACTCTGCTTTCCACACCAGCCTTCAATTAAACAATCACCGCACTCTACTTAAACACCAGTCTTCCTAGCAGCCGGTGCCAGATCGTTGTTTAACCACCTCGTGTTAGTTACTTCGTTCCAGTAAACAGATATCGTTATTCTCTCCCTGTCTACCCCTAACCTGTTCTTTTGGAAAATAAATCTTTTGGAATCTATCACATCTCCGCCTCGTAGTGTCCGCATTTGGGTTCTCGTCCTGTCAGCGTAACAGACAACGTAACATTACGATCTGGCCAATATGGATCCAGCGGACCTTGATTCGTTACGGCAAGTAATCTCCAACCAAGGGGTTCGGCTTGGTCAACATGAGCAGGCGTTCCAGGAGTTCGCTACAACTCTCCAAGGGGTGACCCAGGCGCTCAGCGAGCTCCGCGCTTCGTTACCGTCCACCGGGACTCCGGCGTCTCAACCCGCCGTTTCGATTTCCCCGACGTCTTCCCGAGAACCTTCCATCCCCGCTCCTGAACGCTACAAGGGTGACCTGGGATCTTGCGGTGCATTTTTGGTACAGTGCTCCCTTGTTTTTGAGCTCCAGCTGCTCACCTATCCGTCCGAGAAGTCACGGATCGCTTATATAATCGAGGCGCTGAAAGGCGATGCCCTTGCCTGGGCTACAGCGTTGTGGGAGCGAGGGTCGGAGATTTGTTCCTCTTACTCGAGATTCACCGAGGAGATGCGCAAGGTCTTCGATCATCCGATCAGAGGCAGAGAGGCTTCTCAACGTTTACTATCGATACGCCAAGGAACGCGAAGCGTCGCTGAGTTCACGGTGGAGTTCCGCACCCTGGCTGCAGAGAGTGGGTGGAACGAAGAGGCTCTGCTGGGAGTTTTTTCGAGCGCGCTCTCTGACACCATCCGAGACGAGTTGGCGTCTCGAGATGATTCCCCGAGTTTGGACCACCTAATCTCCCTTGCCGTTCGTTTGGATAACCGGCTGCGTGAACGACAACGCGAACGTACACTCCGGTATTCTCCTGTCTTCCGGCCACCTCCCCCTGGATTTACCTCAACCGGAAATGAACCCGCACGTTTTCCTGAACCTGAACCTATGCAGTTGGGCCGCACCCACCTTACGTCTGACGAGAGGGAGCGTCGTATGCGGTCTGGGGCCTGTTTGTATTGTGGTCAGTCGGGCCATTATCGGTCCTCCTGTCCCATTCGCCCGGGAAACGGTCCGGCTCGCCAATAACTCGAGGGGTTTTGGTGAGTCAAACGCTCAACCCCTCGGCTCCCCGACCTCTACTAGACGCCATCTTATCCTGGCAGGACCAATCCCAACAGCTCTCGATCCTCCTGGACTTGGGGGCAGACGAGTCTTTCATCGACCGTGAGCTGGTCAAACAACTGGGGATTGAGACTTCGCCTCTCGAGTCTCCACTAGAGGCCCAGGCACTCAATGGGAAACCTCTCGCCCGAGTGGAGCGTCGGACGTCTCCCGTCTCCCTGTTGATCTCCGGTAATCATAGTGAGTATATCTCCCTTCATGTGATAGACTGTCCTTTCACGCCTGTAGTTCTGGGTTTGCCTTGGTTACAGATTCACAATCCCCATGTCGACTGGAGAGCGGGCCGCATAACGTCCTGGAGTCCATTCTGTCTTTCGCAGTGTCTCCGTTCTGCACAGTCCCCCGTTCCTCTGAATCCCGAGCCCCGCCACCACCCCCTTCCGACCTGTCCTCGGTTCCAGAGATGTACCACGACCTCGCAGAGGTCTTCAGCGAGGCCCACGCCATGTCTCTGCCACCTCATCGCCCATATGATTGCGCCATTGATCTGCTTCCTGGAGCCCCCCTGCCTAGCAGTCGCTTATTCAACCTCTCTCGCCCGGAACGTGTATCCATGGAACAATATATCCAGGAGTCTCTAGCAGCCGGGATTATCCGTCCCTCGTCTTCCCCAGTTGGAGCAGGCTTCTTCTTCATCGCCAAGAAGGACCACTCTCTCCGCCCCTGTATTGATTACCGAGGCCTGAACAACATCACCGTTAAGAACAAGTACCCCCTACCCTTGATCAGCTCTGCCTTTATTCCCCTCCACGGCGCCACGATATTTTCAAAGCTCGCAACGCATATCATCTGGTCCGCATCAGGGAGGGGGATGAGTGGAAGACCGCATTCAACACACCCCTGGGACATTTTGAGTATCTGGTAATGCCATTCGGTCTCACCAACGCCCCCGGGGTCTTCCAAGCTCTTGTCAACGACGTCCTTCGTGACATGTTGAATCGTTCCGTCTTCATCTACTTAGATCACATCCTCGTTTTCTCCGGGTCGCTGGAGGAGCATAAGGTTCACGTCCGGCAGGTTCTCCAGCGGCTACTAGAGAACCGGCTATTCATGAAGGCTGAGAAGTGCGAGTTCCACGTCACTTCCACTTCATTCCTGGGGTACATCATCGGCCAGGGACAAGTGAGGATGGATCCTGCAAAGGTTTCAGCGGTGACCGAGTGGCCCACTCCCACTTCTCGCAAGAAGCTCCAGCAGTTCCTGGGCTTCGCCAACTTCTACCGGCGTTTCATCCGTGGCTACAGCCAGGTCGCAGCACCCCTCACGGCCTTGACCTCAATTAGGAGCCGCTTCCTGTGGACTCCGGAGGCCGAAACAGCGTTCGCAGCCCTCAAGAAGCGCTTCGTCTCTTCTCCGATCCTCATTCAACCCAACCCCGCCAACCAGTTCGTTGTGGAGGTCGACGCTTCTGACACCGGCGTGGGCGCGGTTCTCTCCCAGCGCTCCTCCTCAGATCAGAAAATGCACCCGTGCGCCTTTTTCTCTCGCCGCTTGACACCTCCCGAGAGGAATTATGACGTAGGCAACCGAGAGCTACTGGCCGTAAAACTATCCTGCCATCCAGGTGTGACCCGTACCCTGGACTTCGTTCGCCGTCGGTTCTGGTGGCCAACCATGAACGTGGATGTCCGTTCATTCATCGCGGCTTGTTCCACCTGCGCTCGCAAGACCTCCACCCAACCCCGCTCCGGCTTACTTCGTCCCCTCCCCATTCCCAGTCGTCCTTGGTCCCACATTGCTCTGGACTTCGTCACCGGTCTCCCCCCTTCGGAAGGGAACACCACTATTCTCACGGTGATCGACCGCTTTTCCAAGTCCGCCCATTTTCTAGCCCTCCCAAAACTTCCCTCTGCCAGGGAGACCGCGGATGTCCTTGTTTCTCACGTCTTCCGTCAGCATGGTATCCCGGTGGACGTCGTTTCGGACCGAGGTCCTCAGTTCACCTCCCAAGTCTGGCGCGCCTTCTGTACAGCCTTGGGGATCTCGGTCAGTCTTTCCTCGGGATACCATCCCCAGTCCAACGGCCAGTCGGAGAGGGTTAACCAGGAGATGGAGGCCACCCTTCGCTGCATCACAGAGACCAACTCCGCGACTTGGAGCTCTCAACTCGCTTGGGTGGAGTACGCACACAACACCCTTGTGAACGCCTCCACAGGTCTCTCCCCCTTTATGTGCTCTCTGGGGTACCAGCCACCCCTATTTCCCTCCCTGGAGGCAGAGATCTCTGTTCCCTCGGTCCAGGCCCACCTGCAACGATGTCAGCGCACATGGAAACGCGCTCGGGCTGCGCTTCTCCAGGCATCGTCTCGCTCCCAGCGGCAAGCTAACAAGCATCGCCTTCCAGCCCCCCAGTACATCCCGGGACAGAAAGTTTGGCTTCGATCCAAGGACCTCCCCCTGAAGGGGTTCAACCAGAAGCTCTCCCCCCGCTTCATCGGCCCGTTTCCTGTCGAGTCCATTGTTAATCCCTGTGCCGTCTGTCTCAAACTCCCCTCGTCTCTCCGTGTTCACCCCACCTTCCACGTCTCCCAGCTTAAGCCCGTCTCCTCCAGCCCACTGTCGCCCCCCACCCCAGCGCCGCCACCCCCCCGGATGATCGACGACCACCCATCCTGGACAGTTCGTCGTCTCTTAGACGTGCGTCGTCGCGGCCGGGGCCACCAGTACCTTGTGGACTGGGAGGGGTACGGACCAGAGGAACGCTCCTGGGTTCCGCGGAGTCACATCCTTGACCCTACTCTCATTAAGGACTTCCACCGTCTGCACCCTGACCATCCTGTGCGTCCGCCTGGAGGCGTCCGTAGAGGAGGGGGTACTGTCATGACACCCTCTTCCACTACCTAGGGGCGCCGGCTGCTATTCCACCTCGTGCACTCTGCTTTCCACACCAGCCTTCAATTAAACAATCACCGCACTCTACTTAATCACCAGTCTTCCTAGCAGCCGGTGCCAGATCGTTGTTTAACCACCTCGTGTTAGTTACTTCGTTCCAGTAAACAGATATCGTTATTCTCTCCCTGTCTACCCCTAACCTGTTCTTTTGGAAAATAAATCTTTTGGAATCTATCACATCTCCGCCTCGTAGTGTCCGCATTTGGGTTCTCGTCCTGTCAGCGTAACAGACAACGTAACAGAAAGAGATTTAATTCAATTTAAATAAATGTTGTACAGTTATTTAAAGACATTGAAGAGATACAATCCCCCCTTTGAAATAGTTTTGAATTGTATTGCTTCATGTAATACAGTACATATTGTATTGTACTGTATGTCCTGTACAATACAATATGCACTGTGTTATATGATGCAATACAGTACATATTGTATTGCATACAGTACAAAACAATATGTAATGTATTATATGACGGTACATATTGTATCTTACTGTAATACAGTACAATACTGTACATATTGTATTATTTAAATAGATAGTACACCAAAAAAGTGGTTGTGTGTATGATTTATTTATCTACCAAAATGAAAAACTAAGATTAATCATGTGAAATAGCAGATATGTACATATTCAAATGACAAGGCTCATTTAAATTGTATGTTGGGTAGCAGCTCAACAAAGTGTCAGATGCTGTTTTATTGCAAAACACTGGAATGTTTTAATATGACACAACAACTTTGATATAGTTATTGCTAAACTAAAGGAGAGCACTACTGAGCACTACTGAAAACTAGTTGTGGCAACCCGGCGCCAGAACAGCGGCTCAGGGGAGCGGTGGTAGACGGAGTTTACCACCGCTCTCCGGAAGACCGCACACCGGAGCTCATTACCGCTGGCGGCAATCAACGGAATGGGCGACACCTGCGCCGACGGAGAAGACGCGTACATAAGCGGCGCTCGGCGTGGCTTACGGGAGGAACCTCGGCGACACGAGGAACCTCGGCGACACGAGGAGGAGATCCCTCGGCGCCAACGAGAGGAAAAGAGCGGAGAAGAGATCGCTCGGCCGAGACAGAAGGGAGACCGCTCGGCAGCGATACGGGAGAAGCGATCGCTCGACAGCGACCCACAACACGAGAGGAGAAGGAGATCGCTCTACGTGCATTGGGCGGGGAGGAGATCGCTCGGCTGCGGTACGACGAAGGAGACCCCTCGACGACGATACGTCCCCGGAGAGGAGACGGAGAACGCAGTCCGAACATTAATGGACCGTGACTGTTTGGTAGGCACGGCCTAAGTATATGATTTATTTTCTGTGTGAATAAATACGCCTTTTTGGCTCAAACTGACTTCCGGCTTGTGTTCACTGGGGGGAGACGACCACGTAGTGGAACCGGGTTGCTACATAGTATATAGTAGGCCTATATGCACTGGTACCACTTTGACAGGTCACAGTTCATTCAACACAAAACATTGCATTAACACTTGGGCATCTTGTCATTCAGTCGAAGCAGACACACCGTGTTAGTGAAAGCATTGTGTCAGTCAGGACTATGAAAAGTAGGTGTGTAGTCTCCACAGAAGTGTCTCCAAGCGGCTATACTTTTATTTAGCTTTGTCAGCCTCTGTTTTGGCAGGGAGCCAGCTAAATTCGTACCCTTCCTTAGGGATGACAGTGTCCACATCGACTCCTTTCTGTTCTTGAACACCATTAACTATCCTGTACCCTAGCAACGACATGGCACCTTTACACAACTCCTGGATACGCCCGACCTTGACGTGGTCCAGTGTGGCGCGCCATGCCTGGGAGAGGTATGTAGCATTCTGTGAGATGATCTGGAAGGTGCCGCCTCTAGAGTCTTTCCCATGGGTGACTTTGTAGATCCATTCTCCAACCTGCGTGGTCATCTCCAGGCCGACAAATTTGTATAGGTTGTTGACCTCCTCCAGGGTGTTCAGCACTATGTCCTCATAACGCACCATCTTGTAGCGGCCCCTCAGGAAGTCCGGGGGCTTCTGGGTGGCTTTCTCGTGGATGCGCACGTGGCTGCGACACACCGCTTGTATGACCGCCAGCTGCTCTTGTTGTTCTGGGACTTTGGCGTGGTCCAGCGTAATGCCGTTGTCCCTGCGGAAGGCGCTGGCAGTGTGTTCCCTGGAGAACACCACGGCCCGCGGGTCTCGCACCAGGTGGACGATCCGCAGGTCCAGGCTGGGGTCCCGGAGGAGAGGGTAGAGGGACTCCAGCTCAAAGATGCGTGTCACCTTCAGCACCACGTGGCTGTAGCTGCGGCAGGCCTCCGCAGCCCACCGCATCCCCCTGGTGCCACAGTGCTTCGAGCACTCCGCCGGGTCACTGAGGCGGTCGCGGGGTGTGAGCGCACACGCCGGTGGGGAGCAGAGCGCCCGGCTCTGGCTCCACATGAACAGCGAGGACACGTTTTGCTGCTCAGGTAGGTAGGCATCCAGTACTGAAAGGTCACACTGGAACACGCTGCGGACCAGGTCCCTCACCGCCATCTTCAGCTTGCGGGCTCCGTAGTTTGACAGTTGGGACCAGACGTGCCAGGCGGGCTCCATCAGATAGAAGACAGAGGGATGCTGGCTGAAGACTTGGCCCACGAAGGAGGAGCCGGAGCGCCAGGACGAGAGCAGCAGCACGTGGACCTTACCCTGGGTTTGCGAGGGCCGCCGGCAGGGGCTGCCTTGACTGTACCAGCCGAGCAGCAGCACCACCGCAGTGCTTTGGAGAAGCACCAGGAAAGCCAAGGTCAATGGGCCCAGTCTCCAGCGAATCATGTTGCCGGCCTGGGGTCCAAGGCAGTCAGTCTCTCTTTCAGTGGCTCAGGAGGAACCGTGTCAGAGAAACTGTGAGAGTTCCCTCATTCTCTGCTGTAAGCCACTTATGGTTTTCTATTACTCTGAAGCTGCTGCACAAAGGATATTGGAGTGGGTAAGTGGGCAGGGCAAAGAGGTAAGAGATTATAAAACAGTAGGCGGAGCACATTGTTCAGATGCTGAAAGGATTGGTAGATGCCTTCCTGGACAGATGATATATACTGCTCAAAAAAATAAAGGGAACACTTAAACAACACAATGTAACTCCAAGTGTTCCCTTTATTTTTTTGAGCAGTATATATATATCAGATGATAAAAAAGAGAATAGGTGGTCATTAAACAAAGCCCAAAGTTGTACGCTTCCTTTGGCTTGGATCAAAATAAGTCAAGTTTGGCTCGCACATAAATGTAAATGAAAGCAGGACGCAAGGACAGACTCAGCCCAATGTAAAAAAAAAAAACGTTGGGCAGGATAGCACTTCACATGATCTTAATGATATTTCGATTTTGTCAACAACCATTTTAATGTCGAATTGAAGCTCTGGCAAATGAGAAGAGTTTCAGACCGTTAAGTTAATATTTGCAAATTGTAAGGTTTATATAATGAGGCTTGGATAAAGTTACTTACATTTTTGATAGTAAGAGGATTGGTCATACACTGGCTGCTTATTGAGCAAGCTCTAACAAACTCATCTCTGACCTTTAGATTACGCTCATTAACTTTATTTCTAACTTCCTTTATGTCCAGATTTCATTTGGTTATTTTTGCTTATTTCTTACACTGGATACATGCCTGTTTCGTTATACATTTTTATATTATACTGTAAACAATGAAATATATTATAAATAAGTCGAATTCTCTTGATCACTTTGAAATTGTGTATTTTAACGAACATATAGGCTAATACAGAAATACAGAAGAGCTCGAGATTCCTGCATAACTCGGTGCGTAACTACTTATTAGTAAAGATTCATATATGCAATTATAGGTTGTTTTGTCTGGAAACTTAAATGTATGTTGCATGCCTTGAAACGTTACGTTTCACTTTTGGAGGGTCTTGTAAATTGGACTATTAGGTCGTTTTGCTGGACAAATAAGACATTGGGCGACGACCAAATGAGCAAGAGCCTCCCCAGACAACACCCGTAATGCCCCCAACAATGTTAAAAAGGAAAATGTGGGTCTAATTGACGAATCAAACTATTCATACTGGGTCAAGATATTGGAATCCAACACCAAGGGTTCTAGCTTGATTTTTACTCTACTGAACTGTATTAATTTCGTAACACAGCTATGTCTATTGAGTGACATCTGAGTACATGGGTTTGAAACCGTACAATTCTGAATGTTTTTAGCTAACGGGAGTATGTAAAGATTGAATAACAGAGGTCTGAGAATCTACCCTTTTGGAACTCCACACGTTGTTGGTAGACGCTCTGATGTCCTGTACAGCTACCAATTGATACAAATTAAAGTCTGTCTTGAAGGTAAGACATTAACTAATTCAGGACCATGTTAGATAGACCAAACCATTGTTCAAGTCTGTCTATTATATATTATGTTCAACTGTATCAAATGCAGCAGCAAGTTCTGATTAAAGATTAAAGATTTACCAGAATCTTTATTGAGATTATTGTCATTCATAACCTTGATAAGAGCAGTCCCTGTACTGTGATGGGGCCTAAATAAAGACTGGAAAATGTCAAAGTAGTTATTTACTTTATCTGTACTAAACTGGGACGCCCGATACAGCCAACCGACTGAGATCCTTGCGGTAACTAGGACTGCGGTCCTAACCCCTGACCAATGGCTCCACGGCAGTTGCCTAAAAAGGGCACCAACAGGCATCTAACCAAGGACAACAGACATGAGCTGACCAGAGGCTCCAACCAAGGGCAAACTGAGGGCGCCAACCGAGGATCAGATGCTCCCTAATCGTGGAAATGACACAGGAGGTGACCAAGGGGAAAAGAAGAAGGCAACCCGGCAAACGAGGTCATTGGATCGACTGCACGCTCGTAACTGCGGCTGTGGTGTGGGTGGTTCTGGCGATACAGGCTTTCTAGGTGGACTGTTACTTTGATCCCAACGTGAGTCTATTATACCCTTAGGCATAACATGACCAAGCGTAGTATGGAGGCAAACATCAACAAACCTGACTCACAGAACACACATAGACACAAACTAAACATCCACATTGAAGATGAAGAGTGGCAAGGGGAACCAAAAATCCCATAGCACATATATCACCACAATGCATGGTGGCGCTATTGAGCCTTTAGGACCCAAAAACAATGGTAAACCGCACTAAGTGTGTTCCAAGATGCCAATCTCCTCAGGAAAGATAAAGAGTAACTGTTTAATGAAAAGATGATTGCTTTAGCAAACTCTGGCAAAATTATTAACATTTATCTGGGTGATGATTCTATAGATTTGACTCTAAATGTACTAAGTCAGCTGGACCGCACTCCTATCTGTTTGATAACTTTTGCTCATAAGAGGCTTGATCTTCCCCTGTTACTGATCTCTCTGTTCATGGGCCACAGAGCGCCCATGATGTCAACTGCATTCTCTGTCTTCTTGCATCAGGTATGATTATCATGCACACAATTTAATCTGTGTAACTCTGCGTTTGTGCTGTCATAATTATATTTATACTTGCTCATTTAAAACTTACACACTCTGCTGTGTTTAAAAGATTACTCTCAGCTCTTGTTAATCACCTTCCCCACGGAAAGAAATTGGACATGGGACATGTAGGCAGGGCGGAGCAGGTTACCTGCTACACAATTTAGTTGTGGAGAGAAAAGGGAAGTCAGTGGAGCCTAATGATACAAGTTAAGGCCAACTTTTTTGTTAGGAATTCTGATAATCAATAGCTAGAACATTTCTAGCAATTGATTGGGGCTATCACAGCCCCAGCTGGCTATAATAACAAGAACATTAAAGTTACAAACAGAGGCATTAAAAACACTCAGGTCACTGACTACAGGCTTAGGTTAACTAGCATGTCTGGATTCCTATCAAATAGATGTACGGCAATTTCTAAAACGTAAAAAAGCAAGCCAGCAAAAGAACTGGACCTCAAAGTGAATGCAAAAAAAATAAATAAAAGTAAAGTTCGAATAACTCAGATTTGTTACAAACTTTAAAATGCTAATAAAGTGATACTTGAAAAGATACGGTGTGCTGAAGCCCTCTTTTCTTCAATTTAAACATTGTTTTGCATACAGTGGTGAAGCAGGCAGTGATGCACAGAACACAGGGAGAGGAGGAACAGAGAGAACAGAGAGAGGAGGAACAGAGAGGAGAGACAGAGAGGAGGAACAGAGAGAGGACAAACAGAAAGGAGAGACAAAGAGAGGAGGAACAGAGAGGACAAACGGAGAGAGGAGAGAGAGAGAGGGGGAACAGATGACAAATAGAGGAGAGACAGAGAGGACCAAAAGTGAGGATAAGCAGAGAAAGAGGAGGTACAGAGAAAGGACCAATGGAGAGAGGAGAGACAGAGAAGACAAACAGAGAGTGGAGAGACAGAGAGGAGGAACAGAGGAGAGAGGGAGAGGAGGAACATAGAGAGGACAAACAGTGAGCAGATGCCACACACTGTTCACAATTTGTAAACTGCTGCTGCTCCTACGGTTTTATACTACATAGACAAATGTTACATCGAAATGTTCATCTTCTTCTACAGTCACTCACATTTAAATATCTAAGCAGTGTGATCTATAGTCTTTAAGCCATAGCAATTTGTTTGAGAGGCATGCTCCCCATACACATTGTGAAATGTTCAGAATACCACCCCAGATGCAGTTTGTAACTAGTGGTTGTTTGAACTAAATTCTACAAATAAATAAACAAATATTCCGTTTTTTAACAGTATGTCTTAGTCCTCGTTACCTTGATCACAGAATTCATATTTTACCCCCTTTTTATGCCTATAGACGTCTTGTGGATATATTTTCTGAAGTTAGCAGCTAGCCTAGCTGAAACCGGCCCAATACCACTATGTACCTCAAGAGGTCAGCATCACTGCAGCGTCCAGTCTGCCCTCAGTACAACATGAGGATGTGAGTGGTGCTGCCCAGGGAGCGTGTTCTAACCTCTGGGGGTATCATGTCGCTCTGTGTGTGAGTGTGTGTGTGTGTGTGTGTGTGTGTGTGTGTGTGTGGGGGGGGGGGGGGGGGGGGGGGGGGGGGGGGTGGGTGGGTGGGTGGGTGGGTGGGTGGGTGCGTGCGTGCGTGCGTGCGTGCGTGTGTGCGTGTGTGCGTGTGTGTGTGCGTGTGTGTGTGAGAGATTCATCGTCATGAAAGGATATCTGATGACTTCCAGAGGGTAGCGATTCTCAGTGCTGAGCTGGTAAGGGGAGCCGGTCGCTCTCCCGACGGTTACAGAAGAAAAAAAACTCTGAAGCCAGCTATCAGGTCTCTTCAAGAATCTCAGCGCTTTCTGTTATGAAAGATAATGCGTACGTATAATGCGCGTGCGCGCGCGCGCACACACACACACACACACACACACACACACACACACAAACACACCGTTTTTTAAGGGACTTTAGTCTCATTCTGTGTCCACGAGGAAACTATTATGGTGCCACAAAAAGAAAAGTTAGAAAGACAAAATAGAGTAAATATACTGCCTAACTGAGACTCACTAAACCAGCCAAATATATGCCGCCCTTCTATCATACACATGAGGAACACCGGGCTACAACAATACATGCGATAGCCATCTTCATATGCTACTGCAGTTTTAATATGGCAATATGTTGACGGCTATGATTGGCTGATTGTAGTCAATTCAGTGAAAAGTTAATGACAAACAAATGTTGTTTGCGTTGTAAGTAACCCTATTTAAGTTTCCATTAAATTGTATTTATTACATTAATATATGTATATTTTTGTTATTTTGTTCAGACTTCAGATACCAAAAATATATTTTCGCAGGTAGGCTAGTGGCCTAATTGGTTTTCCAGAAATCATAACGAACCAAACGTGTTGATGGAACCAGTAGATGGCGATATCGTCTACTTTATTTCCCTGTAGCCAAGGTCTCGTCCATGGTGCCACCGTGCCAGGGCCGTGCATATATGTCTGAGGGACGAAAGAAAAAGGGTACGGCAAAGCTCTGCTTGCAGGGCTCCATCCCCTGAATCCCTGCCAACTTTAAAACATTTGTAATGTTTCTTATTACTGTAATAACATATTGAAAGGAATTCTGAAGGGAAACAAAATATAAATCCAGGATGATAATCAGGCTAGAGTTCAACACGGGTTAGGTCATTTATTAAAGGGACTACGTGTAGGGTTTTTGCATGCATAAATTGCTTTACATTTTAAGTGTATAAAGAGGATGTAACTTAAAAAAATGAGACATTCCCCGACTCTGTTGCGTAGAACCTTCTGCAGGCTGAATTATATTATATTATAACCGGGCTGGTTTTTCCTGAAAATAGGGAAGTGACGTCTAAGTACGGATAATGACAGAAATAGCTGTTATTCAATACACAATTCTATATACACAAATTGTACTTTTATTTATAATTAAAACTTTGTCTGGTTGTTGTTTGTGTGTCTGTTTTATTTATCTTCATCGTCAATATGAAACAATTTGGATGTTCATTTACAGTAACATATATGGCCTGCCTTGCATATCCTACTGGGCGCATTAAAAGGAAATAAGAATTATGCAGTCAAAACTTAGTTCATATTTATTGTAATATTCAACCACAAATTCACAAGAACAGTAAAGCATAATAGCCTCAATCATTGCTACATAAAACCTAAATAGTTGCTTGGGTAGTCAGAAATATAGCCAATGGCACTATCAGTGTCCATTGACCCAAATTTCGGTAAGCACTTGAATCAACTTAATTATGATCAACAAGAATGAGAAACAAACATGGAAACATTACAGTACATTGAGGTGTAGAAAGTAACAAGCAACACTATCATGTGACTATATTTGTTTCATGTAAAAATAAAATAGGATACTAACTCCCACACCATTCTGCCACACAAGTCTGACACGTGACATTATTCACAGTAAAGGGTGTTCTAAAAAGTATTTATTTTTATATCATAGCCACAATGTTAGACTGTATAACGAAGACTTGGCAACTTTGGCAACATTTTCTGTTGTATTCAAAGGTCTTACTGAAGTTAATTATTCCCTGTTCAATTTAAAGCTAACCAGGTGTTTCATATTCAAATACAGTAGTTTCTAAAATGTGTACGACCAAAGTCTGAATGACGGATAGACATATTCAGCAATACATGAAACATCCCAGAGCTGGAATTAATTTGACAAATACAATTGGCTAACATTAATCACCAATAGAGACCGATTAATTTGGTTTTGCCAAACACATATCACGTGAGATGATCTTTGGAAGCATTTGCATTTGTGACAAAATGAGAAATACGTTTTTTTCCCCCCTTTCCATCTAGTAAAAGCAGTATAAATGATAAAGTCACCACTATTTAATCGTATTCATAACAAAAGGGTGAAGAAGAAGGTAGATTGTAATAAACAAAAGGACAACATAGTACACATGTGATCTAATAAAATAAAAAACATAGGTATAAACATTTGTTTTGTTTTGACTATTGAACATATTTAATTTTACTGGAGACATTATACATAAAGATTCAAACACTAGAATGTTGTTTTTGACAATTGGCAAACTGTGTTCAAAAAATGTGTTCACCATCATTTGTACAGTAGGTGTCTGTTGCTCTATTTTATAGGTTTTCTCTGCCATTTCAAGATCTTATAAAAGGTAATCGGAGAGAGCTTTGATTTAAATTGTATTGAGCAGATTCTATATAATATGTACATATTCAAATTTGTTTCTTTATTTGAATTCTGTTGGGTAGCAGCTCAGCAAAGAATCAGATGGCAGTGTTGGTGCAAACATCTGGAATGTTTTAACATGATACAACATTGATATAGTTATTATTCAACAAAAGCACTAAGGAATACTAGTATATAGTAGACCTATATGAACTGAGACCAGTCACAGGTCACAGTTTATTCAACATAAAACATTGCATCAACCGTTGGGCATCTTGTCTTTCAGTCGAAGCAGACAGCATGTTTACGAAAGCATTTGCTCATAGTCAGGACCTAAAAGGTGTGTAGTCTCCACAGAACAGTGTGTCTCCAAGCGGCTATACTTTTTATTAACCTTTGTCAGCCTCTGTTTTGGCAGGGAGCCAGCTAAATTCGTACCCTTCCTTAGGGATGACAGTGTCCACATCGACTCCTTTCTGTTCTTGGATACTATTGACTATCCGGTACCCTAGCAACGACATGGCACCTTTACACAACTCCTGGATACGCCCGACCTTGACGTGGTCCAGTGTGGCGCGCCATACCTGGGAGAGGTATGTAGCATTCTGTGAGATGATCTGGAAGGTGCCGCGTCTAGAGTCTTTCCCATGGGTGACTTTGTAGATCCATTCTCCAACCTGCGTGGTCATCTCCAGGCCGACAAATTTGTATAGGTTGTTGACCTCCTCCAGGGTGTTCAGCACTATGTCCTCATAACGCACCAGCTTGTAGCGGCCCCTCAGGAAGTCCGGGGGGTTCTGGGTGGCTTTCTCGTGGATGCGCACGTGGCTGCGACACACCTCTTGTATGACCGCCAGCTGCTCTTGTTGTTCTGGGACTTTGGCGTGGTCCAGCGCAATGCTGTTGTCCAAGCGGAAGGCGCTGGCAGTGTGTTCCCTGGAGAGCACCACGGCCCGCGGGTCTCGCACCAGGTGGACGATCCGCAGGTCCAGGCTGGGGTCCCGGAGGAGAGGGTAGAGGGACTCCAGCTCAAAGATGCGCGTCACCTTCAGCACCACGTGGCTGTAGCTGTGGCAGGCCTCCGCAGCCCACCGCATCCCCCTGGTGCCACAGTGCTTCAAGCACTCCGCCGGGTCACTGAGGTGGTCGCGGGGTGTGAGCGCACACGCCGGTGGGGAGCAGAGCGCCCGGCTCTGGCTCCACATGAACAGCGAGGACACGTTTTGCTGCTCAGGTAGGTAGGCATCCAGTACTGAAAGGTCACACTGGAACACGCTGTGGACCAGGTCCCTCACCGCCATCTTCAGCTTGCGGGCTCCGTAGTTTGACAGTTGGGACCAGACGTGCCTGGCGGGCTCCATCAGATAGAAGACAGAGGGATGCTGGCTGAAGACTTGGCCCACGAAGGAGGAGCCGGAGCGCCAGGACGAGAGCAGCAGCACGTGGACCTTACCCTGGGCTTGCGAGGGCCGCCGGCAGGGGCTGCCTTGACTGTACCAGCCGAGCAGCAGCAGCAGCGCAGTGCTTTGGAGAAGCACCAGGAAAGCCAAGGTCAATGGGCCCAGTCTCCAGCGAGTCATGTTGCCGGCCTGGGGTCCAAGGCAGTCAGTGGCACAGGAGGAACCGTGTCAGAGAAGCTGTGGAAGATCCCTCACTCTCCGCTGTGGTCCAGTTATTGTTCTATATGACTCTCTCCCTCTCTCTCTGAGGTGATGGGACTTTGCTGCTGCTGCTGCTGCTGCTGTACAAAGGATATTGGAGTGGGTTATTGGGCAGGGCAAGGATATAATACAACAAGTTTAGTTGGACAAATATGAACGACCATATTTAGGGAATAGCTAGAAAAAGAGGAGGAAAGAGGAGATTGAGAGCAAGAGAGACAGACAGACAGACAGACAGACAGACAGACAGACAGACAGACAGACAGACAGACAGAGATAATAGGAGAGTAGGAGGAGCTCAGTGTTCAGATTGCTACAGAGATTGGTAAATGCCTTCCAGGACAGATGATAAAAAGCAGATGATTGGTGGGGAATTCCTGATGCCAAGCTCCACAAAACGGACTCAAATTTAAAGATGACAGCTGCTAGGCAGGACAGAAACAGCCCAATGGTATAATCCCCTCGTTGTACATGATCCCATTTCACATTGTCCTCGAATATTTGGTTGATGCAAATACACTTATTGTAGCCTAATGATGAGCCTGCTGTAAATATACCAGTAGAGCCTCTAGTATTTAACTAACGTGATTCTGTTATGATCATCAATGCATGTATGCCAAACACAATGAGTCTCACTCTTTGCATAAAGCGGATGTAATGAAGTAACAGTTTCCTTGATAATAATGGGTGTCATACACTGACGGCCTGGCTGCTTATTGAGCAAACGCCCATGAACAATATGTCCCAGCAACCGATCTCTTTCTTTCCAACTTCATTCCCACTTATATCTGTCCCTAAAGCCTTGCTCAAGAGAAAAAAAAGATTCTCTATTCTCTATTATTGGATTATACGTTGTTTACATTATTAAACCATCACAAGACCCGTATTGTTATTTGTAGTACTTCTACTCTTATGACTTGGACATCTGCAAACAGTGCAAAAATGCGATTCAAAGCATTTCACTTTTAATTAGGCTAAGTATTATCTGCCTTAAATTAGTTGGAAGAAAGTTGAAAATGTTGGATCCAAATTTGCTTTTGTCCGCAAAAAGTTAGCATATGACTAGACACTAGAAAATGGTCGCCTAAACCGCTATTCCTGTATTTATCTCAGACAGTCAACCGGACTTCATTGAATGTGAATGAATAAAAACTCTCCCCGTACAAACAAAGTTTTATAAAAATAACCATCAATATACAAAAAAGAAAAAAAAAGAAACTAAGCAACACTGAGATGTCCTTGCAATTCAGAGACCCGTCGATACAACATAAATGTTCCCAGTCGAGGGAAGGATGGGTCGCAGTAAAG
The DNA here is from genome assembly GCA_026745465.1 of Lota lota. Taxonomy (NCBI): domain Eukaryota; kingdom Metazoa; phylum Chordata; class Actinopteri; order Gadiformes; family Lotidae; genus Lota; species Lota lota. Next base: position 142,759 of record JACYXH010000178.1, on the reverse strand, counting down.
TAATTTACTAACCTTAACAGAGCTGTATGCCTGTGCTGAGGACTCAACCAACTTTATCTCCAACTTGTTCAACCCCGATACCCCTGCCTGCACCAGGCTCCATTTATATAATGAGGAACGTTTTAAGACGTGGCCATTGAGCCAAGGCTATGGGAGTGGTGTGGGACGAGGACTGTCCATTTAATTCGGAGGGGTGGCATTCTGCAGGCGGGACCCCCAGGGCCGCCAATAGAGGGAGTTGTGAGTAATTATCTCCCCGATAAAAAGGGGGAGAAACTGGTCCCCCAGTTTATCGGGGACCAGCCTGCTCACTGTTCCCAGAGTTTGAACCAAGCATGGTTGAGCAGCTTTGTAGTGTTTATGTGCCACAGATCTGACAAAAAAGTTCCAGTATGTTGTACACGTTATTCGTTTATCATCAGGGCTCAAACTATTTGCGTATTATTTCAGTTAAACCTTTAGTTTACATTTCTTCTTTTTTTTTTAAATCTTTTAATGATTGTTCTTTTAATGTTTTAACGTTATATTTCATCCTTGGTAAAACAGTATCAATGGCATTGTGTTTGAATGGTGCTATATAAGTAAACTTGCCTTGATATCTTTTGAATGGAACAACTTCGACTTATTCAAACATAACTTAAGTGCAGTTCATGCCAATCTTCCTGCTCATATTGGTTCATATGATACGTGGTGATGTAAGCAGGAAAGACCAGGTCAGTGAATGGCATGTCACATTATCCTTGGGATATTTTCTCAGCGCAAACACACTTAATAAAGTATGCTTTCAATAATGGACCTGCTTTGCATATAAACCTGAAGAGCCTCTAGCATGTGACTTAAGTGACTCCCCATCACAAACAAAATTCCTTTTCATTTTGTTTTGTGTGTATTCATTCATTTAACAATCAGCATTTGAAATATTTGCATATTGTATATGGGCTTCATGTGGGTCAGTGTTATTGTAAAACACCTGAAATCCCACATGGTTATTGTAAAAATGGTGAACTAAACTCTGAAATAAACTACATCAACTACCTGTGTCCTGGGCCCAGTTGTTCAGAATTGGAATCGGATTGGATCAAATCTTGAAAATGGGTTCAAAAGAAAAAAGGATTCTGAAATCTGACATCATGTAATCCGGTTTTAGTTTTGATCTCGATCGAACCTTTGGTATGTGTTGGTCAAAACCTTTTAGTAGGATTGGGACAATTTTGATCCAAAAAATAAAATAGGGATTATCCTGATACCAGTGAAGGGTGGATTCAGCGTGGATTTTAGGAGCAAAATGTGGTACAACTGTAAATGTTGCCCTTGATTTGTTTCACGGTTACACTGATACATTTGATAAAGTAGACGTTAGGCTACCATTAAGCCTTTCAGTAAAGTAAATCAAATAAAGGATTTTGTCCAGTCAGTCCCTCATTTATATATGTTGTGGGTCAGATGAGTCTGGGTCGGACTATTTAAAATAAATTGAAAATAGAAGGGGATGTTTATATTGTTAAATTGTGCCGTTTTCTGTCTCTTAAATAAAAACACTTAAGTGGTTTTATTCATGCTGGATATTCTACCTGTTAGTAGTTAGTAGCCTACATTGTGATATGTAGTCCCATTTAGAGCACTGGTAATCCAGATTTGGCGATCTTAAAAAGTTTGTATCCAGATCAGGGGGATCCAATTTGATGTTGCTTTGAAAGAAAAACGGCACAAAAGTAGGAGGGATTACCTGATCCTGGATAGCAAAACATGGGATTTCAAAAAAAGGATCAATCTGAATCCGGATTTAACTTTTTGAACTGGGCCCTGGTTCAAAACGTTTAAACCCAGTTATGACACGTAAGTGGCGAGGGGCAGAAACCACTGCTACATGTATTACTCTCCCATCAGAGACCCATCACTTTTGAGAGAAAATGCTAATACCCGCATAGAGCGAAGAATGTCTCTTTCACATGTCTTTCTTGAGGGCAGAAGTGGACCAGAATACAATTATTTCTAGAGAAAAAAATCCCTGGATAAATTTCACTCATGGATGGGCGTGTTTTATTTTTGAGAAACTTTCTAGTTCAGATATCTTTTAATGGAGTAAAAGCTGCAGTAAAAATGTTTTTATTTATATTTAAGTTTAATGCAGCATTAAACATGGCTTGTATAATTGCTGATTAGTCATATAAAATGAAGAATCCCAATGTACAAATATAAGAAATTGTATTTATTACGTCAAAATCCCTGTTAAAAAACAAAACAAATATAAAAGACAGCTTTGGTCAAGATGTCAATCAAGTTACTAATTATGTATGCTTGCGTACATGTGCTTCTAAAAATAATATCACAGTGGTATGACATCAACAGACGCACCGCACCCCGCTCCTTGGCATGGGATCTGGAGCTATGGAAACCGCTCTGTTTTTCTCATCAACAGCAGTGGCTCACATAGGATGAAGCTTCACCATGGACACCGGCAGAGAGGGAAGGACCTGGTTTTGGAACACAAAGGTCTGGACACGAGTGAAAACCCAGAGGAAGACCAGCAGCACGCTCACGTACTGGATCCAGGCCCACTTGATGGTCTCCCAGAACCCGGGTCGGTAAGTGGAGAGGGAAGAGCTGTTAAGGAGCATTCTAGTTAAACATGAATAAACATGGCTGGTCATGATGATGGTGGCCTGGAAGTGGAAGTATGGCGATGACCTACCTTTATAGTTCTTAACAGCTTCATTTGAAAATGGGCTGCATATGTGCAATCTTGTTCCTATAACCACAGCAAGGACTTTAAAATCAATACCTCCTATTCACCAACACACAGACACACAAAACAATTATGATGACTTCAGATGTGACTCAAGTTGAACTTTAAAAGGACAATAACGATCAAATCTTTGTGATTCGTTGAAATTGAAAAGTTCAAATGTCAATTTTCTGGAAATGTTCCTGGCAGGGTTCGTCTGCTTTAAATATAATTGTCCACATTGAGAAATATGCAATTTGTTAAAAGAAAATTAAGGGTACAACTGTCTACAAACAGAAAAATAAACATACCGAAATGTACTACATACATATGAAAACAGTTGCTTTTTGCTTACTTTTTATATTATTTTAGTATTTCACGCAATAATGCATGTGTGTGTGTGTGTGTGTGTGTGTGTGTGTGTGTGTGTGTGTGTGTGTGTGTGTGTGTGTGTGTATATATATATGATCTATCTTCATGAAAGGATATCTGATGACTTCCAGAGGGTAGCGAATCTCAGTGCTGAGCTTGAAAGGGGAGCCGGTTGCTCTACCGACGGTCCATACTGGGCTTGGGCATGAGAAGGCCGTGGTCACTGGGATAAAGATGGAGACGGAGATAGACACAGAGACTCCACTAAATACACCCCTAAAAAACAACCAAGCGTATTCTTACATAAAGGATATTAATGTGCATTATGTATCTGTATTTGTATCTGAAAGCATGTAGTATTGGCATTATTCACCTAGTGGCCATCTTGGTCCTAAACGCTCCGCTGGCTAGGGGAACAGAATGTGTTAGTTCCCCCATCCAGCAGAGCGTTTAAAAACAAGATGGCCGCTAGGTGAATAAGGACCATATGGGCGGTGAACATGTGTATAACCACATTGTTCATTGTTCATACAGTGAGTGGACACTCACGATTACGTTCCTGATAGGCCTTGATTATGTTGACGAGATTGTATGCACTGGCAAATGGACTCGAGCCATCAATCACCGTTACCTTGATTGAAATGGAAAGAAGAATCTCGGTAAACAGAGGGATGAATACAAGTATGGTATTTAGAACTGTACGTGTTTGCATTTGTGTTCGCTCCACAAGTAAACTAAGGAGTGTCACATGTTTGTTGTTGCCATCTTAACGAGTATTTTCTTTGGAGGTTCAACTTTTTTTTTTAAATGTAAAACATAATTGCAATTACATCACTTCCGTTATGTTTTCACATCGACTGTGTCTGTCCATCTGTCTAAATCTCGAAAAGTTGAGTAGGTTGTTAATGGACCAAGTAGGAAGGGGTTCACTTTTCAAGCGAATCAGCCAAAAGGGGGCGTGGCAGTGGGCATGACAGATCACAAAACGGTGTATAACTTCCCTTCGATTTAAGTAACTCCACCAAAAATAATCTAAAGGTTTGCCAAGGTTTATGATGATTGTTGGGTGACCTCCCCCATCCCCATACACTTCCTGTTTTCTTGAAAATCTCTAAAGGTGCGTTCACACCAAAAGCTAAGCGAATATTCTACTCGGGCGAGGTTGCTCGCGCGAACCGCAAAATTATGTCGCGCGAGTGTTTCAGCATCAAGTGAAATTTGCGGGGAAACCCAAATACTTCAACTCGAGCGAATGACGAATAAGCATCGTTCGCGCAAGTAGAATCATGCGAAATCCGCGGGAACCAGGTCGTTCGCGCCGCGTAGTAACAGGGGCCTTGCGGGGTAGCCTGGGAACCAGACAAATCTCGCGAGCTCATGTTTCATTTGCTCTGCAGGTAAGGTCTGCCACACCCTCCCATACAAAAACACGTCTGCCTGGTACGAAATAGACAGACCAATCACAACAGTTTAGCTAACATTAGGCGGGATAAAAACGACAGTGCAGGCGCGCCGTAGAGGCATTTCAACAGCAACAGAGATGTATGCCGCTGCTGTAGAGCGGTGTGTTAATCATTCACAGAAATGTTTTATTCATGTTAAGTTTTGTCACTTTTCACGTCATGTCAATTCATTCTCATGACTTAGTCACGAGTAACGTTAGGTAATAATGTTAACTTGCTAATTTATCATTAAATGAGTCGACTACCTGTATAGTTGTAGCTAGAGTTAAGTGGCAAATTCAATTGTGGGATAGCCCAGCGCTGTTATCCATGGTCAAAACAATCATACGTTTTAGTGTGTTGAACGTTGTAACGTTACCAGACTCATTAGCTTGGCGGCTGTCATGAGCCACTTGTCATAACAAGTAAGCTATATCGATATTGAAATATGTCAATAAATTAGGTCTCTACTGGAATATGGTTTCCTTGGAAGTTAGGGGGTAAAGGGGATATGGCAGGCGTTCAAATTAAACGTTACCTTGAATACAACTATGGATTTCTCTGGGTTTGAGCATTGCTGAAAAATTTGGGATAATGTTTGTACACAACTCAACAAAATATTAAAAACATAGGTCTAGTCGTTTTTAGATATTTTAATGTGGAAATGTATACTGCTCAAAAGAATAAAGGGAACACTTGGAGTTACATTGTGTTGTTTAAGTGTTCCCTTTATTTTTTTGAGCAGTATATTATACTGAGGCGCGTGTGTGGTTGATGGCTGGGCCAGCCCCACCTCGCCCAAGTCAGACTGATTGGACTCTAGGGCTTGTTGCAGCTGCACACCTGTTATGCATTGAGTAATCAATGAACACAGGTTAAACCAGCCATCACCGGGGGATCTCCTACATGGCAGCATGTAATGCTGGGTACACACTATTGGATAATTAGCCCGATTTTGTGCCCCATTTCCCCCTTCCGACTCTGGTCAGCAAAGATTTGTTGATGGTTCTACAGATTTTTTTTGCCCGATCATCCTGTGGTGTGGGGTATGTAAAGAGTGTTTTCTTTACCGATTGGGGCCTCACCGATTCGAAATTGCGAATAATAAACATGTTCCATATTTACGATCTGATATCCTGTAATGTGGGGGGAACCCTGAAGACAGCCGAGGATGCAGGCAATTGATTGTCACGTAGGAAAGACGCTAGCCAATTACGAGCCACGCTGATTTAACGTAATACCAACAATTCATCAAGTAATCATAACAAGCCATGGCGGCAAAAGTGGGTTGGTCTTCCGAAGTGGAGGAACAGCTTGTAGAGTAAAAAAAAATCCGGAAAATGATTGCAAAAGCTGGCAAAGGTAGTTCCTCCTGACCAACGTCCGCCATGTTTGTGCACAACGAAGTCACGATTTTAATCTGGGGAGATTGGCGAGATTTCCGGTTTTTAAAATCTGGCCTGGGTTGTTGTGGAATATAATCAGTTAGTGTGTGGTGTGCTCGTTTCTGTCCACAAACGGGTGCAAACTGGTGATGGCCCAAAAAGGTGACAAGAAAATAATGAAAATGGTCAATGCGGTATATGTTTGACCCCTCTGCAAAACATGACTTAGTACTTGGTGGCAAAACCCTTGTTGGCAATCACAGAGGTCAGACGTTTCTTGTAGTTGGCCACCAGGTTTGCACACATCTCAGGAGGGATTTTGTCCCACTCCTCTGCAGATCTTCTCCAAGTCATTAAGGTTTCGAGCCTGACATTTGGCACCTCGAATCTTCAGCTCCTTCCACAGATTTTCCATGGGATTAAGGTCTGGAGACTGGCTAGGCCACTTCAGGTTCTTAATGTGCTTCTTCTTGAGCCACTACTTTGTTGCCTTGGCCGTGTGTTTTGGGTCAATGTCATGCTGGAATACCCATTTTCAATGCCCTGGCTGAGGGAAGGAGGTTCTCACCCAAGATATGACGATGCATGGCGCCGCCCATCGTCCCTTTGATGCGGTGAAGTTGTCCGGTCCCCTTAGCAGAAAAACACCCCCAAAGCCTAATGTTTCCACCTCCATGTTTGACGGTGGGGATGGTGTTCTTGGGGTCATAGGCAGCATTCCTCCTCCTCCAAACAGCGAGTTGAGTTGATGCCAAAGAACTCGATTTTGGTCTCATCTGACCACAACACTTTCACCCAGTTCTCCTCTGAATCATTCAGATGTTCATTGGCAAACTTCAGACGGGCCACTATATGTGCTTTCTTGAGCAGGGGGACCTTGCGGGCGCTGCAGGATTTCAGTCCTTCACGGCATAGTGTGTTACCAATTGTTTTCTTGGTGACTATGGTTCCAGCTACCTTGAGATCATTGACAAGATCCTCCCGTGTAGTTCTGGGCTGATTCCTCACCGTTCTCATGATCAATGCAACTCCACGAGGTGAGATCTTGCATGGAGCCCCAGGCCGAGGGAGATTGACAGTTATTTTGTGTTTCTTCCATTTGCGAATAATCGCACCAACTGTTGTCACCTTCTCACCAAGCTGCTTGGCGATGGTCTTGTAGCGATGGGATTGTAGGTCTACAACCTTGTCCCTGACATCCTTGGAGAGCTGTTTAGTCTTGGACATGGTGGAGAGTTTGGAATCTGATTGATTGCTTCTGTGGACAGGTGTCTTTTATACAGGTAACAAACGGAGATTAGGAGCGCTCCCTTTAAGAGTGTGCTCCTAATCTCAGCTCGTTACCTGTATAAAAGACTTCTTCTGAACTTTCTGATTGAGAGGGGGTCAAATACTGATTTTTGACATGTGTTTTTCTGGATATATTTGTTGTTATTCTGTCTCTCACTGTTCAAATAAACCTACCATTAAAATTATAGACTGATTATGTCTTTGCCAGTGGGCAAACGTACAAAATCAGCAGGGGATCAAATACTTTTTTCCCTCACTGTACATAGAAATACATAAACAAGAGTATGCTCATTATAAACCTACGCGCTTGTCATGTCTTCAACTGACCTATCATCCTGGTTAACACGAATTTCTCGCTGGGCGTCACCGGTGGCGCGAATGGCGCGATCCGAAATTCACGAAAGTTTTACTTGCGTGAACAACGTGAATTCGCCTCATTCGCGTGATCGTTGGAGTTGAAATATTTGACCTTCAGCGCGAAATTTGCATGAAGCTGCGTCATGAAAGCCTGTCAGCATTGAGATTCACTCAGCGTCACTCACGTACTGATGTCCTGATTGAATCACAAAAGCGGCAGTCATCCAGACGCAGCTCCTGGAGAAGACTATTAAATTCACCGAGTTATGTGTGCCTCCGTCCGGATGGTGTTATGAACCCAGACAAGACGGCGTTGGGTTCTCCAACGTCTCTGGGACTTCCCCAAGTACAGAGTCAGTGGTTATCTCGGCCAGGGCTGCCGGAAGAAACGTTGGAGTTTACGAGTAGTAAGCCCCTCGGTCTTAGCACAAGTAAATGCTTGCGGTTCGCGCGTTCAAAGTCGCACGAGTAACACAAATTGAAAATTCGCTTAGCTTTTGGTGTGAACACAGCTTCATATGGAAGGCCATTAGAGAAAATAACGTCTTAGAAATGTTGCGTTAACACGACCAAATTTTCAGTTTTACGTTACTTTCATCATTTATTGGGATTTATTTAGAGTTTTGCACAAACGGAAACACGGAAACAAGTTAGAACTGTATCATTGGGACAAATACATTGAGCCAAAACTACAATTACTATATAAATAACATAAATAACCGATATGCAAAGGAAGAGTATACTGTATTTGCGTAACATAGACTCTTTGTGAGATCCATGCCGATGAAAGGAGCGCGGTCTATGGCTTCACTCACGAGCTCAGACTGGGGGTCCAGCTACAGTGGACAGCGCTGTTATAAAGTATAGCTTACAAGAAAAGCTTAAATTCACATTGTAGAAACTTTGACAGTAACGTACTATGGCTGTAATCGTTCGTAACGCTTTGGTTACTCCGTTTAGAGACATAATTATATTGAAAATCACTCTCGCTCATCTTCCATTAAAGCGGCGGAGCAGCAAGGTCTACTACTTTTAGCGCAAACCTATATAAAAAAAAACACAGGGAGAATGAAGCCTGTTGAGATGCAGGGTAGTTATTGCATCCTATAACCGAGATCAACAAAAAGCTATTTCTATGGTTAAGTGAAACGTACCTTTATTGTGAGTCAAGATCAATTACGTTAACGCAGGATAATATTACTGTCTCAGTGACTGAACCTAATGACGGCACGTCTTGAGCAGTTAAGCTCCCATGTAGCAGTTTTTGAGTAAGGTAATTGGCTCCTGCAATCTGCAAATTTCAAGTTGATCGGCCGATCACCGATCACGTGTTTGGGGCGTATATCGGCCATTAATGATCGGTGCCCGATCGATCAGTGCATTACTAAAAATGATCATTTTAAAAAAGGAGAGGGGGACGGCATTGTTCGCTCACATTGTAAACATTGTAGAGGCCTCGGTGAGGCAGCGGGACTCTCTGCTGTAACCTCAGGTCTCCAGCGACAAACAGCTGTGCTCCGGGAACTGGAGAGGAGTACTGGATGTAGGCCAGGCTCTGCATCACAACAGTGGACATCCTCTGAATGAAGAAAAAAAGGAAAAAAAATATTTCCTGGAACCAGAGCGTTTCTTGGAACCAGACAGCTGCAGGGGTCTTGCCACCTGATGATATGGTTTAATTTGGGCTTGACTGAAATGGACAAATGTGATACTATAAAGTAATATGTTAACACAATAAAGATGTTGCATAGTATATTACATTGCAAATGTTGTGGAACTTTAACAAAGTAATACAAAAGCCGAGCTGGTCTGCAGAACACCTGCCTTTCCAGCTTTGACCAACAGTTTTTATATTCTCGCTTCTGTGATTCCTTCCATAAGCTCCGAGACAGGGTTGTTATCAAACAATTACCATACATGGCTTCACCACCAACCAACTTCGTCGATTTTGTTACTCTGGGATTTGTGCGATCACCTAACCTATGAATGTCCTTGTCTGAACATTCTCTAACTTTGTATCAGACACTTTCATACATGTGTCATTCACATATCTTGTTATTAAAGCCCTGAAGACAACTTACAAACTCTTCATGCCAGGGGCGTAAACTGTCCCTGAACAAACCATATATATGCCTTGTCTATCTGATCAAACCTGGAATCTCTCCGGCCGATACTGCTTTGTGTCACCTTGGTTCCCAGGCCTGAATATTAGTACATACCGGTGGCACAGAACATCAGATGACCATTCTAAGAAGCAAGAGTCTCTTCAGAAGACTGTTTTTCCACGCTTATCTCATTCATATAGCATATAAGGCAAGATATTGATTATAATCCTTCTACGGGTATAGTCAAATTCTCCCACACAAGCTAGCAGGTGGAAGACAGACGTACAAAGAGCTGGTAGCTGAATGTGAGGAGCAGCTGCACGCTGTACACCTCCTCCTCGGGCTTGAGAGGAAGCTGCACTTCCAAGATTAGACGGTCCAACTTGCCATCGTGGTTCTGGTCCTGCTCCTGAACCTGGCCATCACACACACACACACACACACACACACACACACACACACACACACACACACACACACACACACACACACACACACACACACACACACACACACAATCATAGTTTCTTTAACAAGATGCAAGATTTAGATGATAATCTAAGAAGTTCCACATGATCGGTCAACTGAGTCCCTTAATAAGTGACCAGCTTCTTACTTACCGAGATTGTAGGAATACGGAGGTTGGGCCCAAGCATGTTGTTAAAACTGGAAAACGTACTCCAGGCAACATAGTCTCCCTTGGTGTTGGTCGATGCAACCAAAAGAGTTTGATACTGGAACCTCACAACAGGCTGCTCCTCATAGGTGCTCCTCTTGATCCAGAAGCCTAAAACAAAGCAGCTTTAAACAGCTAAAATGTCCGAATCATCCAGACATACATTTATTTACAGCATAATATGCAAAGAATACATAGCACTTAAACACGTCAAAAGTGTAACGGACGATGTGGTAATAACGAGTAGGAGGTTTGACATTGTCTTTATCATTACCTTGGCTTCTGTAAGCAACCAGTAGAGGTGAAATGTATGTAAGACACAAAACCACAACCAGAAACAACGTTGCCTTCGTGCAAACGCTGGTTTTGTACCGTATCAAAGCCGGATGAGAATAGACTTCATAGAAAGCCATAACAACATAAAACGACTGCAGAGTATCATCAATTAATCAAATAGCACGAATGCTAACTCGGTAATGATTCATATCAGCGTAGTTAAAGAAAGCCCGGTTTACAAACGGAAATTTGAACACAGTTAATAAAGTAAAACTAAAGTATATCCATCTGCAGATATTTGACAAAAAAAATGCATTTGGATGTAAGTAAAGAGCTAGGACAACTTATTTGGCCAGTAAATTAGCTAGGTTGCTCAAATACGATGCGCCATATGCTTTGGCTACTTCCCGTCCTTCAGCTTAGCGTCGCAAGTGGTTGCCATGACTGTCACTGGTCTCATGGCAACAACGGCTACCAAAAAAAATATACACTCCCCCCTACTTTCTGTGCAAAATGGTTTGCCCAAACGGTGACATCACCTTTCCACCGATAGACAGGACGTTCGAAGCTTCTAGCTAGAGACGTTTTGTTTTGATATTTTGTATCAGCATCTGATCCAACTCAACACTTCGACATTAACCGCTTATTTGCGCGTAGGATTCTGGTTTTAGCATCACATCTCAGTGTGAGGATACGGCCAAAATGAAATGGATGTTTAAAGAGGATCATTCCCTCGGTAAAGGGATCTTGATTGTTATGAACGGATGTCCTTTACTGTCATGAATATTTGAATTGATGTCTATAGTTTGGCGTGTCATCCTCAAAGTGCAGTTGTGCATGCTTTTTTGTCCTCTGTCTGTCTACGCCCTGCTACCATATTAACGCATAGAGCTCCCGTTTGCATTTAGTATACAAGTAGGTTATATGCTCCTACGCGAGTTAAAAATCCAGTCTCTACAATGTATATATTTTTTAATTAAATGCCCCAAACTATGTAAATTGCTTAGCGCAGCATTGTCCGATCTGAGCCGGTGCAGGTGGTAGGCTATTTAAGTAATATATATTTTGGTGTAGTACTGCCATTTAGACGTGTCATTGTAGACATACATCCTTTCATATTTTATTTAAACCAGCTAGAATAGAAAGCAAGGGTTAAATGTGTTAAACCTTTTGCTTGTCGAAAGCTGGAAAGCTCCACCACGCCTAATCAAATACCATACGAGGCCTTTAACCAGCGGCGTATACAGGCCATGCTTTCATTGGCAAAGGAAACAGAGGGATTCCAATATAATGTGCTATATATTTTCAAAATGTACATGGTTAGTGAACTTTTAGAATACAAGCTAACCCAGCCTAGACATTGCACTGTATAAAACCAATAAGCCGTTGTAGCATATCAAAGCATGTGCTGTGGTAATATATATATTGTCCTGTTGTCTGCCTGGCAAATGCAACATCTTTTCAAACCATATAGACCGCGATGTAAAGCAAGACGATTCTCGGGCTGAACCACCTTTAACAGTACAGCTTGCTTGTTAGGTTTGATAGTAGGCCTGACAGATTATTATACTTTTATTATTTCTACTTTTGGTGATATGAGAGAGTGAGAGAGAGACTGTTGCATGGACGATGAGGATCAAGTAGTCGTGATGGGTTAAAGGGGGCTAAGAGTCCCGGGCTCATCCAATTAATCGGACTTCCTGTTTGTCTCTGGTTTCTCCCTGTAGAACACAGATGTGTGGAGTCAGCCAAAATACGCAACAAATACCCTGACAGAGTGCCGGTGAGTGAGGGGTGCAGCTCTGGAAGGAATGAAGATGGAGGGTGGGAGAGAGATGAGTGAGTGAGAGACATGAAAGAAAGAGTTACAGGGAGTGCTTGACTACATGAGTGGCATGTGTGTGTGTGTGTGTGTGGGGGGGGGGGGGGGGGGGGGGCCTACATATCTAGCCCGGGAAGAATAAACTGGGCTTTGTGGTTCCTCGTACAGCTACCCCGGGTCTTCATTCATTTCATAACTCCACCCCCCTCCTGCACCCCCATGACATACACACACCCAACCTGCAAGCATAGGCAGATAGAGTTTCACCCCCTCAAGGCCCCCAGTGTATCCACAAGGGGGTCACTATTGGCCACCGGGCTGAAATATGCTTTATTACTTTCTGACAAAAAAGTCCTTGTTTTTGTTCTATTCTGCAGAGACACAAGCAACTTTAATGAAATTGCATTACAATCCTGTTAGTCCCACATTGATATATGTTCTCTCTCTCTCTCTCTCTCTCTCTCTCTCTCTCTCTCTCTCTCTCTCTCTCTCTCTCTCTCTCTCTCTCTCTCTCTCTCTCACACACACACAGGAGGTGTCAAACTGACTTAGCTGAGAAAATAGTGGAATCTATTGGCCCTTTTGTGTATGTAAACTTGATCTGCTCTTATCTTACCACCTGTTTAATAGAGCTCTTGAGAGTAGGTCTTGAAACCATGGTAGCTTTGAAAGACCTTTCAAGGCTCAGTGAGGTAAATCTCAAGGAAATAATACACAAGGACAATGGAAGGTAAAATATCTAGTCCAATCTCTAATAACTTTCTTACAATCTGAATTGATCAGGTGGCAAAACATTAACAAGGAAGGAAGTAGGAACTATATGATGTTTATTATAATAAAATTATACCCTACTCTGAAGAGGGTAGGATGTTACACACTTTGCGTTACATTACCTTTTGCATGTTTGCAATCTCTTCTAGGTGATCGTGGAGAAGGTTTCCGGCTCACAGATAGTGGACATTGACAAGCGAAAGTATCTGGTTCCTTCCGACATCACCGTGGCCCAGTTCATGTGGATCATCAGAAAACGCATCCAACTGCCCTCCGAGAAAGCCATCTTCCTCTTTGTCGACAAAACTGTGCCCCAGTCTAGGTGAGACAGAAAGGGCTGTGTCTTTGTTTAGACTAGATACTGTCGATAAACACTCTACTTACAATCAATCACCCACTTTTCTGTTTCCTAGCATTCACCACTAGGAATGCAAGTTATGTCCCGTGGTAACACTTTGAGAACCACTGAGAAATTAGTTGTCAGCGCTCCATGCTGCGTGGAACTTCTCCATGATGGATGGTACACAACATCCCAGCACCCACTGTCCCAGCACATTACCCACACATTTACTGGAAGCTTTTCTCTCAAAGAGCTCCAACCCTGTTTCAATATAGTCCCATATTTCTAGATTGGGTGTCTTCAATTTAGATTAAAACCCCCCTACCCTGACCTGGTTTCTGGGGTGCGCTGGGAATCAAATTCCTCATTTAATCTTTGACTTTCTACTTGACATTAGAAATATATCTACAATTTAAGCTTGCTTACCCAGTACTCATAAATTGGCCCACCAAATTTAGGTTTAATAGCTTATAAGATAGCCATAGTTTTGTTTTGGTCTGTGAGCTGAAATTAAATACCACAACAACTCTTTCCCATATGAGCCAGAGCTCATTATCTCAGCCGGTGTCAAACAATGGTAGGGACGCTTCCCACAAATATAGAATTGAAACGCAGAATACAATTTTGTTTACATTTAACTGAACAAAACTGAAACGTAAGAGGACAATGAACACGCAATACTTGAGGCTGAGCATGAACACATTTAACACGCACACAAAATTAAGTAATCAAGCGATCAGAATATATATTAATGCCAAGGTGCATTTGTGTATCGAGGCATGTGGTAATCTTTCCAAAGCGTGGTGGAGGGTTGCAGTGTGATCTTTCTCTGACCTGCTCTCTATTTCCCTGCTGCAGCCTCACCATGGGCCAGCTTTACGACAAGGAGAAGGACGAGGATGGCTTCCTCTATGTGGCCTACAGCGGGGAGAACACCTTTGGTTTCTAAACCTGACTGCCAGCCCAGATGCCCCCTCTGCCTTTCTTATCCCTTTCTCTCTCTCTCTCAGCACAATACCCTTGGATTTATTTTCTTGTTCTGGAATCTCACCATTTTCAAGAGTCCTCAAAGGAGGACAGTGCTAACGACACATAATGCTAAAACTGATACCTTGCACTAAAAATATGTTGTACATTTAGTGAGGATCACAGTGAGCGTTTGTCAAATGACGGCCATGATCAAGATAATTTCACAGTCCAATCATATTTGCAAAGCCTCGTTCGAAAGCCTGTTTGTTTCAAAGTTTGGACTTGCAGGATTGTGTGCAAGATGATATTTATATGGCGCTACAAAAAAACACAATCCAAACAATATATAGAGACAAATGTTAAGATTTACATTATGAAAGGAGGACTTATGTTTGGCAAAATCAACATTTTCTGACTTTGATTACAAACTGTGTAGTGAACGCTTACATAAGTCAAATATGTGTTTAGTGTATTGTGATTAATGTATATCGAAAGCTTTTTTGGGCTCTTCACACACAAACCCACACGGTCACACCTATATTGACATGCAATATTCAGTATTAATTTGTGGGGTCAGAAAATCTTACTAGAAATTACCCATAAAGTATAGTTTTTGCTCTTTATTTAATATACAGCTAACCATACGGTTACAGCCGGCCTAGGGGAACCAGCCAGTAACATGGAAGTTGTCCCCTCCCTACTCAGATTGCCACAAATAAAGCCAACCAAACAAGGTTTGAACGCAGAAGACAAGTAATTTATTTTACATTTAACTGAACAAAAGTTAGGGAGGGGAAAACTCCCATGAACACACAACACTTGTGGGTGAGCGGTAACAGGTCACCAAGGTGTGGTCCACTACGGATTTTTAAACCATGCTGCTACTTGGCAAGCCCATCAGCTGGGGTCACACCCACACATTAAACATGCACACCAATTAACTAATCATCCAATCAACTCAAACAGGCTAGCATGCAAGGAAAATGTACACAGGGAGGGACATTAACACAAACGCATAACTTTCCACTACGACCAAAGGTTATACCACATATCTATATAGACTGTTCTTACTGTAACAAGGACAATGTATTCCCTTTAAGGCCATGGCATAACCACAACTCCACACCCAAATCATAGCCCGTCGCCTTGATTACTCAATTGCACTTGGTTACATTAATTGGTTTACAACCTGTTGTATAATTTCACCGATGTACATTTTATTTTGCTATTTAAAACGTGCATCATAATACCAGTTTAGGCTGGGGCAGCAGTATACAGTATTAGGAAATGTGTAATATTCTGACTGTATTTTTGTTGCTGGATCAATATTATTTTTGATTGTTTAATGCTTTATGAATCTAAAAGGATTTTAGATATCTGAAAAGTACAGGTCAGGTAGCTGGATAACCTGACCAATAATAATAAACAATTATAAGTAATAATGCTTTCATTTGTTTATTAAAAGCACAACATGTCAGACCTCTGAAACCCAATCTGTGGTATGAGATAGAGGCCTGGCCATCTGTGTCATCTTAAAAACAGGCATGGAGAATAAACATACGTAAGGGATAATGAAGAAAGGGAGGGACATGAACACAAACTCGTATAGCTTTCATCCATGACCAAGGTTTGTGACAGTATCAGTAAAATACACACATAACCACACACACACTTAAATGAACAGGGATAAAAAAGCAGGGGAGTCATTAAAATATATATTAATGCCAAGGTGCATTTGGGTATGGAGGCATGTGGTGATCTTCTCCAAAGCTTGGTGGAGGGTTGCAGTGTGATCTTTCTCTGACCTGCTCTCTAATTCCCTGCTGCAGCCTCACCATGGGCCAGCTTTACGACAAGGAGAAGGACGAGGATGGCTTCCTCTATGTGGCCTACAGCGGGGAGAACACCTTTGGTTTCTAAGCCTGACTGCCAGCCCAGATGCCCCCTCTGCCTCTTTCTTATCCCTTTCTCTCTCAGCACAACACCCGTGGTTTTATTTTCTTGTTCTGGAATCCCGCCATTTTCAAGAGTCCTCAAAGGAGGACAGTGCTAACGACACATAATGCTAAAACGGATACCTTGCACTAAAAATATGTTGTACATTTAGTGAGGATCACAGTGAGCGTTTGTCAAATGATGGCCATGATCAAGATAATTTCACAGTCCAATCCTATTCGCAAAGCCTTGTTCGAAAGTCTGTTCGTTTCAAAGTTTGGACTTGCAGGATTGTGTGCAAGATGATATTTATATGGCGCTACAAAAAAACACAATCCAAACAATATATAGAGACAAATGTTAAGATTTACATTATGAAAGGAGGACTTATGTTTGGCAAAATCAACATTTTCTGACTTTGATTACAAACTGTGTAGTGAACGCTTACATAAGTCAAATATGTGTTTAGTGTATTGTGATTAATGTATATCGAAAGCTTTTTTGGGCTCTTCACACACAAACCCACACGGTCACACCTATATTGACATGCAATATTCAGTATTAATTTGTGGGGTCAGAAAATCTTACTAGAAATTACCCATAAAGTATAGTTTTTGCTCTTTATTTAATATACAGCTAACCATACGGTTACAGCCGGCCTAGGGGAACCAGCCAGTAACATGGAAGTTGTCCCCTCCCTACTCAGATTGCCACAAATAAAGCCAACCAAACAAGGTTTGAACGCAGAAGACAAGTAATTTATTTTACATTTAACTGAACTAAAGTTAGGGAGGGGAAAACTCCCATGAACACACAACACTTGTGGGTGAGCGGTAACAGGTCACCAAGGTGTGGTCCACTACTGATTTTTAAACCATGCTGCTACTTGGCAAGCCCATCAGCTGGGATCACACCCACACATTAAACATGCACACCAATTAACTAATCCTCCAATCAACTCAAACAGGCTAGCATGCAAGGAAAATGTACACAGGGAGGGACATTAACACAAACGCATAACTTTCCACTACGACCAAAGGTTATACCACATATCTATATAGACTGTTCTTACTGTAACAAGGCCAATGTGTTCCCTTTAAGGCCATGGCATAACCACAACTCCACACCCAAATCATAGCCTGTCGCCTTGATTACTCAATTGCACTTGGTTACATTAATTGGTTTACAACCTGTTGTATAATTTCACCGATGTACATTTTATTTTGCTATTTAAAACGTGCATCATAATACCAGTTTAGGCTGGGGCAGCAGTATACAGTATTAGGAAATGTGTAATATTTTGACTGTATTTTTGTTGTTGGATCAATATTATTTTTGATTGTTTAATGCTTTATGAATCTAAAAGGATTTTAGATATCTGAAAAGTACAGATCAGGTAGCTGGATAACCTGACCAATAATAATAAACAATTATAAGTAATAATGCTTTCATTTGTTTATTAAAAGCACAACATGTCAGACCTCTGAAACCCAATCTGTGGTATGAGATAGAGGCCTGGCCATCTGTGTCATCTTAAAAACAGGCATGGAGAATAAACATATGTAAGGGATAATGAAGAAAGGGAGGGACATGAACACAAACTCGTATAGCTTTCATCCATGACCAAGGTTTGTGACAGTATCAGTAAAATACACACATAACCACGCACACACTTAAATGAACAGGGATAAAAAAGCAGGGGAGTCATTAGAATATATATTAATGCCAAGGTGCATTTGGGTATGGAGGCATGTGGTGATCTTCTCCAAAGCTTGGTGGAGGGTTGCAGTGTGATCTTTCTCTGACCTGCTCTCTATTTCCCTGCTGCAGCCTCACCATGGGCCAGCTTTACGACAAGGAGAAGGACGAGGATGGCTTCCTCTATGTGGCCTTCAGCGGGGAGAACACCTTTGGTTTCTAAGCCTGACTGCCAGCCCAGATGCCCCCTCTGCCTCTTTCTTATCCCTTTCTCTCTCAGCACAACACCCGTGGTTTTATTTTCTTGTTCTGGAATCCCGCCATTTTCAAGAGTCCTCAAAGGAGGACAGTGCTAACGACACATAATGCTAAAACTGATACCTTGCACTAAACATATGTTGCACATTTAGTGAGGATCACAGTGAGCGTTTGTCAAATGATGGCCATGATCAAGATGATTTCACAGTCCAATCCTATTCGCAAAGCCTTGTTCGAAAGTCTGTTCGTTTTAAAGTTTGGACTTGCCAAATTGTTTGCAAGATGATATTTATATGGCGCTACAAAACACGCAATCCAAACAATATATAGACAAAATTTAAGATTTACATTATGAAAGGAGGACTTATGTTTGGCAAAATTAACCAACATTTTCTGACTTTGATTACAAACTGTGTAGCGAACGCTTACATAAGTCAAATATGTGTTTAGTTTATTGTGATGAATGTATATCGAGAGCTGATTTTGGCACTTCCCACACAAACCAACACAATCAAACCTATATTGACATGCAATATTTAGTATTAATTTGTGGGGTCCGATTTATTTTTGGAAAAAGTATTACTAGAAATTACCCATAAAGTATCGTTTTTGCTCTTTATTTAATATACAGCTAACCATACTGTTACAGCCGGCCTAGGGGAACCAGCCAGTAACATGGAAGTTGTCCCCTCCCTACTCAGATTGCCACAAATAAAGCCATCCAAACAGGGTTTGAACGCAGAAGACAAGTACTTTATTTTACATTTAACTTAACAAAACTTAGGAAGACAAAAGCTCACATGAACACACAACACTTCCTGGAACAGGCCACAAAGGTGTTGTCCACTATTGATCAGTTGGGATAACACCCAGACATTAAACATGCACACCAATTAACAATTAACATTAATCAACACACTATGCATTATCTGTGGAACAATGTGTTCCCTTTAAAGCCATAGCATAACCACAACTCCACACACAACTCACGCCTACACACAAATCCCAGCCTTGGTTACATTAATTGGTTGAAAACCTGTTGTATAATTTCACCGATGTACATTTTATTTTGCTATTTAAAACGTGCATCATAATACCAGTTTAGGCTGGGGCAGCAGTATGCAGTATTAGGAAATGTGTAATATTTTGACTGTAGTTTTTGTTGTTGTTGGATCAATATGTTTGATTATTTAATGCTTTATGAATCTAAAAGGATTTTAGATATCTGAAAAGCACAGGTCAGGTAGCTGGATGACCTGACGAATAATAATAAATAAATAAAAATGGTAATAATGCTTTAATTTGTTTAATAAAATCCAAAACATGTCAGACCTCTGAAACCCAATCTGCGGTATGTGATATTGAGGCCTGGCCATCTGTGTCATCTTCAAAACAGGCGTAAACATACATAAGAGATAATAAACATACGTAAGGGATAATGTACAGCGAGCCAGTCATATCGTAAAATAATTTCATGCTTATTACTGAAAAGTAATTTCAGATATTCTTATAATTTTATGATGATAAAATATTTTATTGCTTCTGCTGAAATTCTGGTTAGAAATAGCGTCCATAGCCAGGTTAAAATCGGTTATTCATAGCAGTGGTCGTTTGTACAGACGGCTAGATGCCCTAATTGACCAATCAGAATACAGTATTTAACAAAGCCGTGTAATAAAACAAATAATACTTTAACACAAGATGTCAGTTGTTCTTGAATAATTCATGGTTTATTACCTCATTACAGGAAGTAGGCATTTCATTAGTGACACCAGGCCACCAAAATGCTAAGGCTAATGGTATAAGCTCCATCTTTATTCAATAATAAAGCACCAACTGTTGAACATATAATTATTTAGCATTGTTCAATGTCATCACATTCCTTGTCTGGCATCAGTATTCCCCTTGCTAACTGCTAACCCACCACTCATATCGGCTTTCCCCTCATGACTACTTTCCACATTCAGGGCTAAAGTAGCTGGTATCATGCAAACTTATACAGTAGTAGGAAGAAAACATACACCGATATGACCAGGGAAGACAGGAGCCCATGTCTAGACACTTTCAGTGGCGTCGTAACCTGCAACGTGGTAATGCGAAGCTCTGCTTATTGTTGGCGTGGAGCTAAGATGATGAGGGGGCAGAGGCTGGAGCAGAGAAGAACCCATTGTGCTCCAGCAAACAATCGTTGTGGTTTTCATGTGTTGATGCGCTAGCGCGAGGCCAGCCTGCTCACCTGCTGACGCATAAAGAAAAGTCCACTTCCACAGTTTTCTAGGACCTGTCTTAGACAGCATAGGTTTGCCCATTGCGAAAGCTCTTTCTTTCCCTTCCCTCATGGACACAAGTCACACTGAACCCAGGGTGTCCAGCTGTATTTTTGTTTTTGGGATGAAGTACGGCCGGTGGACGAAAACAGCCGTCATCTGAGGACACGCTAACGGGGTAACCGCTGCTAACCCTGTGTAGTCTGTATCCTGCTGGCAGGTCAAAGTTTACCAGTGTGACAGTGTGTCTTCAAATACAGATCCCCTTGTTATTTATGCATTTAATGGTTAAAACAATCAGAGTTGCCAGGATGACCCAACAGACAAGAAAATAGTCTCATAGGCTTAAACTATGAATTATATTTTTATCAATGTGGGGTCATGACACCATGTCTTTACCAGAAAACCAGAAGATCTCTGTCACTGCGCGGCCACAGAGGGAAGGCCTGCATGCGGAGCTGCTGCCAGGCTTGCTGGTAGGCGTGAGATGCCTGCTTATAGTCCCAGTAGCTCCTCAGCTCCTTCCCTCTGCAGAATACACACACAACTTGTTAGAACTCACTGTATGCAACACTTGGTGGCCTCACCCGGAGTGTTTCACTGTATAAAACACCCATCGAGACTACAGTTTACAAAGCAAAAAGTAGACTCCATGTCAAGCCAGGTTTTGGAAATGTTAACTTTTCGGAAATTGCAACCATACCGACTTTATTGTTTCGGACCACCACACAAAGTTTATTAGTGAGTTTGTTTAGAACATAGAGAGAGAACATTCTCTCAGTTTGCATTTGCATTGAAGTAAAACCTTCTTATGTTCAAATAAAACTAATTCCAAAACAGCATAAATATTATTATATTTACCAAGCCATTGTAGAAATCTCCAAAGGTGCCCTGCACGGTTTTGTCATCATTTACATCACTCGCTAGGGTTTGCTGATTGATCTACTGAATTTTGCTCGGCACCAAGCTGCCCGTGTTGGGCTGGTTCCAAACTAATATCTTGAGGCAAAACCGTAGGTGAGCTGACCACATTTAGGCTGGTTTGCGAGGCTAAGCTGGTCGGGATATGTTTAGAAGCAGCTAAAAACTGTTTAAGGGATCCATGCCTAAACAGATTCACATTTTGTGTGAGAAACTGAAATATTATATTCGAAAGCTTTAAGAAGCTTAACATTTTTTATTAATTTAATAAGAACAATAAATATATGTTTGTCCACCAGAACAAACTTCCCGACCCTCACCAGTCTGGATTCAAGGCAGGCCACTCAACACAGACTGCCCTCCTTACCTTCACAGAGAACCTTCAACCTGCTAGAACATCCTCCCCCTCCTCCGGCGTCATTCTGCTGGACCTTTCAGTAGCATTTGACAGTGTGAATATCCAGATCCTCCTCTCCACCCTCCAAGACCTGTGATTCTCAGGTTCTGCACTCTCTGTGTTCACATCCTACCTCAAGGTTCACACTTACAGGGTAACCCAGAAAGAATCAGTGTCTGAACCTTGGTAGTCTCACTACTGGGGTCCCTCAGGATTCTGTTCTGGGTCCCATCATCTTCTCTCTATAAACCAAGTCCCTGAGTCCTGTCATTCACTCACACGGCTTTACCTACCACAGCTATGCAGATGACACACAACTAATTCTGTATTTTTCACAGTCTGAAACCCAGGTGGCAGCGCCAATCTCTGCGTGTCTGGCTAACATTTCTCAGTGGATGTTCACACACCACTTGAAGCTCAATCTGGACAAGAGTGAGCTGCTCAT
This sequence comes from Lota lota, assembly GCA_026745465.1. Taxonomy (NCBI): domain Eukaryota; kingdom Metazoa; phylum Chordata; class Actinopteri; order Gadiformes; family Lotidae; genus Lota; species Lota lota. Next base: position 120,308 of record JACYXH010000178.1, on the reverse strand, counting down.
CCTTCCAGGGAAGGCAATTCCCATCCACAACCTTTCCATCAATATTAAGAACTCTGTGATATATTGGCTCGGAGGGCAAGGAACCTGGGGTTGATACTGGATGACCAGCTGTCCTTCACTGCCAACAATGCTGCAACAACCCCGCTCCTGCAGATTCATTGTTTTCTGTCCTGGCTCAACGATGGTGGAACGAGCTCCCCACTGAAATCAGGACAGCGAAAACCCAAGATCTGTCTCAGACTGAAAACTCATCTGTTTAAACTGCATCTTGACCCATGTAGAAAAGATTCTACAAGATTCTCTCGTTTCCTAAATGTAGCTCTTAGAGCAGTTGCTTATTTGATGACTTGCGTGTTCTTGCAATTTCTGGGAGGTATCTTCATGGTTGAATGCACTTATTGTAAGTCACTTTGGATAAAAGCGAAATGCAATATAATCGATTTTTGTGAACCTTGAATGGCTTGGAAAACCTTGATAAATCTTCTTCTTGTAAACCATAGCTCTAAATGACACCAAATTTGGTACATATGCTCCTTAGTCTGACCAAGAATTGGTTCTCACTTTTTTGAGTTAAAAATGGGTGAGTTATGAACAAATAAATATATGCAAACTAGCCAACATTCAATCAACCACAAGTCCCCTTCGAAGTGGCCCAGGTACTTGAAAGTTAGCATGCTAGCGTACTAACTTACTAGCTTTGGAATGACAACAGCTCTCCACTCTCCAATTTTAATTGGTTCTGGTGACACATATACCTATTTCGGGCAAATGGCTCAAATGTGTGTTATTGGCGAGGGAGGGCAGGACTTCCAAGCATGCCTTGGAGACAGCGATATCCAATTCAGTTACATGGGTTTAGGGCGAGAGGTGAGAGAGAGGGAGGCATAGAGGGACATCCGTTTCGGTTACATGTTTCGGATACTGCTTTATCACAATCTTCGTAAATAAACTCCATATTAATTACCCCTGCCTTTGTTGTTGTTCTTGTTGTGTTCTTATAATTGTCACTCAGGGAACTGTTGATGTTTTTGGAGTTTGGGTGTATTTCAGTCACAAGAGACAGATATGGCATCTCTCATCCTCTTGTTCTCTCTAAGTGTGTGTGTGTGTGTGTGTGTGTGTGTGTGTGTGTGTGTGTGTGTGTGTGTGTGTCCGTGCCCATGTATGAGTCAGCACTCGGTGGGGATCAGGTTGTGTCCAGGATAGCTGAGCTACAGAGAGTTCCCTGTTCACATAGTCTTGTGCATGAGAGAGCATGCAAGTTTGTGTGAACGCGCACACATGGAAGCACACGTGCACACTCCCTCTCCTCCCTTGGTCATGCATTTGCACAACATTGCACAACATTGCACAACACACACACACAGTAAAATGGCATACAACACAGCAACAGATCCGGCATGATAAGCAATAGTCAGAGTGGCAGGCTTGCTCAATTACCTCATTTTGTTATTCTCCCTTATTTATAAAAGCAATTTAAACCCTAAAAGTAATGAAGAAGATGAGACGGCAAATGGTTCGTTGTCTCCTCACCTGAGAGAGTTAGGCAGGTGGGATGGGTCGGTGGCAGACAGGAGAGACAGGAAGGAACGGAACAGCTCCACTTTACAGAGGAGAGACCTGAAGAAACATATAAATGACTTTAATACAAAGCACCAACAGTTGGCAGCTGTTGGATATGACGTGATGGAGAATATTTAAACAGTCCTGTAATGGACTTCTTTCTTTTGGCAGATATATATATTTTGTGTTAATTTTTTTATACCTTGCCTTAGGCGTGCCGAGGGCTTTTTTGGTGAGGCCGTGCTTGTATCCGTTAGCAGTGACATCTAGTGGCTCACCAGGCACATCACACCAACTAATCGCTGACATTCAGATAGGCATAGGTGTTCAAAACGTGTTAGGAAGAGAGAAATAAATGTCTGCAGCATTGAAAAAGAACTAAAAATATACTATTTTGTTTAGCAGGCTCATCCATTTTGATTCCAAAACAAATCAAAATAAATGTGTATTACTTGATTATTCATTGAGTAGTAAACATAATGTGCACCATGGAGCCTGCATAAGCCAGACCAGGTTGTCACTGGACCGGCTGGCTAACCTGCACCGCAGGGTGAGACCCTGCCCTGTGTAGCCTGGTGGCACAGCTCCGTCTGGGCTTGGCTGCAGGAGAACTCCAGGCTGGACTGGAGCAGCGTGGGGGGACACACAGAGAAGCCCGCAGGGAGGCCTGATATGTGGGAGCACCTGGGAGTGAGGGAGGGGGAGAGAGATCTCTCCAAACTTCTTAGATGGTATTTACAAAGGTTTGACTGCCATGGTTACGGTTATCTGGCCATACATATCATTCAAACAAGGGAATTTATTTTGTATTGGGTTCATTCTGTGTGGGGACTGTTAGCATCCGTCTCTTACTACTCACTGTTAGTAATATGTGATCTGATTTGTTAAAATGATCTATTAATGCCAAAGGTCTTTAAAAGTAGATTACTTTGCAATCTTCCTGTCTCACCTGATAACCACGGCCCGCAGCAGAGCCTGGTGCTCGTAGGCACTCTTCCCCACCACTACTGCGCTGAAGTACAGCGCCTGTTGCAGGTAGTGGGACAGCAGCGCACCCTGGAAGCCCAGCACGCCCCAGCGAGCCAGCTTGTCGCTGCAGGAGAGGGACAGGGTGGGCTCCCCGCGGCCTGGCTTCACACGCAGCACCCCCGTGCTGTGATAGGCAACTCCTGGAAGGCAGGGGTCTGCAGGGCTACCTGGGACGCACTTGGCCCCCGTTCTGTGGACGTCCGGGGCCGGAGCGGGGTCATCTCCGCTGAGGGGCCGAGCACCGTCTGAGCGTGCCCCCGTGGTCCTGTTCTCTGGCTGTTCTTGGAAAGGGAGTGGGTGTTTTTTTTTGGCTTTAGTTTGCTTGGAAGGTTCCCTGCTTGATGTTGGACCCCTTGCGGATGACTGCAAATGAGGCATGTCTCCTTTCGTCTCATGCCCACTATAATCTCTCTCCTGGCCCTCTAAACAAGGCTGTTTACAGTGTTGTCCTCCTTTCACCAGCTCTTCTCCTTTCCGCTTTGAGGTCCCGCCCTCTGCTATCACCTCATTGGATCCGTCAGGCGGATTGGTGGCTCTGACAGGAGGGCACGGTTGAACTTCTGTGTCAGTCATGGGGATGATGGAAGCATCACCACCTGTTGAAACACAAATGCTGTATACACTGGTGCAGCATGTCAGACCACAACACATTTTTACTGTTGATTTCTTTCTCCTTAACCAATGTTTAGATGGATATGGAAAAACAACAATATGAATCATCTATTTGTAGGGCCCATAATCCTGGTTTGATAAAAACACATAACCAGTCCTATTACAAAATATTACAAAATTACAACTCACAGGGTGTGTGACTGGTGAAGAAGACGAAGGAGACCCCAGGCCGCAACCTCCACTTCCCCTGCTGCTCGGCCTCACAGAACACCACACTGCCCTGACCACACACCACCCTGCGTAGCTGCTCTGTCAGGTACCTGCACAACACAGTACACACAAGCAACACCATGACCACAGGCAAAGAAAATAACTATGCGTCGTTGATACACATAACATAACAGAAACACACCTTACACATCCCCGTCGGGCAATGACTTCTGCATGACTGTCATTTAGTACATCACCTATGTAAGTTAGAGAGAAACACAAACACTTAATTTCGCTCAGAATTGAGCTTTGTGAAGCCTTAAGACTAAGTATTATAGTATAGTAAACTTTAAAAAAATATATTACAAACCCTTGGAGCTCATGGCTGTGCGCCCAATACATTTCGTCCCAGTTCCTAAAGATACCACATCCTTTTCAACTGCAAAGAAAATTGAGATAGAAATGATATACATTGCCAATCTTGATTTGTAAATATCTAGTATGAGATATTTATTTAATTAATGACCAATGAAAAACAAAAACAAAAAGATAATTGTTCTTCTAAATGATTATATTTTAGAACCTTTCCCACTGTCGAGACACTGGGTGACTTTTACAACACCAGCCAGCAGGGTCCACTCTCTCCCCGGTTCAGGCTTCCCTCTCTTCGGCAGAGCATCGAAACGCTCGTAGCACATTTTCGCAATATCATTGGCAGTCCACATCCTGCTCAAACGTGCCCAAATTATCTGCGAATATTTAAGTAACGAAAACAAGTTGGATTTTGTAATATTTACACTATTGTAGGCAATTTGGATAAGATAAGTTAGGCCGAAGTATGACACTTGGAGAAATCGCTGAGGAGAGAGAGCTCTGCCAGACTTACTTCCGGGACACCGTTGAAGACAACTTTCACAATAAAGGTTTATTAAAATGTGGCACTATGTTTCGTGTCAAAAGATAATAAACGACTAAATTGATGAGTTAAAGCAGAATAATGGTCAAGTCAAGTATATTGTCAGGTATGAGGAACAGTAGGCTATAGGCCTATACCTAATATATTCATATATCTTAATATATTGTATCCTAGTAATAATAATGATCTGACTATTAAAGGAGGGAAAAGCAGAAAAGGTTTATAAATAATGCAAACTAAACCTCTTTCTTAAATTAAAGTAGCAGATTAGTATAACTGATTATTTAGACGTTGGAGTGTCTGTGTCTGGATCCCTGTGTAGTTTAGAATAGAGTATGACTAATATAATATTTCTTTGTTGTCCAGTCTGAGCAAGGTGACGTTTCTCTGTCAGTTATGGGAATGATGGAAGCATCAACACCTATATGCCTACTGTTGCAACATTCAGATCACTGCATTATAAAGCAAGGTTTAAGCTTTTATTGTTCATTTCTTTCTCCTAAAGGGTGGACAACTGGTCTCATACAGAATATTGCAAAATTAAGGTAAAACACCCAAGATAATATAGCTATATAGGCTCTTATATATATGAGCCTTTGAGAAATTAATTTTCTTTTACAAAACATAAAATGTTTTTGTTTTTTTTAATGAATTTATTTGTAGTTTTTTTCCTGCACTGTAAGAGACAGTTGTCTCCACCATACAATTGCAGTCATTGGGCAGTTATAAAGTGAAGCAAGCCTAAATGTTTTCTTTATGCTGACGTCAAAACAACTTACTCATTCTATCAGTGAGTTGGCTTTCCATGGCTAAATGAATAATCGGTTTTAAATTACTGGAACATATTGTACAGCATCTTTTTAGAGCCTAAAAATCTAAGAGTTTGCCAAAATCTTTTTGGTATTTTACTGTCCTCCTGGTGAAATACAGTTCAAGAAAATAAAGTATAATAAATTGATCAAGCTATGTAGGTTGAGTTTCATCTTTCTGTTCATAATCATCCTGAATTTCTATTTCGGTTCACTTCATAATTCTGAAGTGAAACAAAATATAAATTCAGGGTGATCATAGGATCATCGTCCACCATATACTTTTTTTTCAAGTCGGCAGGCATTCAGGGGCTGAAACAAGGCAACATATAGCCAATAACTGTATATGTGACATGTGTGGTTCATGTTTTAATTGGTTCATGCAAGTATATCAAATAAAAAGCATGTCTCAGTTCCTGACTGTTAGCCTTTTCATTTGTCAGATTCATTCATTGCCAAGCGGGTGTTTAAATCGATAACTAATCATTTTCAAGTAGCCCATCTTGATTACATAACCAAGTTATTTAAGGTTGTCTCACACACACACCCACCCCCACACACACACCAATACAACCATTCAAGAGTGAAGTCTCATTTATTTTGTCTATATACAGGAAAAATGCAGAATCTCACAATTGATGGACAATAAAAATAAAATCACATTTCATCTTCCTGGCCTCTGCAGCAGAGGTGCACAAGTCATCGTTAGTGGTACTCATTCACTGCCTCTCCTCATTACAGACACACAAGTACACACACTCTACATATGTTATCACACATACACAATCCTTCTTCACTCTTTCTCTCGTGTTCCTATTAATCATCTCTTCGATAGATATGATATACTGTATTTGCATGTAGCTGTGCTATTGTGAATGTTGTTTCAAACTCTGTTTTAACTCACTATAAGAAAAGTGTTGACAAGCGCTTGTCTCAGTGAGGGCAGGAGGAATGCTTGGTGGGGGGGTTGTTTGTGTGTTTTTTCGGGTGTGTGTGTGAGAGTGTTGGGCTCTTAGTGAAACATAACACTTATTCAGATGGGACATACAGACATGCACACAGGTGCACGCACCCACCCACACACACACACACACACACACAAACACATACATACATTTGTATGACAATGTGCAGGCACACATAGGTGCTGAATCAAGCATATGCTCCTCCTTTCCCAGTCTGCTCTCCCACTCAAAACACGATGATCCCAACATGAGAGGCAGCTATAATCTGCAGATGGCAGAGCGTTTCACGTCTCTGTGATAATTAAAAACAAAAGAGTAACAGTTGGGGAAGAAAGAAAAAACAAAAAGCTATCCCAAAAGCCCCCTTCCCCGCCCGTGTGCCTGCTTTCTGTGCAACTCTCTCGCCCTCCCTCACTCCTGACCGAATCCCTCCGTCTCCTCGATGGCGAACAACAGCTTCTCTCTCAGTTGCTCCAGGCTCCTGTAGGGTGGCAGGTCCAGGCGGTTGAAGCTGTGGGGGTTGTGAGGGGGAGAAAATAGAGGCTGGTTAAGTCACATCATACATAAACAAACAAAGCTGGGATTGCAAGTGGCTTTGGTCTCCTTACCATGTGTGGCTTCTTGGAAGCCAAGTATCCTTCCCCACCTTGTCTATACAGAACTTCTGGGGACCATTACTCCCTGTACAGGTGAATAACACACAAACAGAACAGAACGATTCAGTGCCAAAGTCTGCTCTTAAACCGCTGGGTAGTGGCGTAGCAGTCAACTAAACCTTTATTTGCTTTGGCAGAGAGAAACAAATTCTGTGTTAATGCATCCAGCATTAATGTGCTTTGTGTGTATTTAATAGGAGTTCTACTCGTATCTGCCAACATGAAACAGTGCAATAAATAAAAGATAATGGTAATAATAGTGCCGTACCTATGAGTTCGGTGAAGCCCCCGACGGGCAAGCGACAGGTCCCCGTGACGAACTGGAGAAGACGGATTCTCTTCTCATTGTCCATCTCCTTCACCACCTGTAGCAAGACACATCTGTCAATCTCTACAGAACAAGTACACACAATCACCCCCCCTCACACACACCACACACACACACACACACACACACACACACACACACACACACACACACACACACACACACACACACACACACACACACACACACACACACACACACACACACACACACACACACACACACACACACACACACACCTGCCAGAACCAGTGGATCTGCTTGCTGTTTTTGGTGTAGTGTCTGTAGATGGTGTTCTTCTGCCAGTCTGCCAGGTCAATCTCCTGCATCCCGCACAGCATCAGCTGGAAGAGAACAACATAAACACCATTAGGCTTCTAACCAGTAGACCTGGTGTTAGGAGTTCCAATATCCTGAATTCAGAGGGATAGATAGTGATCTCTCGGGCTGGGAGGCAGGACTCTTTCAAGAAGATCAGAAACTACTGAATGAAAATAACTGTACTTGGAAGAAGTATTATATTTATATTTACCATATGATTCAGGGCCTGAAAGACTGAAAAAGCTAAGCTAAAGCTAACTTAAGCGCCTCTGTCCCTTACCTCCAGCTCTTTCTCGTCAAAGTACCGCAGCCACTCCAGCGGCACCACCTCGTTGAAGCCGTCCAGGAAGGCCTTGGTCTGCTCGTCCACACCCCGTGTGAACCTCCAGTCGGTCAGCAGGCTGGGGGAGGACACACGGAGGGAGCGAGGTGCGGAGGGAGAGAGAGATGGGGTTGGTAGAGTGAGAGAAGAAGGGGAGAGACAGAAATGATCAAAAGATGGGAGAAAGGATCAAAGTTAGCAGTAGACACACAAAGAAAAGGGTGCAGCGCAAGCGAACAGGTTATTATTGGAAGATTCAACACGCATGCATTTTATTTCAGCAACTTAACAACTATTCAAACCTGATGTACTCCTCCTTGTTCTCCTCCGTCACCAGCTCGTTCTCCCCATCGTCCTTCAGCTGGTGCGTGGACACCTTGCCCAGGATCTCCATGTCCTGTGCAAAGTACAGCTCCACACCACACTCTTCTAGGTTGTTCTCCCTGAAGGAGAGAGCACACACACAGACGGCGGTTATGATGGAAACGTCTTGTGTGTGTCAAGGCAGTAAGCTGTGCTACATAGACATTATCATATTGTGATTATCACGATTTGATAATAAGGCTCCATCGTCGTAGACTCTTATGAAGACTTATCTTTTGTTGTGACATAAAAGCTAAATACCAATTATGAGCATGTTGCTCGTGTGATGAATATAGCCTGTCCTACTGCAATATATATATATATATACATATATATATATATACATATATATATATACACATATTGGACAAGGGAACACACATTCAGGCAAGGCAAGTGTATGGAGATAGCACCCTTCAAACACAAGGCCATTCACAGTGCTACTTTACATAGGCGGGAACATTTAAAAACAGGACATAAAGCATCGATTCATATGGAACTACAAGAGAAAAGACTGCTGTACTTACTTGACCCACATGATGGAGTTGTAGAACTCGGGGTCTATGGATTCCAGGTCCTTCAGGGTGGGCTTCTTGTTGAGCATGCGCTTGTAGAAGGGTAGCGTGAAGCCTGTATCAATGAACTTCCCGTGGTACAGGGCCTGGGTAGAGACAAGAAAAATATTCAACAAGAAGACTAAAGGTTGGACTGGAGCTTGAGGATGCTCTGTTGAAGGATGTATTCCCAAAACCAGTAACTAAATGTTGACCTCATTCATAAGACATGCACACTTCTGCCACTTTTCGGCTTGTATGTGTGCGTGTGTGTGCGGTGGGAGCCTAGGAGACGCAGACGGGGCTCTTTCAATGTTAAAACCGCACTTGAGAGCGTGCAATGCATGGACGCGCCAACAACAACAACACAGACACCCTCTGGCTGACTCACACACTTCATCTGAATTCTGCTCCCGGACCCCGCAGCATGGCTGAACTCAACCGAATGAAGAGCAACAACAGAAATAGAAGGGCTTAAAAGAAAGAAGGAGTGAGGGAGAGCAAGAGCGAGAGAGAGCAAGAGAGGGAAAGAGAGAGTGAAAGAGAGAGAGAGAGCAAGAGCATGCGAGAGATAGCAAGCAAGAGATCGAGAAAGAGAGGGCGAGAGGATCACTGCAGAGCAATGGAAGAAGAGCATCTTCATAAGGAGGAGAGCATTTAAGGGCCTAAATATAGACAACCTCGGCCGGCGACAGGGGCGAGGCGGTGAGATCATTGTGGTGGGTGACGTGTGAGTGAGTGAGTGAGTGAGTGAGTGAGTGAGAGAGAGGAGGAGGAACTGGCAAACGATTGAGGTTTGGGAAAACGAGTGTAAAAAGCAATGTACGGTCAGGAAATAATTGGGTCCACACACACACACACGTTAAACCGTTAGCCAAACACAGGCCTCATAGCTGAGCAAGCAACAGCTCAGGGTGGCTCACCATGGCGATGAACCGCCCAATGAAGCGGAAGTAGGTGAGGTGGTCAGGGTTGATAGAGGAGGCGGGGTTGATCTGCAGACAGTAGTTGTTCTTGCCGGCGTACTCGAACAGACAGTACATGGGGTTGAGCACCTCATGGGACAGCAGGAAGAACCATTCCCTGGGGAAAGGGTGGAGGGGATGAGAGACAGGAGGTCATTACTGAGCCTCTGTTCCTCGCGTCAGGACCCACCCATGGGCGGTTCAGCACAAGGTTCTATTTAATTATCGGACCTTCATTTACGGTGATAAAACTTTGGTCAACATTGATGATATGTGTCATTTTGCAAGAATTAATTGAATGTGCACTTGGTCAAAATACACATACCAGGTATATCAAAACGATATATACCGGGTATATATAAATACTACGTCATTTAGAGGACGTTAAAACAAAATATTTTAAAAAGACAATTGACATCAACAGTTATTAAACAGAAGAAGTGAAGCAAATTAGAACACAATATATACAAATAATAAATATAGCTCTACATATGTAAATGAAGACCACACTAAATAAAAAAAAACACAATGACATACTGTTTAGACTTGAATGGCAAAACATTACAGAACAAGAAAAAAAACGAAGAATAAAATAAAAATAAAAAATACAAAAACAACTACATAGAATTTGATTCTAGCAGAATCCGAGAACGTGCCAACATTTACGACCACCAGCAATGGTACCAAGCGCACCCCAGCCACACACCCTCCCCATACCCCGTGTGTGAGACTGTTTTCTGTGTGTGTGTGTGTGTGTGTGGCTATGTGTGTGTTTAGGTGTGTACGCTTGGTGGAGAAGGCTAAACTGCGCTCAAACACAAAATGGATGGGAGATGGACTGACTGACGGACGGACGGACGGGAGGGAGGAACGGACGGAGACACCTCTCGACATCCCGTCCGTGGTTCTACCCTGTGGTAGAACAGCATGACGTCACCTACCATAGGGTAAAACCACTGACGTGACACCGGAGACAGACACACAATGCAACACAACAGAGGACAGTGGCAACCCAAGAAACAGTGAAACCCAGAGACAGATGAGGGGAATACAGTACAGGTGAACAGAGAGGGAAAACAGCTGTGTGTGTGGTGGGGGGCAGCATGATGGGATGGAGACATCAAAAGACATGGGGGGGATATGAAGCCACCAACATCAACATTAACAAAGGCCACAATAAAATGAACAGCAACAAGAATCACACACACATGGGCTATGGTGCAAAGTGACAATTGTTGAAAAGACAGACAGAAATACACAATCTCAGGACAATTTGTGTCTGGGTAACGGTTTTGTGTGTGTGTGTGTGTGCACGTGTGTGTGTGTGTGTGTGTGTGTGTGTGTGTGTGTGTGTGTGTGTGTGTGTGTGTGTGTGTGTGTGTGTGTGTGTGTGTGCGCGCTCACCTGGCTATGCCTCCGTAGTCTAGCCCCTCCTCCCCTCTCATGATGATGTACAGTCTCCGCCGCAGGTCGTACGCCTTCACGTTCATGATCTGACGGAGCAGAGGAAAACACGCCCATGAGACCCTCTGACTGACCGGTGCAGTGAAATACAGCCACTGGAATTATTGATTGACGCGTTGGCCAGTAAGGTGGACAGTGTTCAGGGAGTCCCGGTCTCACCTGCTGGAAGGAGTCTTCAAACAGGGTCTGTCTGGACACGGAGATCTTCACGTGGCTGGGCAAAGCGTTGGACTGAGGAGAGACACAGAGGACCACGTTTCACTTTCTGCAATTCGTCAATGGCTCAAGGAGTCAAAAATGGTGAACCACATTTTGGCATGCATTTAGGCAAGCGATATTGCTAAATAATAGAAAGCGTATAAAATGTTACATTTGACCACAGCATGCACACACATTATACTGAAATAAAGTATAAAATAGAGAGAAGAGTCATTAATAACTCGGTTGGAATGAGAAAAATAAATAACAAAAAAGGTAGTACACAAACGCACACATAGGCCATTTCATGTGTAACCTGAACCCTCACACTAACCCCATCTAATATCAAAATCAATGCAATCAGACGCACTTCAAATCAAGATCAGTCAGGTGTCAGCAGCACTCACATGGCACAGGAAACGGAACTGGTGATATTTCCACTTGAAACTGCGATCGTAGGCCCCTGGGGAACCGCCTTGACGTGACCTGCGCACGCACACACACACACACACACACACACACACACACACACACACACACACACACACACACACACACACACACACACACACACACACACACACACACACACACACACACACACAGAGAGAGATAAATGTTAAACCATTAATTTAACCATCATATTGGTTAGTGTCTAGACACTGTCAGAACACTTGACTAGACAAATCTGGGTCGGATGGTCGATCACACCAGACAAGTTTTACTTTCGTCTTATGGGGAATTTGTTGTTAGTGGGGACTGGATATTTTTCCTTTTGCCCGACTAGTATGTTGTAACGTCGTAGCACTGAACGAGTACAGAGAGAAAATGGCTGACTCTATCCTGAGTGGTGAATGTGAGCCGTCTCTGGGGTGACCGAGACGCGAGCGGGGCTCCGAGACAGAGATGGAGCCAGCTACAGCAGCTGTGTTAGTACAAGCTGCACCCAGACTGGACATATGTGCTCTGTCAGCAAAAGACTAGAATCAGACCGGGGGAAAGAAAGAAAAAACGAACGAAAGAAAGAAAAAAATGAGTAAGAGAAATAGGGTTATACAGAGGGATAGAGAGTTAAGGAGAGTGAGATGGGAGAAAATGAGGTAGAAAGAGAGAGAACAAGATGCAGTGAGACAAAAAGGGCACGACAGAGAGAAAGCAAAAAGTGGGAAAGAGCAGGAAAGAGAGGGGGAAGGGCAGGGCCTCTGCTAATGCAGTAGGACTGTGTGGCTGAGGGCTGCCAGGCACATCTCTGGGTTTGGGTCTGGAAACCGAGACCGCAGCAACGGCCTGCAAAGCTTGGACCCTGGATCCAGCGGACAACATTAAAAATAAAACCTGCGCTGACAACCTAAAAATACAGAGCTTAAGTCCTGTTGTGCTGGAGCATAAACCTCAACAAAAGTGTGTACCAACTAGCATGGGCACACACAAACATACTTGTCGTTCCTCATCTTAATTACAATGCTCTTTGTATTGTTCTTACAATATGCATATTAATTATACTTTAATAATACACACTATATACACAGCATTTTTCCAAGTGGCAACCCACATACACACACACACACAGCTAAGATCTGCCACTGTACCCTACCTGCACATTTTCTGACTTGAGACTGCACTAGGCAGTCTCAAGTCATCTTAAATAAGACAAATTTCTTTCATTCAGAAATATGTAACATGAAGGGTATCCTCTGGGATGAAGAAAGAACTGAGAAGAAATGGGAGACATGGTCTAATAAGTGGTAGCCAGGATGAAGTAGCCAGGATGAGGCTTGTGGAGCAGAGGGAGCAGAGGGGGACCGGACATCTCCAGCTCATATCATGAGAGATACATTAAGTGATCGTGGCTCGGACCAATCACAATCCCAGCCGATTACCCCCTCGACCAATCAGATTAATTCTGGCGGAGAGAAAGGACGGGAAGGAGAAAGGGGGGGGAAAGGGGGGTTGGGGTTTGACTAAGAATATTTACCCGGCCTCAAACCCGGGACGGGGGTCTTTAAAGCTGGTGGCGCGCGAGTTGTGGTCCACGAAATATGGGACGCCCTCTGCGGTGTACTTCATCTCCCAACCGGGGGGCAGAGGGGGTTCCCGGATCATCCTGCAACAGGGGAGAGCACGGTCGCAGTCAGCACGGCCCAGGAGAACCCCCCCAGCCGTCCCACCCCTTACCCTCACCTTCCTGCACAACGGTGGGCTGGCTTTTACGCGGAACCGGCATTCTCATATAATGCCGTCTCCCAGCCTGTTGGATCTGCAGTGTGGTGTTTAGGTATTTAAATCCCCCTGATGCCCCCCCCCCCCCCCCCCCCCCCCCCCCCGCCGCCGCCGTAGCTCCAAATACCTCAAGGACTGACTTTTTTGTTTGCGATGTCAATTGAGCTGTTCAGTTGTTTTGGGGGTGAATGGGGTCTTTGGGAGGTGGTTGACTGATGAGTTGCAGGGAAGCCTGGTTTAGAGTGATAACCTGGGGGGAACGGATCGCGTGACTGGAAGAGCTTCAGTGCAGTGAATGAAGAAATAAAAAATGATAACCCATTAGAGGCTAGTATGACTAAAACATGAGAGTGTTCAACCTGTGGTTTTTGTCATTTCCCAAACTTGAGAATAACAAAAATATGTTCCTATTGATAACACACAAACGCACACGCGCACACGCACATGCAAACTCTCACTCTGTCTCACCCTTGGGTGCGTGGGTCCTCCCACTGTGTCGTGCGGGTGTTATGGTTGACGTAGTACACTCTCCCATTGTCCTGTCGCTTCTCTGTAAAAGACACACACAACAGGGACCAAAGTTGACCAAACATATCATGGGGAAGGGAAAACAAGGACTGAGCTACAAAATTCAAATTTCAAGGCATCGTGGCCATAGCATGCCTGCAGCAGCTTCACATGAAATCAATTAAATAAAAACAAGAACACTAACTGTGTCAATACACAGAGACACAGCGGCGTTCTTGCTCCAGTGAATGAGGGAGTGTTGGGGAGAAGGAGGGGGAAGCGCAAGGGAGAGAGGCCTGAGTGGTTAAATCTCACCACGGTGATAAGAAACAGACGGCTCCGTGTGGTATTTCGCTGCAGCTCATTTTTGAAAATACCTCACCAGGTCCAGTCTCTCCAGTTCTTTTATTTTTTATTGAATATCATTTTTTTTTTTTACTGCATGTAAAGGAATGACAGCGGTATTCCAGTCAGTAATGATATCAGAAAATCTGTTTTGTGTGTGTGTGTGTGTGTGTGTGTGTGTGTGTGTGTGTGTGTGTGTGTGTGTGTGTGTGTGTGTGTGTGTGTGTGTGTGTGTGTGATTTTACAGGGTATGGTTGGCCCCTCAATCTTCCTCTTGAACCCCCCCCCCCCCATCCCCCACTACCCGGACATCTTTTCCTCATTAACAGACGCGTGCGGAAGGCGCACAAACAGTAGCCCTCACATTGCTGCCCCTCCCTTCTTTACACCCCCATCCCATAATGACCCCCTCCGTTCCCGCGCTTACTTGGGGTTTTCAAAACCAGCTACTTTGCCCACTCCTTCATCGTCCATCATCATCATCCTCCTCCTCGTTATATTTTTCTCTCTCTCTCTCCTATTACACTTTTCCCCTTGTTTCTTGCCTCACCCAATCCTCCCCCTCCCTCTCTGTAAAAAGAAGGAATGAAAAGGAGCCTCAAACCGCAGTTGAACGAAAGAGACGTGCGTAAGGGGGGGGGGGGGGGGGGGGTTATTGGAGCCAGGGATATAATGGAAGTTTCTACGTCTGCGATGCCGCAACATGTTGAAAAGGCATCATTGGTAGGGGATGGGAGCCAGGGGCCCGATGAGAGCTTGGTTTGGGTGCAAAAAGCTTTGTAATAAAAGCTGGTCTGATAGAACATAAAATGTGTATTAGGCTTTTGGCATTTCGGGGTTGGATAAAGTGCATTTATCATGTCAGCAGTGCGGCCTCTATAATTTAGCGCTTGGAGTAAAACGAACAAGGATGCAGCGCAGGTTCGCGCTTTAACAAGCAAAGTGTACACCGTGTATACATCCCTGACATCATAGACCTCAACAGAGATTTTGTAGGTTTGGATCTGTGTGACCATGCCGTTGGTGAGAGCTAGGAATTGGCCAAACCACTTGCATCCTGAAAGCTCTCCGCTCTGCCCATGTTTGCCTAGCTCACTCGTCCATGTACAACTGCATAAAGCTTCTCGTGCACTTTCCAGGCTCGTAACACCATGTTGGCCCACTGGGGAGAAACTGAGACCGCCATGTTGCTGCTGCTTTTGACAGATGGTTGGAGGGGCTGTGGACCATTACATTCTCCTGCTAACAACTGTGACTCAAGCTAACCGGCATTGGCTAATGAGCAAGGGCGCCGGTTTCCTCCCGCTTCTGGCCGCCTCCACTTGGGACAGCATTTGGCCGAGTCGAGGGCAGCTCACACCACTTCCATTTATTCCCAATTAGAATCCATGCACAAGCAAAGGCAAACGGCTATAGCATTTTAAATGGGAGAACCTTGATTCCATATTAATAATGGGCCTGGTTTGGTTTTCAGGTTTTATCTTTAAGAAGAAAAGTGTGTGTGTAAATCTGCATGTGTGTCTGGCATATGTGCGCTTGCATATGTGAGTGTAAGTCTAAGTGTGTGTGTGTGTGTGTGTGTGTGTGTGTGTGTGTGTGAGAACTTACCCCATCCAGGAGGTAGTGTGCCCTGGGGGTCATTCTCCACAGGAGCCGCGGTGGACTGGGAAAGAAACACAGAGACAGGCCCGTTGCCGTTAGGACGTTGTCCTTTTCCATCTACACATCGGAGACCCCCGTTACTTTCTCCAGCCCCTCGCTGTCCCCCTGTGCAACTCGGCCTCTCTCACTCTGTCTGTGCGGTCTCGCTGCATTTATTCTCCTCCTGCTTTTCTCCCTCCATTAGACTGCGGCAGCGTGACATTCTTCAAACTGCCGGGTCAAGGTATTTCTTTCTTTTCCTCATGAAAAGCGAGGATCGCCGAAAAAAAGAAAAACAGTGAGAAAGAAAATGCTTAAATCTCACTCGTTTAAAAAGGAAGAGCATTTTTCGGTCTTGCCAGGCGTTCAGCCTAGCAAGGCCAAACCATAGCGGCTTAAACGTGATAATGGCGGACTCATTGCCTGCGGCAAGAGCACTCAGCTATGACTCCGGTACCCCTAAAGCACAGGGGGGCTCACTGGGAAAGTAGACGAGAGCCGTGGCGATGCTGCTGCTGATAATGATGATGATGATGATGATGATGGTGGTGGTGGTGTTGGTGGTGATGGTGGTGATGGTGATGGTGGTGGTAGTGGTAGCGGTGAGATGGGCAGATGCCTCCTCTTCTGCGCGGCGGCCAGCAGAGACTGAGGAGGCTGGCCGGCTGGCTGCTCGTATGCCTTCCAAAAACTACACGCATGGTAAGAAGATATATAAAAAAAAAACAACAACATGCTGTTCCAATGAGCTCACTGGCTGGCTCAAAGCCCCACCCCTACCACACACACACACACACACCATAGCTCAGCCACCCCCCACACCGTCAAATCCTCACCACCACCACCCTGGCACCCACCCCCTTAACCCTGCTCTGGAGGTCCTCCTCCTCTCTCTCTCCCCCTCCCTCCCTCTACCTCTCCTTTCGGACTGGGCTGTGAAAGTAGGCAGGGAGGTGCGATGTCTATGAGAAACTGAGGCAACATTCATACTGGTTCCAGACTGGACACCCCCTCTACCCCCACCCCCAACCCAGCTGCACCCCGCCCCGCCACCACCCCTCCCTGACAAAAGGCACCTTTATTCATCCCTGAGCCGACGTGAGCCCATTTACTCCGTGCACACTCACACACACAAACCGACACACATGCACACCAACGTGTGTGTGTGTGAGTGTGTATGGGTGTGCATGCAGCCACTCTATGCACAACCCTGTGGAAAACTTCCCTGCGAGGATGGTGAATGCTCATTCAATGTGAACACACGCTTACTTCAACAACAAACACACACACACACACACACACACACACACACACACACACACACACACACACACACACACACACACACACACACACACACACACACACACACACACACACACACACACACAAAACAAAAAAGGTACAAATATAATTTTATGAACTTGGGTGGAAAATAAGCTGAAAAGAGCCTTGTGAGGACTTAAAGACCAATGATGGTTTTCATGAACTAAAGGACCTCAAACAACCGGCCTCTTTAAAGTGCTGCGGCCAATGGCCCAATCACTATTAACCAAGATCCACCCCGTACCCCACATATGCCCCCCTTACAAGAGAACATATTCCAGTACTGTTCCACCCTCAGCACCCAGTGACAACATTCAGAGATGTGAAGTTGTTACTGTGTGCTTGTATCCAAACCACGCCACTGCTGGAAAAACAACCAACAAGAAAACATCTCAACGACCGCCGTTTTCCATACTTCTAGTTCCTCTCCGCCCATACCTTTCCAAGAAACAGTGCTATGCAGCGCCACTGTTAAAATGGCAAGTAGCCTGGCACCAGGAAAGGGATGTGTGCGTGTGTGTGTGTGTGTGTGTGTGTGTGTGTGTGTGTGTGTGTGTGTGTGTGTGTGTGTGTGTGTGTATTAGATGCCAGATTCACTCCACGATGCAATTTCCCCAAACACGTTGTGACTGGGGCCTCATTCGGGTGGCTTTTATCATGGAAACTCTAAACAGGGGGATGGAGGGGAAACCGGCCTAGGGAACACAGGGCTGGGAGAGGGTTGGTGGGGGCAGTAGTAACACAGTGGGGATAAAGTGTGGGACTGCAGGCACCAAACGTTGAGTGTGTATTTGAAGGTATTGCACTGGAGCACCCCTCAACTCGACAGGCAATCTTCAGCCCCTGGGTGGCCCCACTCTTCTGTTTCATTTTTTGGACTAATTGTGACTAAAAAAGGTAAAAGGAGAATATAATGGTATAAAGATGACATCATCGCACACGGCCCGACCCTCCGGAGGCTTCCGCATTGGCTTCCAGATGGAAGGAGAATGAGATAGGGGAAGAAAATTGCAGGAGAGAAAAGGGGAGAGCGAGGGGGAGAGGGAGATGGGCGAGAGAAAAAGGTAATAAAAGAAAGCAACATGGTGGCCAAAAGAAAAGTACAGTATGGTGGTGAAGTATTTGGCAAAAGAAAAAAAAGACAAGACAATTCAACTCACCATACATGATTTCTGCATGATATGGCAAATAATTGTTAAAGCCGTCCTGAAAAGGTGTTAAAATAGCCCAAAGAAAATGCACAGCTCTAACATCATTATGCCAATATCCTGAACAAACTCTCAGAAAGCTAATGTGTACAACGTCCAGGAGAACTATAGTTGTATTTACTCTCAATTAAAAATCCATGGTAAATCCTTCATACAACAGTCTAGTTTATTATTAGTTCTTCCCTCAGTCAAATTATTTATTAATATTTATTGTAATGTATCCGTTTTAATCTAGTTAACGCACACATGACTGATGTGTTTGTTTGTTCAGGTTTATCTGTATATGCTTTTTTCCCCCAGAGGCCAAAAAGTGTATATGTTCTGCTGTGTGGAACAGAGAGCATGTGTTTGACTGAAACATGAACATTGACATGAAACCTGTGTGTGTGTGTGTGTGTGTGTGTGTGTGTGTGTGTGTGTGTGTGTGTGTGTGTGTGTGTGTGTGTGTGTGTGTGTGTGTGTGTGTGTGTGTGTGTGTGTGTGTGTGTGTGTGTGTGTGTGTGTGTGTGTGTGTGTGTTGAGACACAGGACCATTTCAGGTGGTGCTGCTGTTAAGGACCCCTGTTTCACAAAGAAGGGACAGAGGCCCCCCAGAAGAAGGAGGCACACTGTGCGTGTCTGTGTGGTAGATAAATGTTGATTTTAGAGAGACATATGGAGAGTGGTCTACCTCTATCCTCTATGTATAGAGGGAAGACCGTTAATTAGTCAAAATATAGCCAATAAAAGTCATTTTGATTAAATAAAAATAAAGAAGAGGGAAATAAATAGAAATGTTGAAAAGGGAGCAATACAAAGAAAAGGTGACTTTTGGTCTCAAAAGGGGGTTTATGGGGGTGAGCCGGAAAGAGCAGTTAATGATTGCGGGACTGCTTTCTCCTGGGTTACTAACGAGCTGCAATTACCAAAGGCAAGCCAGTGTGTGAGTGTGCACATGTATGTGTACGTGCGCACACACACAACCCAACGCACACACACACCAAAAACAACTTTGACCGGGACACCCTTACAATGCAGGCAGGCCTGTATTTCTTTCCATGAGGATTTTTTTTTTAAAAACCATACACACATTCACATGCACGCGTGCCTGCATGGTCACTTCACGGTAGCCTTAGCCAGCATTTACTTTATACAATTATTTATAGTTTATGGCTATGTGTGAGGGTATCGATGTGTGTGTGAGGGTATCAATGTGTGTGTGTGTCCACAACAGTGTTACCAAACAGCCTACGTGGAGTACAGACGGCAACCCGCTCATCGTCCCGCACTGGACCAGAAATGTGCCACCTGACCTCCACATTACAGCTCTGTGAGCACATCTGAACACACACACACGGTGACAACCCTACACCCCATATAACCACATAAGAGGAGAGTGCCATACAGAAGATGTGAAGCGGCTCTGGGTCCCTTCCATCACCTTGTGTTTGTGTGTAGATGTTCATAAGCAAAAGGAATGAATGGTGTATGTTTGCGCGCAATGTTTACTTTTGTTTGTGAACCCCCTCTTGTTAAACCTGCAAATGTGCATGTGTGGCATGCTTATCTCGTTCACATGAGGCTGAGCCATAAATAGCCGTCCCTATCAACAGAGAAGGGGGCATTCCAGAAAACGTCACCAGGAAGGAGAGGGCCAGGCTGGGCTGCTGGCTCCTCTCAGCCAGGGTCAGTGAGGGCAGGGGGAGAGGGAGTGAGAAAGAGAGTGAGAAAGAGAGAGAGAGACAGATCCTACCCCGATTTCACATCTGAAGTCATTCATCAAAATGTGTATAGAGTCCCTCGAAATACAAGCTTTAGGGGCAGACATGGAGATAAGCTTGGGGTGGGTGGGTGGAACAGACAGACGGGACAGATATAGATGGATGACTGGGGAATAGGTGGCCGGAGGCTATTGTCGGGTCCACTGTGGAGGTGGGAGTTATTTTGATAGGTTGGTTAGAGGAACCAGGTCCACGCTCTTATTTCAAGTTGCAATCTCAAAGATCCCCGTTCGTTCTCCTTGGCGGTACCTATAGCGGAAAAAAACAGTATGCAGCTACACACACAATGAGTGTAAGAGCGAGTTTGTTGTGTCTGCCATACCCTCTCTGGCGTACCAACCACTGCTGGGTGATGGAGAACGCGTCATTCACTGCACCGCTTGTGATTCTAATGCGTGGTGGGAAAGTCGCCACAAACACCTGGTTCTGAATACGCATAATACTGAAATGCAAGGGCTTTCAACCGTGGGCCATAGGCTCAATCCACATTGTGTTAACTCATTTGGCGATAGTGACTTTACTGAGATTTATTTTCATGAAAGTCTTTGGAGCTCTATGAGATCGTCACTTTAGGGTAAGCAGAAGTTTGGACAGAGCCAGGGGGTTTCTCAAACACACACACACACACACACACACACACACACACACACACACACACACACACACACACACACACACACACACACACACACACACACACACACACACACACACACACACACACACACACACACACACACACACACACACACACACACACACACACACTGGAGGCAGGGAGTGGTCCATTTTTATAATGGGAGTGCTTGAACATGGTTGATTTTACTAATGGGCCGTGCTTGGGAACGCCCAGTTAAGAACCATCCGTTGTTTTCGTGCCATAAGACTTCTACTGTCTGGGTGAAATTTGACCTTGTCTGCTTTCCATAGAAAGGACGGCCACTGACCGGGAGATAGAGACAGAACAGGCAGCTCCTTGGAATAACTCCAATGTAAAAATAATAAAAAAGTGCCACTAAAACTCCTTCATCATGCCCTCTACAGTTGACTTCTTTGGACTTTAGCCAACACATCCACTACAACACATCTATTGCTTGAAAGCGATTATTATATATCAATGGCAGCACAATGAGACAGCCTCATCCTACATAGATCTGGATGAAGCGTAACGTGACATAATGGCTGCTGCTGCTGTTGTTGAGTTGCAGGTGAAAGACCTTTACAGCTCTCCAACGGGCTGCCTTCCCAAGTGACCATGGCAACAGGTGAGAAGGTAAAAGACAGTGAAACGCGGTCAAAAAGCACTGTATTTCATGGTATTAAAATGGACGACACCTGGGTCACAGTTGGATGAAAAGGAAAAAAAAAATGGGGAAAGGATCTAGGCTGTTATTTAAAATATATTATAAATATAACAAGCCAGTCCAAAGAGAACACATTACTAAATATCCCATTCAACAGAAACTGTGTTTTGGCAATTATTGGAAGATGATACGACAAATTCCCTTCAACTTGTATTCATTCACCTTACATGACTGGTAGCCATCCATTCATTAAATTGTTCCCAACTATTGACAAACGGGAGGGGTGGGGGGAGTGGGGGCTGGGTGTGTCGAGAGCCCATGGCCCAACTCACCTGGTAGAGGAAGCGCTGGCTGAACTGGTGCATGGCGCCCTGCAGCTGGCTGCGCTGGCTCTGCCACTGCTCATAGTTACGCACCGACTCTGCGGTGGGCCTCTGCCATGTGGTGGTCCGTGTGTTGTGGTCCACATAGTAGAAGCGACCCCGCTGGTCCACACGCTTCTCCCAGCTTTGCCGAGGAACCGAGAGAGAGAGAGAGAGAGAGAGAGAGAGAGAGAGAGAGAGAGAGAGAGAGAGAGAGAGAGAGAGAGAGAGAGAGAGAGAGAGAGAGAGAGAGAGAGAGAGAGAGAGAGAGAGAGAGAGAGAGAGAGAGAGAGAGAGAGAGAGAGAGAGAGAGAGAGAGAGAGAGAGACTACTACAAGTCACTGTTCGGTAGAGGTGTCATGTGGACATATGTGAATGATCTTTGCAGCTTTGTTTTGTGCAATCTGGATCCTATTCATTCGAACAACTCCAGCAGTACCCCAAACAGCGGCACACTTATTCACTTGACTCTCAAATAAATCTCAGCTCACTAGCTTTAAAAAGGTTGTCTTTGTTTGGCATTGCAAGCAACCAAGATGCCTATAAACAATATGTTTTTTTGTTCCAAGTGTAGAAATACAACTTAAGTAAGTGATGAACAAACAGATACATTTTTTATATATATATATATATGTGTCTGGGAAGTAGATGAAGAGGTTATCTCAAGAAACGTTTGAAAATATGGTCTGCAGAGCACTGCTTCTCCTCATAATGATGCTCCTATTTTCATATCTGTGAGTCACGGGTTTCAGAATTCCACAGAGAAAGCAGCGGAGACTCGCGACTGCTAGCCGAAACAATACTAAGGTCATCTATGCGGGGCCAAGAAGCACACACTCACACACGTCATTTGAATTCTCTCTCTCTCTCTCTCTCTCTCTCTCTCTCTCTCTCTCTCTCTCTCTCTCTCTCTCTCTCTCTCTCTCTCTCTCTCTCTCTCTCTCTCTCTCTCTCTCTCTCTCTCTCTCTCTCTCTCTCTCTCTCTCTCAGAACAGAGGGGAAAGGTGGATGGAGCAACAGAGAAGACGTAAACATTTCAGTTTGCTCTCCCTCTCTTGCTGGTACACACTCAGCAGGACATTTAATCCAGGATAATGAGTGGGGTTCTGTCCGCCAAACCATTTGAACGAGAAGTTGCTTTGCTCTATTCGGTCTCCTTAAGTTTCCCACAGTTTTTTTTGCGAATGAACCAAAGTGAAATGGACCACCTGGGAGTTTATTTCATTGGACAGTTTGGTTGATGACTGGAGGAAATTAACTTTAGGATTTTCAATATGGGTGTAGCTACCACATTTGTGATGAATACATTGAGTTGCTGTCTGGCAATATATCCTCCTGTGTTCTTTGGTCGCAAGACCACCAGAGAAAATGTAACTGCCAGATAAAAATATATCCACAGAGCTTTTATGTTCAAGAAGACAATGCCTATATGATTTGAATGAAACTGTACTCCCGATATGGTCCATGCATGCATTTGGCTCACATCTGCTGTTTCTCAATTTTGGCATGGGTCGTGTTCGCATCAACCAACTAACCACACCTTTGATCACTTGGAACTGGAAGGATTTACAATTACTACCGGCTCAAGGCATTATTTGATCCACACTAGGGTCTGAATGACATCATTCACACCAACACAATTGAATCAAACTAAAATGACCAAACGATCCCCAGGCAAAATAACCACAGAACTCCTGCCAGAGTTCTGGTAGGAAATTGATTTGTTCAGGGACTTGAATAATACACTCATCCCAGAGTGGTTGTACTCCAAATATTACGCTGTGCGGTTCTCTATCTAGACATTACCAAAAACCTAATTTCAACGCTAGCACTATAGCTTCCAAAAATGACGGCCAATTTGGGAGCAGTACTGTGGGAAAAAACAAAAACATTGTTTAATGTAAGGAAATTAGGCAGGCCTATGTGGGTTAATAGTCGTTTCGGTTGCTCAGAGCTCACAATAAAATACCTCATTTAGGGTCCAGGCTAGACAGAGAAAAAAAAGATCTATGATCAAAGTATTGGCTAGTTATTCTTTAAAAAAAGGCCAGCAGCTTTCACAGGAGACAGAAACAGCCTTTGAAAGGATGAGTCAGTGCCGCTTGGTTTTACACTGGAAAAGGTGTCTGGAACACGATCTGAGGCCAGGCCAACAGAGAGTAATGACCCTAAGCCTCTAAAGCCAGGTACCAAAAGAGAGAGAAAGAGGGAGCACAGAGAGAGACAGGGGGGAGGGGTTCCCCAGTTTGAAGAACCACCATCCAAACAAATGGTATTATTATTTTAGCTGGATATTATTTCATCTGTTATGTTAGCTGACCATTAGCGGATGACGGCTGTGGAGGGCCCTGGTTTGCAAGGCTGGGGTTAAATTTGATTGATATAGGTTCTGCCAATTTTATCGATGACTCAGACGGGAATGGGTCTGGAGCCACTGATATGGTGCTAAGAGACCCTTCCAGCATGACTGGAGCCATGTCCCAACATGGGTTGACCAGCCATGTCTCAGGATGGCTTCCATTAGTTGAGAGGGGGGGGAGCATCCATAAATACTACTCCTTTGCTTAACAGTTCCGTGTGTGTTTCTTTGTCCATGTGTGTTTCCGTGTATGTGTGTTTGTGTGTATATATAGAGAGGGAGCACTTAGCTAAGCACAAGGTTGCTAATTGATCCACTGAAAGGGGCAGGGGAGGCGAGCAGGGCTGCTGGGGGTTTGGCAGGGCTACGTATGTTCTTGTGTAGGGGCCGCATGCGAGCCTAAGAAAGGACCTTTGTTCTCGGGGGCCCCACAATTCACTCCTTCCCTCTCTGGAAAAAATGAAGATAGGCTGGGGGGTCGAGTGTGTATGAGTGAGCGTGCATGAGTGTGTGTGTGTCTGTGTGTAGCTGCTTTTTCCCCCCAAAAAACCCATCTCTCCCCTCACCCTCTTTAACATGGACCGGTGTGCGCACACACACAAATCAATAATAAGTGTGCCATAAAAGAGCTGGCTGTGGTCGTGTTGGTGATGCGGTCATTGATGCAGTGAGAGAACTGCATGGATATCCCCTAGGCTTTGCCCACCAGAATAACGTCAGCCTTGCTAATCACAGACACAGTAGTTAGGACCCAATTAGACTCACATACATGCAGTTTTTAGTTACTGTGTAGGTCGGTTAGAGTAACAGATTCCAGAATGTTGTTTAATCCAAACGGAAGGCATTTACAAACACGCTAAATAATTGAATCAATACATGGTTGCATACCCCAGGGGCAGTGGTCTTTCCCAGGTGGTGGTTTTGGTGTTGTGGTCGACGTAGTAAACCCTGCCATGAGGCAGCACCCTCTGTTCCCAGCTGGAGAGAGAAAAGAGAGAGAGAGGAAAGGAGAAGAGTAGGTAAAAGTGAGGAAAACAGGTAAAAAGACTTGAATCAGACAGTTTGTAAAATAGAAAAATTTATAAAATAAAAACAACCACAGTTCACACTCTATAAACCATACTGATCAAATCCAGCTGTTCACCTACAGACTGCACCTGATGACCCCAGGCTGCCCCACCCCCCACACTACTGCTGCCGCCCCACCCCGGAGCGCCTTACCCAGTCGGGAGAGAGTCGCTGACCAGCTGCTCCGTGGCGGCGCTTGCGGGAAGCTCGGCGCCCGAGGCTCCGGCCGGCCCGGGCTCCGTCGGAGGGGCGAGTATCGGGGCTTCCTGGGCCAGGGAGGGGCTGCTGCCGCTGCTGCTCCCCCCACTGGCCCCGGCGTTGGCTGGGGCCGGCAACCTGACGGACGGGGAGGACGGGGGAGGGGTGTGGCAGGCGGGGCCGGCACGGCCGTTCTCCAGCCCGTTGGCGGTCAGCTCCGCTTTGGCTTGGAGGAGAGGGTTGGAGGGAGGGGATTATAATGCGTGTAAAGATCTCCCTTCCGATCAAACGAGGGCGCTCCATATAGTGAGGTTCTCCTTGATGCCTCAGTGTGAATTAAAACAAAAGAAGTACAATGTGGATGGAAGAAGCTAGTACAGTGGTTTAAGGGACACTAAAGGTCCAACTGATTTTGGCATCCAACCACGGAGACTTAATTTGCAGTCCAGGCATGTTCAACTTGACGACCCGCTCACTGTCTGCTGGTTCTCCTGTTTGCTTATCTGTGCAGGGAGCCAGTTGGTGGAGCTGAGAGGGTAGTCAGCTGATGTGGTGCACCTGTGCAGGTTGGGCCTGCAGGTTTCATAAGGTGGACCACATCAGCCACTCTCGCGCTCTTCCCCCACAGGCAGGTTGGCATTGACTTAGTTTTGGTTGTGCCTTTTGGGCTTAGTCCTATGTCGTTTATCTTGTTTAGTTCTATGTTGTGTTTACACCCTACAAAATCCCCACAGCACACCTTCCGCTCATCCCCACACTACACTCACCACTGATTATACAGATAACATGTTATATTCTCATATTATTATCCTATTTCTAATAAATGTCTTACTCTATCCTTTAATCATGTGCAAACTGTAGAAAATACACGTGCTGGAGTGTAGGTAACTGGTGGACGGTGAGAGGTTGTTCAGTACCTGTGTTGCCTGCAGGGCTGCCGTGGGACACCTTGGAGGAGCGGGGCCTACCGGAAGGTGTTGACCCGGCAACGGGGCCAGGCTCTTCGCCCAGCTCCCCGTTAGTCATGGACACCCCTCCGGTTGGCCCCGGGGACCCGCCCTGGGACCCCCCCGCTGAGAGCCTGTTGCTTCTGTAGGATAGGGAGAAAACAAAGGAAACGACGGCAGGAGAATTATTTTTGTACGTATGTGTCTAAATACGGCCAAGAAAAACGTCTCACATACATGACAAAATAAAAGGGAGCAAGAGAGAGAGAGGGAAAGAGCCTAGACACAATAGCATGAGCTCCAGTTCCTCTGAAAATACACTCATACTTTCCGACGGCT
Source organism: Lota lota (assembly GCA_026745465.1). Lineage (NCBI taxonomy): Eukaryota > Metazoa > Chordata > Actinopteri > Gadiformes > Lotidae > Lota > Lota lota. The sequence goes on along the minus strand of JACYXH010000178.1, from coordinate 93,449 downwards.
AAATATAACACTACTTCTCAGACAAGAATATTTGTACAATGAAAACACAATTTTCATGACATTTACCCCCACGGCTGTGGAATGCTGTTGTGGGGGCATGGAGAGCTATCATTACCGAGCTGTGGGGGCGTCAATGTCAACTGTTTTATGAACTGAAATAAGGAGGCAGGGGACACTTGAGATACAGAGGGAAGGCTATACATGTGTACACACACACACACACACACACACACACACACACACACACACTGAATTAAATGATCATAAACATATGGCACTTAGAAGGCGATTGAGCTGACAAAAGCATCCACAGGCCCAGTTAGTTCCTCCCGGCCTCTTTTCAACCCCTCCCCACCATGTATCATTATGATATTGTCATGGTGGACTACCACTTTATCCAGACTTACTGTCAAGAGTTTGAAAGATGGGCTGCAAAATGGACATCGAATCAGCGATACTGAACCAGAGATCGAATAAAGAAACGCATCCTATCTATTGATGCTTGCTACCATGATGCCTAAAAGCAAATCAGCATGTTAGAACGGTTTTAGGGAACCACAAGCATTGTGTGTATTGCTGAGATGTCCAACTGGAGACTAGACAGAGTTTGCATAGCCTTTCTGATAACAGCGCCGCTGTGTTTTATCACTGTACTGATCAATGCTCCCTTCGGATTCAGAAACTCCACCAGCTGGTGTGAGTGGGTGAGTGAGGGTGCTAAGCCTTTGTAAACGTGTGTATGAAGGCTCATTTTTGTACTTGCCAGGCTGATTGAGTGTGGGCATACGTGTATGTGTGTAGTGCCCACACTTGGTGGCTGCCAAGTGTGTAAATGAATTGCCCAAAAGTATTTCTGAATGCCTGTGTATAGCGTTTTTTGACAAAAGGTAAATAAGTTGGTTTGAATACAAATGTAATATAATAATATAACATTATTATTGTGTGTGTCACACAAATTGTGTGTCTGTGTGGTGTGTGCGTGTGTTACCTGCTGCGGGGTACAGCTGTGGCGGGGGTCTCTTCACTTTGGGTTCTCCTCAGGTTGGGTCTGTCTGACTGCAGCATCTCTGCAGAGGCACACAAGAACAGCAGGAATTATTTCACCACAGGGTTATCAGCTCACACAGCAATTTTAAAGGGCTAACCATAATAGCACTGTGATGAAACCATGGAGACAGAACCAAACACAGGTTATTACAATTGGTGGTTTATTGGTTCAGTTGTCTTAAACTGTTGCTGGTTGAAGCTATTAGATATACCATCGATTCTACCAGTAACAAAAAGATCTAGTAGAGTCCAACGCTGGCACGGCAAACAGTCATACACCATGTATATCATGCTTACATCGTGTTCAGGGCCACTTAACCAACTAAGGAGAGCAAAAATAAAACTTCCCAAAACGAACAAAAGCTAATGTTTTTACAATGGTAACACAGTTGTTATGGGAAACACTGCAAACTGGTTTGCTATCTCGTGCTGAGGCTGGGAATAATATCTGCAGTGAAATTAATAAAGTCCTATACAGAGCTCAGAAGAGATGGCACAAAGATAAAATAGTCTGTAGTGACGCAGTGACTTGAAGGTCCTATTATTTTTAAAGCCGTAAAACTGTTAATAATGAAAGCCATACTGTATAGACTCAAAATCCATGTGGCAATGAAAGTTAAGCTGGTGGTTTAATAGAGACCATTCATCCCTGTAAATAGCGTATGGCCTGTGCTGCGGCTGTGTGTGTATGACTGTATATACGGTTGTGTGTGAGCACGAATATAAGGGTGTGTGCGTATACATGTGTAGGAATATAGGGCTTGTGTGTGCGTACAAATATAGGTGTGTGTGCTTGCATGTCTGTGCATGTGAGTTTTGGGGTATGTGTGTATGGAAATGTCTGAGTGCCTGGGTGTCTATTGCTGCGTGTATGTCTCTGTGCGTCTTACAGTATGTGGTCTCTGTGAGTGTGAGGGAATGTGTGACTGTCCGCTTGCTCCAAACCGCATCTGAAACCACAGCGCTATAGCATACTGTCATTATCACTCACAAATTCCCTTGCACTCCAATACACATCAGTAGGAGGGAAGGACGTGCTGTGTGTGTGTGTCTTTCCACTGTATGCTTGTGTGTGTCCAACATTCACACCTGGAACATGCCATCCTCAAAAGGACTTGGCTGTTTGCACAAATATCATATGGAAGGCAAATGTTCCCTCCCCCTCATTTCTCTCACACACACACACACACACATACATACACACACACACACACACACCTTTGTCACCGCTATGAAAGAGCTGCTTGTAAGTTACTCCAGTGGACACAGAAAAATAAACCGTGGCGTAGAGGAGAAATCATTGTGTCATAGCCCCCCCACACCCCTCAATGCAGCGCAGTCTCTACATGCCTGTGTCACATAGAGGAGAAGTGTGAATGTATGTATTTGTTTGTGCTATTTGTTTCTATTTTGTTTGCATATGGGGAACTTTGGTTTGGTTATACAAAGGGCTTTGTGCACCTTCCACACAGCAGTTCAGTTGGAGTGAGGAAGGTGCATTTGTGTCTAGATCTTACACATGCTCTCTTTTCTAATACCACGATGAATAAACAGCAATCATATGTTATCCACGTGTGTGTGTGTACACACATATGTATATATACACACACACACACACATAGAGAAACATAAATATAGGACTAGGACCTATATGTTTGTCAGTACTGCATCTTTGAGTGTGTCTACGTGTGTGGATTTGTGCAAACAAGGAAAGGTGTGTGTGTATAAGGTTTATGAGTTCACATTGACTGTGTGTGCTTGTTTGTGTGTCTAACATGTACAAGATGTGTTTGTACACGCTCACCGCCCTCAGCTCCTGGACTCCTCCACCTTTTCTCACAAATGTTGGTTTATAGCGCTCTCTGTGTGTGTGTGTGTGTGTGTGTGTGTGTGTGTGTGTGTGTGTGTGTGTGTGTGTGTGTGTGTGTGTGTGTGTGTGTGTGTGTGTGTGTGTGTGTGTGTGTGTGTGTGTGTGTGTGTGTGTGTGTGTGTGCGTGTGCCAGGGGGAAATGAGTGCAACCTCCAAACTAACAGAGGTGCATTTAGTGCATGAACAGAGGGCCTTAACAGCGACGACACTCCAACCTTTATCCAATTCATACAGCTACCTCCCAACACACACACACTTTGAAATGTAAAACACAAGCACATGTGTCTGGGAGAAAATCAAGCAATAGATGAGTGTCCACGTACAGGACCATAATGCACACACACACACACACACACACACACACACACACACACACACACACACACACACACACACACACACACACACACACACACACACACACACACACACACACACACACACACACCCTCTGGCAAAACAGAGCTCAGAGGGTAACCTTGCGACCCCCCCCCGCCCCACCCCCTCCTCCCAGCTTGGTTCATACAGCTTCCTGAAGAGCACCCGCTCTTCCATGGCAGCAGTTACTGTTACAAACCCCCTCCCCTGCTTCAGCCTCACAGGGAACTGATTGTACTGGCAAACTGAAAGCAATGAAACCCAGTGGTGCCATTGTAAGAACTAAATTACACAAAAGCTCTCACAAACGTCTTCCCAAACGTCATCCTGTGTCTATATTTGGGAGTCTGTGAGCAAACTTCTTCCCATAAGCTAGACATATGACTCACACATACAAAACACTGCAACGTACATGCAGAAACATAGAGACACAAACTATATACTCAAAGGCATGCCATTGCAACTTATGATTATAGTTTATGATTACATTAAAGCCAGTAGATTAATTTGTTTGTTTCCTCAGCTATATATATATATATATATATATATAATGTGAATCAATATTAACAAGGAGGTAAATATTGAGTGCTCTAGGAGTTTGCAAGAAGTTATTTAAAATGCTGGAAATTCAGCAACATCTTTGCAGTTCATTGGAATTATATTCTGAAGTATGGGGTATATGCAGCATCTCTGTACCCAACCCATTCAACTTAGAGGCAGTGCTATAAAAGCAATATAAGCCTTCTCTGTCACAACCACACACACACACACACACACACACACACACACACACACACACTTACCCCTGTTCACATATTCTCAACACGAACAAAGACACACATTTATGCAGCAATGTGTGTACCCCCACACTGACCAACATATCCATACACCACACCGGAGCAGAAATGCTGGGACCCTGGAGGGGTTTGGGACTCCGGATCCAAACCCATAAAACCCAGCCGGACGACGTGATTGGATTCAAGAGTGCGCCCATGTTCCTGTGGGCTGCCATGGGCGAGCAGGAAAGTTAACAGTCAAGAGAAGGGCTTAGATCCATTGAGAGAGAGAGGGAGGGAGGGAGGGAGGGAGGGAGGGATAGAGGAGGGGGGCTGATTGAACCCATGTTTAGTTGACCCCTTGGGTTAATAAATAAATACTGCTTTGGAAGACTGCTGTGCATCTAGAGGCATAGGTATGGTAACGAAAAATAAAATGACCACTGCAGGAAAATACAACTGAGGCTGACTTTGCGTACATTTCTTTTTAACATTAGAGAAGGCTAGGTACGAGTCCTTGTGTTGGCGGGTGGTGTTTTAGTTTGTTAACACAACGGTGGGAATTCTGACGCCACGGTGAAGCACTTTAAGCAACACGAAGTGCGCTTGAAGTCAGTGGCGACTCATTTTGAGGCCCCGCGGCATAAACCCCTCCGACATGGCACGGACAACTCTGGATCCGCGGTGAACCCTACAGAACCTCAGGGAGTGGAGAGATGGGGTGGGTGGGGAGGGGAGTCCCAATACGCTTACTGGGTGCAGAGTGTGGGCCTACATGGATATCCACACAGAAATGTCTTGCTGCGCACTCTGGTCTGTGCGAACAGTGTAGCGCTGGTACATCAGATACAGTATAGTGGAGACATTTAAGAGAGGGACGAGGGACGAGAGGGAAGGCGAAACAGCTTCGTAAGTGGCCTAATTCGTCTTAATAATAATCTTGGTTTTTGCTGGAGACTGAGTGAAGGTGTGTGTGTGTGTGTGTCCCAGTTTGAGAGCGTTTCATGCCATTAGTCTCCGCCTTGGCTGTGAAGTGAATTCATTAAAATTTCTGAATATCCTCTTTGCTTTACCCCAGCACAAGTCTTTACCTGTGTCTCTGTGAGCATGCCTTTGCATATAACTTCTGTACATGTGTTTGTGTGTACGTATATATGCGTATTTTAGTTTATGCGTGGGTGTACATATATCCGTGCGTGTGTGCGCGTGCAAGTATTCAGTAAAGAAAAGGCGGGACTCACTGTCTGTTGCCATGCTGCCATTGGGCAGGGAGCCCAGATCAACAACCAGGCCGTCCAGACACACGGTGAGCTCGCCTCCTGCTACAACTGAGCCTTTGTTCTCCGTCTGCAGCACCAGACTCAGCTGCACATTCTCCACTGGAAGGGGGGGGGGGGGGCATGAAACAGTGACAAGAGAGACACACACACACATAGTAAGTGCAATATATAAACTGAAGGGATTTTGGAGAGAGTTTTCATTAAAACAACTTATTCAATAATCAATAATACCAAACATTTCAAGTATTAATCATAGGGTCATTACCATAAGTTGCAGCAATCTCAATTCAAATTAAAATGTTCCAATAAAGTAAGCCAATAACCACCCAATCAAAGAGCAAGAGATCAGCTGTCCTTTGTTTTGTTTATTTTAATAACCAATCAAAAGTGTTAATGTAGCCTAATAAGCATCAGCATTCCCTATGCTCAGATCAACCCCTTACCTACATATACATAAGGAACGCTCCACATTTACAACGCCACAAAAAAACAACAACGCTTTCTTCGACCAGAAACAAGTCTATTTACAACCGCCCAGACAACCCACACACACATCGCTGCGTACAGCTCCTGGGTGTAACCAAGCCAATGTGGGATGTCTGTGTGACTTTTAGGCACCAGGAAAGCTGTGCATTAAGTGGTGTTAAAGAATTGCAGGCTGTAAGCAGAGGCCTGGCACAAAAATAAAGCGTTGATTTATAAATGCAAAAAGAAAATGTCTTATTAAGTAAACAAAACCAATTTGTGCTCAACTTTTACAAATATATCACTCAAACAGCCTAACAACAAGCCGAGCCCTGAACAGATGAAAACGTTATCTGGACTGGGGTCAGATGGAAAAGTAGTTGATAGGGATGTTCAGGATTAGTCTAATAATCGACTAGCGTTGCTGCTATTGCTAGGCTGCAATAGAAAGAATAGTCTGTCAGAGAAAAGGATTTCTCCTAAGATTTGAATCTCAGCCAGCCATACATTGAATTACATAATTCACTTAATAACAGAATTAACTATCATTAAACAACAACATCTAATCATTTATCTAATAAGGCTATTTCATAAGATCTGGTTCACAATTCTCCAGGCCGCTCTCCACCCCAGTCAGTGAGTGGATTGATAAATAAATCGAAACAACGGTGTTCGTGGTTATCATGTTTTGACAGACGAGTTATTTCAGATTATTATTTAAAAGTTAAACTTACAAAGCTAGACAACGGCTCATAACTGTTGAGTCCCCCAACAACAATTTAACTTGTGCAATCTGGAACACATTCGCTACAGGAGAGCAGACTGCAATGATGCATGTCGGAAATGCTTTTCAGCCTAATTTAAAATAGGACTTTGTTATGAAAATATGATATTAAGCATTTGAAATGGTTCTTATAATCATATAATAATTGTCGATATCTTTTTTTAAGACTAGTCATTTTCAAAATGTCCCGTTAACTGTCAGGGAGATTAGTCATGAGGAACATCACTAGGAGTTAACTAGTGTCATTTCTTGCTTAACACCAGTACATATTTCGAAAAAAAAAGAATGCAAAAGAATGAAAGTAATGAAGGAGTCCTGGGGATGTTTGAAAGATAAAGGGTTCAAGGTCAGAGAGTGAAAGTGTGTGCGTAGGGCCTTACTTTTGCCATGGTGGGTGCGCAGTGTGTCCAGTAGGTCTATGGTGGCGCTGCCCAGTAGCTCCTTCCTCAGTGTGTGACAGCTCCACAGCTTCAGGTCCAGGCGACTCTGAGGGGTCACGTTGCTACGCAGCGCAAATAACAAACACCAGTCAGAGAGAAAATGTAAAAATGCCATTGACATTTTATTGTGTAACACACCAAACCACTACTAAAACATTATTATTATGAATTTTAATTTAATATGTTAATGTTTTCACACATTGTACAGACTGATTCCTACTTGAAATAAAGACTACATCATACTGAATATAACAATTATAATATTATATAATGTATATTGACTACAGCATATACTAAATATTTATATTACATTATATTTATACATTTACTTTTTTATTTAACAAGTCCACGGTTTTGCCATGTTTTCTATCGGTTGCTTACAGGGTGAGGTCCTCGTTCCACTGGAGCTCCAGGTGTCCGCTGCGTTTGCCTGTCTTCTTTGTCTCGCTGGACAGGCCGTCGGCAGTCACCTCCACGAAGGAGCTGAGCCGCGAACTACGGCTGGGCAGCTTGGGGGACTGCGGCTTGGCCGAGACCACTGTGGAAGGGAAGAGAGTCAACACACATTCATATACACATACACATTATAAACACACACACACACACACACACACACACACAAGTATATATATCTACACACACACACACACACACACACACACACACACACACACACACACACACACACACACACACATATACATATATATGTAGACACACACGATTAATTGCTAAGTATAATAAAAGAATAATGATATCTTGTCCAATACAAAGACATTTTATTATCAGTAGCTTTGAAAATAGTAGTTAAACGAGGAGCACGTAAAACATGTATATGGCCATGTTTGACTGTTTACAATCTCTGTGTAGCCAGACTGTAACGATCCACTGGATGCCTTTGTCTTCATATTATATTAGACAGCACGTTCAATGATGGGGATATAAGAGTGAACAGGTAATGGTCACATCGCCCCCTAGCTGAGATTAGAAAAATATCAGTTGAACCTCGATTTTTCCTTAAGGGATTGTTTAGGAACATGTAGAGACTATTGTAGACACATGGCATCAACAAAAGACTAAAATTCCCTACATCCAGTATAGACGACAATTCAGAAAAAATAACAAATAAAGCAGTGTAATTCTCTAAATGTGTTAAATCAAGGGCAGAGACGTGGTGGATAACGTTGTGGTAAACATGTGCTTGACTGAGATCTGTGTAGTGCCGCTCCCATGTTCTCTCCCGGAGTAAAAAAAACCCTCCCTGAACTGAAGCACATACATATAAAGCCCATCTCACAGCCTTCTTGCTTCTTAAAAGTCTTGCTGCTGAAGACTTGAGGCACAGTGCCAAAGGTCCTAAAATCTTCCTTAGGCCTACGTCTTGTCTCGGTCAGCAATGAGTGGTTGGCAAACCTTTATCTCACAATTAAAAACTGAAATCTGCAATGTTGGAGCCCGTAAGATTTCTGTCAAACAGAACAACATGCAGTTCTATCGCAGGGAGGAATTGCATAAAATGGGTTGATGAAAATCTGGGAATTAAGCATCTACCGAGTTTATTGTAAATGCTCCTGATGTAATATAAATTCTTAAACCTAGTAATGAAGATGATGGAGAACAGCAATGACAAAATATCATTATGTCTATAAAGCAGTTGTTTTTCAAGTTTTTGGACGTACCAGACTTGTGACAACAAGTGCCAAACCACTGCAGACGTTCCCATTTGAGCAACTGAAGGTCGGGACTAAATGCAGTAAGTGACCCAGCAAGGTGTAATGCGACAACCAGTCCAATTCAATCAATGCGTAAAAACAAAAAACACATAGACCTTGATAGCAAATTCTTGGTCAACCAACTATGTGATAATTCTACGCTAAACTTGAAAACAAGGAAGTAGCTAAATCAGGAACGAAACACAATAAGATGACCCTCGTCAGCAACACCTTGAGTTTGTGCCTTTTTTTAGGAGTGGACTTTTATTGCTGTAATCATGGACTGGACCGAGTAATCACGTGCTTTTTGTGGCATTGGGTAATGATCTTGACAGCCTGCCAGACAAAGTCACCAGTTACATGTATTATTGTGTTGAGAGTTGTATACCTTGAAAACAGTTTTTCATAGTAATAAACCATGAGTGACAAAGCTGATGGATACAATTTATATGAAAATAGGCTAGATTTGTAAGCAGTTACTAAGAAAGAAAGTAAAAGGAGTTGCCTCAAACAAGGATGTAAATAAGAAGAACATTTGGAAGGAGAAGCATGATCGAACATTTAGATAAAAGGTTATATGAAATCTATGACTATGGGCCAGTAGTTCAAGTTTTCAGAGCTTTCCCGGATTAATCAAAATACTGCCAACTTGTTTAAGGCTTTGTGCATGAGAGTATCCTTTTTTCTGGCTCAGAGGTACCTGGAGATTGTCCATTGGTTTGTGTTAAAGAGGCCTGCCTTATACAATGAGAGCAGGCTCTGATGGGGCCATTCATTCCACTCCAAAGAAATACAACATCTGTGGACTGATCTTACGCCGCTTTTATTGGCAGAATAAGAAAGCAAATTTATCCTCTGTGATGACCTGGTGTACAAAGGCAATGCCATTTGATCACTGCGGATGATAGAAACTGGACCAAAATGCAGAATAAAAGGTGCATTCACTACAGTTTACCCTAGAACATTATACAAGGCTAAATTGAATGTCTACAACTTTCTAAAGCATGTTCAGAATAAAATCACTGATAGTTGGTTTCCTATTTTATCCCACCCATCTATCATGTCAATGTTAGCTTACAATAAAGTAGGAAAAGAAATAGAGCCCGGTCTCTTCATGCCTTCAGCGTTAATATGCTGTCCCAGTAACTTTAGCAGTGCACCTTTATTAGACTTGAGAGGAACAGGATGGATGGTTACCTTTCAAGGTCAGTTGAGACTTCTCAGTGGTCTGGGCACTGCCGGGTCTGGTCATGCTGGCAGCTGCCATTGCATCACAGCTCTTAAAAGAGCAGATACAAGAAGCACATGCACAGATACACAGATTAGCACTTGTCTTATGCATGTACTGACTTGCATACAGGCTAGCATATGTAAGCCTAAAAATATCATAAAAAGATAGGCTAACATATATTGTGTTGCAGTTCTCAAAAAGGAGCCACAATATATCAGTTAACTTGAGAGGAAATCATAACATATGTGAAACCATTTAATAGTTGTATGTGGCATCATAGAAAAATTTAATTCGGTCTTTAGAATATTGAAAACATCGCAGAGATGAAAATGTATACATTAGGATGAACATAAACGATGACCTCCTTGTATCTACAGTTTATTTATTTACATAGGCAGATCTTAAACGAGTGAAATATTAAAGAAGACGGAACCAGTCAGAATACCTACATTAGCGAATACTAATTCGCCGTTAACATGTATGTGACAGATGTTTGGAGACTGTATCTGAATCATTGCCATACCCTTCAAAATGAAGTCACGAATCACAAAGGCAGACGCAAACAAATCGTTAAATGAATATGGTAACCCTTTTGAAAGGGTTGTCGTACTGCAGACAATTCTATATTTTAAGTGAATCTACCAAAACAAAAGGCACATCCAATCACAACCTATGTCAACAAGCTCACTGGCTTAGCAGCATCATTTGCGCAATATAAGAGGTGCGTAATATATTCCACGATCTATTAAATGTTTCTGTATGCGTCTTCATTTTTATTGTCTCCATATTTAAATAACGTTTCCTGCGTACTCACTACAAACATGGATGATGATCAAGGCATTTAACCTTTTTTGCTACAGATAAAGCTAGCCGTTAGCCAGCTGCCTACTGGGGTTCTGACAAAAGAACACAATGATAAAACCTAACACTAGCGATAGCCAAGAAATATGAACATGTCAACAATTGTACGTTACATCAGCGAAAATATGACATCTATTGACACTGACAACGAGGACTATGTTCTTTTTCTCGTACCTTTTTTAGCTGTAAGCCGCTGATGTCGCTAGTTAACTTTCATTTCCGCCTCAATGACAATACCACGTGATACAGGGTACTCTATGGCGCAATGGATCATGGATAACATCAACAATAAAACAACAGACCGTGGCCATAACAAAGACAATTTAATAACATAACACAGACTAAACAAACCAATTTATGAATTCAACTGTAGTTAGATTGTCAGGGCCGTTTTCATTAAATTGAAATGATCTCAAAATGTAAAAATGTAATAAAATATACTTTATGTAATACATTAATATGGCAGTACAATAATCAAGACATGATGAACTAACCAACGTTAACATGCGTCTATGCGTTAACTACACGTCTATGTGTGAACTTGTTTGGCCATTAAAGTACACTTCTGAAATGTCCTAATGATTATGTATGAGACTCGTTAGATGATTAAACTAATTAAAATAGTATTAAATTTGTAATATAATACAAATATAATGTATTGTAATATTTGCATGTGATCGCAAATAAACAAAGCAGAAGCTTTATTTTCCATGTCTGACTCATGCGTTAAATTTTTCAAACAAACAACCTGTCCTGCAGTTTAGTGTAACCTTTTTTGCATCTTCATTGCCTTCATGGCTGCTCAATTCCTTCACCCTTATAGAATGGGTGCAATAGTTGCTCAGTCTTGCTGTAAGTTAAAACGTATTAAAAAAAACGTGGAAAAAGATGCCGAAAGGAAGACTTCAGATCCACACATCCACACACACAGACACACGATAATCAGCAGTCAGGATGGTGTTATTACTGCGCTGAACGAGGATGATGATGGCGAGAGCTGCTGTTGGTGGTGATGATGAAGGCCAAGTAGTGGTCGTGAAAGTACATGGTCACTGCCAGGGGAGGACCCAGCAGCAGACACAGCCACACCAGGCCGTTGCCATAGTTACCCTGGAAATATCGTCCGAGGAAAACAGTGACCAGAAGCTAGAAGTGGAGACAATGCATTAATGGCTGATGCTGCCGGTGATCCCATGGCTGAAACATTCTAGTTATTTACAACGCAAACAATAGACAAATATGCATAATATTTGCACAATAACCTCACTTCCTCATTCATATTTTTCAAAAAGTTTCTTTTAAATATCAATCACAATTCACAATCATCATTTCTTTGGAGAAGTAGGCTTAACATTCCCATCTCATGGCATTTACACATCCATTTCACATTCCTATGAAAACAGAAAGCTATGTTGCTCTCACCTCAAATACCATCATGAGAAAGATCCACATTCGACAGCTGTGTAGAGGTAGCGCAATCACATACTGTAAAAACAAAAACAAAGGCACTTCATCTATTCATTCAATTTCCTGTTGCATATTAATGCCCGATGAAAAAAGAATGAAGATTCTTAGCAGGATGCTGTCCATGTATGGACATTTGTTGGTTCTAGTCAAATATGTGTGTGGAGCAGATGAAGCGGGGATGTACCTCACAGAGAACGGCAGACAGCAGGAATACAATTAACTCTGCCTGCCAGGGGCATACATTTCCCTCCACCAGCCGTGTGTACATATGTCTTGATGCATAAGAAGAAACAACATTGTAATCAATATTGAATATATCCTAATTAAATTATTATTATTATTATTATAAATAGAATTGAATGCTAGTTAAACAATAACCTAGTTCCCTGTGTACCTGTGGCACCATTTCTGAAAGGGAATGTTCCAGTTCCTCCAGAAGGTTATCAGAGACGAAGCATTCCTGTACACATGACACTTGAGCCTTGATAACGTGCTACCTTACATGCTTAACAAAGATGCTGGAACAGTATACAAAGGGGATGCTGACTGACCACCAGTCTCCATAGAAATGGCGGTCCCCAAAGCGCAGGACCTCGGCACACAAGTTGAGGTAGGAATGACACAAGAAGAACAGCAGAAGCCACAGGAAATGGGTTGGGGCCTGTTTGGAGGAGGTATTAGTGTGTCACTGCTGTCAGCATTTTGGATTTTATAGCTCATAGTATTTTCTTCCATTTTAGTAATTTGTTTTATATTTTCTTATGTGGCTTTCCCAACATGGGGTCTTTAAAAACAACACATTTTTGGGTCAAACCATTATGCATCATCCACCATATATATATATATATATGCATATGAATTTGTATTTATTCTAACTGAAAAACTGATTGCTGTTAAATACATACACAACTGAAATTCCAAAACTCTTCCATATATACCACTCAGTAACTAATGGAAATAATGAATAATGAACACTAAAAAATACTTACCACAAGTCCAACCAAGTGCTCTACTCTCATTGTAAAGTCCATGGTCTATGTATGATAAAATATATGTTATTTAATTTAACTTGATATGATGTCATGAAACAATATATACTATAACCAGCAAGGTTATACTATAACAAGGTTACTGTTATCACTTACGGAGAAAGAGTTTTCTGACTTCTGGAAGATGGGCTCAATCCACTATGAGAGAACAACACCATTCAGGCAGAGCTGAGGCAGAGTAAACACTGTACGCGGTGTTACCAGCTAGCTAGTTATGCATTCAGGTAAGAACATACAATACAATCACTCAATAAGTGCCAATCAAGCATATAGACAGCCTACCTGCTGTACGATTCCAACCATGATCTGAATGAGAATCACCTGATGATATTTGGGTGTATGCGAAAAATGACATAGTTATCAATTCTATTTTAACAAGAAGAGAACACATTCAAACCAGATTGCCATAGTAGAATCATGAAGCAAATTATTATAATCACAACCACATCTGCACCAATCCAGCGGTGTCCATTTTATTTTAACAAGGATATGAGAAAATCCGAAGATATTCTCATTTATAAATGTATACAATTGGCAGAAACAGAGTCGTCTGTAGTGGTTTCTGGGCCTAGCTCACCATTTCCAGAAGCCTGAGCAGCAGATTACTGATGCAAACCTTGGGACTACGGGGAAAGTCCCTCTGGTAGCAAAGAGTGGGGGCCATCAGAAAGTAGTAAAGGTCTGAGGGATCAAGTTACTGTTATTCAGAAATTGTCCTTTTATTTTGAAAATGTATTTTTTTGCTATCGCTCTACTTAAATGTATAGAACATTGTTCTCTCGCCAAGGTTTATTCCCCAACTGTAAATCAGGCATCATGTTGTAAGCAACCGGCTTCACCTTTGAAAGTAAGATGTTCATCAGCTGTTCTTGGCGAGCATGATTCATTCTTCTCTTCTTCTGTAACCGTAAATAAATGTAAATTGTTGAAAGGTGATGAAGTGTCAACAGAGACTCTAGAAGTGAAGACTGAAGGTGTTAAATACATTACCCTGTCTGTACCATCGATTTGTTTCCTGATATGAATACAGCTTCAGGCCAAGCACAGTGTAGGACCACAGAGTGAAGAATGCACCTCCTAGTGGAGAAAAAAACAACAACCCATAGAGGCATTGATTAATTGGCATTATAATACCTTGTTAAAGCAACAAAAAAACAGAGCATGAATATGTTGATAGAAATCGACACAAAAAATATTAATATAAGATAAATCATATTATACAAGTTTATACAAAATACATTACATTTAAAAAGAAAAACCCCACATTATGTATTGTCAATATTAATAAGATCGATCACAAGATTCACATTTTCTTTAACATATGTTGCTTGGCCAAACTGAATAAATAAAAAGTTCAATATAAATATTATGTTTACCTGTTGATATTGTAGGGTGCAGCAGAATTGCAAGAGCAGAAACCATCATAAGTAGTCCGAGGTTTGCTAGATGTAAATGATGAGTATGGGTAGAGGACAATTCCCCCTGAAATGTTTTAATTTAATTGAATAAATTTGTTCTCTAAATAATAGCTATACAGCAAGACAAGCTTAGTTACCCTCTTTTGGGAATGTTCCAGAAGCAAAGCTGTTATAGCAAAAACGTTGGCACCTGGAAGAAATTGGCAGATGAGAATCAGAGTACCATTCATGTACCTACCAGGAGGCAAAATCTAAAATAAACCCTATTTTTGTCCACAGGTGCATCCATCTGCTTCTTTGCGTGTTTTTGTAGCATTGTACAATAATATATTAACCCCATTTTTTTCAATTAATCAAAATACGTTTGAAGCTCTGTGGAGCAAACAACATTTTATAAAATGTGCATTGTAACATTTTGGAGGACAAGAAAACTGATATTGAAAGTATTAAATCAGATTGAGCAACCTGACTCACCCAGGATAAGGTTGAAAGACGGCCAGTTGTAGTTATTTTCGGTCAGATGCTCCATGACCTTCTTCAAGTCTATCAAAAATCCATGTCTGACAAATAAGAGAAAATATTTAGCTTTTTAGCTGTATTGACATTTCTGTGTGTGTGTGTCAAAAATGTGTGTGTGTGTGTGTGTGTGTGTGTGTGTGTGTGTGTTTGTTTCTGGGTTGGAAGCAGTAGGCACGATGTTCAGGTTTAAATAATGGCTTTATTCACCTTACACCTTGCTGGTTGTAACTGCCGTTGTTAATGCTGTGAAGCGTTTTAAGCACTTCTAGTGTAACATGGGCCTTGTTACCAGACTGAAACCAGCATTTAAAGCCTAGCACTATGATATTCCTAACATCTGACATAGATATGGTAGACAGAGGTGGAAGACAAGTGCCTCTAGATGTAGGCTTTCTTTATGGTACATAAACCAGGTATTTAATACCAAACTGCTGCAGTTCCAGCCCCTAGCCAGCACCTCAGTGCTGATATTAGCCTAGAACATGTACATCAGCTCGCTGTAAGGCCCACATTTGCCCAAGAGAGGAACCAAGCAGCTAGATAGGTTTAGCTCCGAGTGAGCAGTCATAGACCGCCTGGCAGTGTGGAGAGAACATTTCCCCCCTTGTACCCTTAAATGTCTTATCATTTGTAAATCATTTTACATTTGAATTGATTCTAATAAATGGAATTGGTGCATTCAACAAAAAGTGTGTGTGTGTACCCACTGTATAAAGTTTTCCAGAAACAAGTGAGCATGAGTCAACACCTGTAAATCAGAGAACAATGTGTTTAAACCATAAATTAAACACAAACAAATTAAATAGGAAGGAATAAGGACAGTGAACAGAAGTTCCACTCATCTTCTTAGTGTAATATCAATAAATAAATTGCATAAGTCATTAAGAGTCAGTTAGTGAAAGGATGCGTCAAAATTGCCACCAGGAGGATGATGATCCAGTTGAGAATTCCTCTGTAAGCTGTGAAGCGGCTGCCAGAGCTCAGCAGGGAGTCGTGGAGGCGATGGCAGCTGGATAAAAACACCACAGACTGTCAGTGGGATGTGTTAACAAAAACAACACTTTCCACCCTCATTGCCAACACATATGATACCATTCTTAACACTGTCCTTCGAATCAAGGAGAAGAATTGATTAATTCAAGATTACCAATGTCCTTGCTTAACATGTACTTCTGCGTAAGAGCCAATAATTAGAATGATATAGGGCTTTATCTCGGCTACAATTGCTGTAGGGCTGGATATTGTCCAATGAACAATCAAACAAACAATAAACATGTGCCTTATTCAGCTAGCATCAGTTTACAGGTAGTCAAATTGTGATTAATATGATTTGGATTATTACTGTCCTTATTATTGCTGTTGGAAATTGTTATTCAAATTGTATCATTTTATCATAGGTAGGTCCTTCTCCAAACACGATTAATAACCCAAACGCAACTGAAAAGGTGAAATCTCCTTAATTGTCACAACTCCCCACATTAGCAGGGTGCAACTTACCACAGCATGGCTTCATTAGGATGCGGTTGTTCTGGGGGGGCAACATCAGGACCACAGGGAATTTGACAGATACCTGCTATCTCTTCTTCGTCAGAGAAAGAGGTGCACACAGAGAATCTCTTTCTGGCTGTAGTAGCCATTTGTCGGTCTGTATTTACGTTGCAGAACTAAACTAAAAGCCTATAACGTTACGTTAGTCTGCGCTGAACAGTGGACTTCTAACATAATTTCCATATTCTCAAAAAGGAGAATTGTATACAAAGCGGTCTTGCTTAGACAAAACATATGCATATTCAATTATACAGTCTATTAATTATACTATAATGTATTTAATTTTTGCTTCTTGACGCATTTTTATTTATTTATACAATAATGTATTATTTGGCTTCATAAAGCATTTCGGTCTTTAAACCCGTCGTTTAATCACAAATCGGATTTTGAAATATCCTGACTAAGACGACACCTAACCGTGGGCCAATATGTTTTGTTGAATGCAGCATAATGTCCTCTGTAATGGAGCATAAACCATTATCAAGCACTCCTTGGAATCGAGTGAGAGCTAGCTTTTCCTCTCCGCCTAGCATCACACCGGTCCAGGTTGGTCCCGCAGCAAAACGGCTCGTCCCAAACCAGAGCTAGCGCAGAGCAATTCGACCCGATAAAAGCATTGCTTTCAATGCATATTCTTATTCACTATCGTCTACTCGGCTGTTCACATGCTGTTTCAAGGCACTAATCACGGGCACGTGCAACGTTACGCCTCTATAAAAATGTAGCGTATATTTTCCAATATTTAACCGATCCTCTTAAGAACACTCTTTATAACTTTAATTTAATAACAATTACTCAGAAACGTATTATAAAACACATTTCACTTCTTATTTTATTACAAAAAAAGGCTCAAGAATGTTCCATCAAAAACGAGTTTGAAAGACTAGCAAATATCTACCTTAAACAGCAGGCTAAAAGAAAACCGTACTGTGGTTGATGAAGATTCATGAACATTATGAAAACACTGATTGCATTAATGAATGGCAAACACGCTGAAGAACAATAACTTCAGCAGCTTTAGTTTAGATCAATTTCAATTGGGGGGGGGGGGGGGGGGGGGGGGGGGAACAAAAAACTCAAGTGGTGATCCTTAAACGATAGCCTACACATTGTCAGTTGATGGTGAGGACATCACTCTGGATCTCGTGGCTCAACTGGGTCTGGAGGTCACTCAGTTTCTTCTTGAGCACTGCCAGTGCCGACATGACGATGGTCTCTGGTCGCAGTGAGCCACACGACTCCACGTTGTAATAGAACCTGCCAGATCACACGCATGCATTGAGAGATTTGTTGATAAACAATTTGTATTCAACATATACGCCAAATACAGACTGCATCAAATATGTTATGGTAAATTGGAAAAGCAAGTTCTCATTATTTGTTTTGCAAACATGAAGGAAGAAAAATTACCCCAAAAAACCTCAAACAGTAAGTATACAAAGCCCCATACCTTTCTGGCTTTCCATTAGGGTCGTATGGGGCTTGCACCTCATCCTCTTCAATTTCTGAATATTCACTCTTGGGCCTAGGAATCACACACCAAGCACGGCAGCCAGGTTAGAAAACAATCACGGAGGATTCATCGTCGGTCAAACACAAAACTCTGCTGTATTATCCAATCCTTAACACTCATCCCTCACAATCAGGGAAACAGAACAAAGCTTACCATTCTTCAGGTCTAGGGAACACCGTGTGCCGCAGTGCATTGTCTGGGTCGTACTCAAAGGACACCCCCGCCGTGGGGTTCCACTTGGCGTGCTCCTTGCCAAACCCCTTCTTGGCATAGGCTCTGAGTCGCAGCTCCTGGCCCTTACGAAGCTTCACTAGAAGAATGTCTGTGCAGGGTGTGCATTTTTGGGGAAACGATTATACAAAAGAGAAACATTAACTTGAAGTTCTCCGAAAACTGCACCGATAAGGAAATAACTGCAAAGATGTTGACCGCAGGAGGAAGGAAGGAGAGGGCCATACCATCCTGTTCAACGTAGTCATTTGGGTCATTGTCTCTGCTCCTCGAGGTCACCTGAAAAGTTTCATTAGTTAGTTAAGATAATTACATATCGGCCCATGGAGTATACCAATACAATGCAGAGTTCACTACTTTCCTGGTTACATGAGAAATGGGCTCAAGACGGATCAAATGAAGGAAGAGGCTATGCAGAAAGGCCTGGAAGTCATGCCCTTATTGCACCATTAGTATAAGGAACTCACTGGGATGACTCTAGGGTTGTTCGACAGGAGGTCCCGGGAGGTCACATGACGGGTCTGGTCCTCTGTACATCGGACATCCAGCGTCAGCTCAACAGAACACTCGGGGCAAAAATCATCGCAGATGCAGTCCTACAGAATTTTGTACAATATTTATATCCTGTCTATATTCTGCTAATTGTATCTGAATCACACAATTAAGATCAAGTGGCAGTGTAAGCCATTGTAAGAGGCTTGCAGTTTATCCAACAGAATAGTAATACTTGCCCTGGAGTATTGCATTTTCTCCACAATGTCATCACTGGTGAGTGGAATGAGCCCTGAAAACACATGACATGTTGGTACAATTATATTGAAAATGGTACAATATGTTGATATCAAATTATGTCACAGTACTTAATGGTACCTTTATAACAATAGTGACTGGCAGCCGTAAGACAAGCAAACACTTGTTCTTAAGAATACATACCGACTCTATGGGCAATGAACTCATCATGAAGTACAGATGAATTGGCATCTATCTGTATCCAGTCGATAGCTAAAATAAATAATGTAGGTCAGGATTCTGAGTTAATTTCAAAGACCGTGTCATTAAATAACAGAAAACGATGAAGGGGTCCCTTTACCTATCGTTGCAACCTCTGACATAAACACTCTCCGGATGGAATTTGCGACCCTGGGTGAGAAAGCAAACACATGTGTTGCTCATTAAAGTACGATAAGTGTAAGTTAAGTTGCCTATTTTAGCACGTTCACAAATATTTAAGTGTATGTATGTTTCTGAGTATAGCAAGTGGCGGTTGATATGAAGTAAAAACAATTATTCAAGTAGGAACGTTACCACAGGACTGCACAAGACACAATGGACGTGTGGTTGAATACTTACGCCAAATCAGTGTTCTCTATGACAAACTTCACATTTTCATCCGATAATTCTGTGATTTTCACAGTTGGCTGGTTAGCATACGGCATGTTTCAGTTAAAATAGCTTGGGATAAAGATGAAACTGTACCATGCAATTACTTCTTTCAACACTACCGCTTCGGTTTGGCTTGCAGGCCTAGCAAAACTATTTCCAGATCGCCGATTGGTCAGATGATGCATATTCAGAGAGTGATTGGACGAAGGCAGTGGTGGGTGGGTGGATATTTATTTAGCATCCGGGTCAACATTTTTGACGTCGGATTTCAAATTAAAGGTCTGCTATTTTATTGCACATTTTTGACAATATTTTGACACTTTAAAATACATTGAGGTGACTCCATAACGGATGTATGATGTAAATACCTACACAAAGCGGTGTTGAGCTACTGAATAGTTTAAAGAGTTCCAGAATGAATCAACAGTACATAATGCAGATCATTTTATACAAACAGAAAACAGCTTAATTGGGATGGAAGAGATCAAGCACTGGCAGGTGAAATAAGCTGATTCTGCAAATGAAAATAAACCATAATCTTGGGCCTTTGTGGACTTACTAATTAATTCAATTATTTTTGGGGAATAAACTGATAAGCCATTTGTTTGAGTATGGTGAAACTTGGGTTGACAGGATCCGTTAATATCATCGTCTCTGGTTCACTCCTGTGAGGTTCTTCAGCTGTGGGAAAGGGAGTACACCATTTTCCCAATTAAATTTAGTCAGAAACCTCATCATAATTCAAAGTAAAAAATTAAATACTTACTGTAAGTGCAGCTCCCATTAACCCTTGCACCACTGCTTCCCCTGTAGACTGCACCTGCAGAACATATTTAATCTTAAAGACAAAATCTAAAAGTATATAATTATGATGAAATGTTGTTTTGCATTTTTTGTAAATGACAGAGGATGTTTAAGAGTTATTTATTTAGCAGACTGGATAATGGATAACACTCCACCTGTTTGGCAGTGCCAGCCATGTTGATTACATCCTGAATGCGGTTTTCAAGGAAGGCCCAGGTATCCTGGAAGTCTGGGGAGGAGTCCTGAATCATCACCAGCTCTGTGGTATTAAATATGCCCGTCAGTGCTGCCCGTTTGGTGTACCAGTTCATCTACAAAAAAATAAACACAGCTATTATGATTTATGTGGCAAAATGACATCCTCAAAAAAGTCTAAAAAGAATGCTATCTGAGGATTTCAGACAAAACTGAAGATCTAAATTGACCTGGGAGGTGGCAGGTCAGATAATTTGGAGATGGCGAGGAAAGGAGAAGAGGGGGATTAGGGCCCGTAGTTATGAAGTGTCTCAAAATTATTTTTAATGAGTTATGAGCCTTCTTATGACCTTGTAATATTGATACCGTTTTAAGAGAGGCTTGATAACTATGGGCCTGCGACCCACTCACGTCTGTGGAGCGATCTCCAGCGTGGTACCAGATGTCATCAACCAGGGAGGACAGGTGCTTCAGGCTGTCAGGGATGTTGTGTGGAAGGAGCAGGATACTCATGGCCTAAATGGGACATTCCCAGTCATGGGGTCAAACAGCTGGCAACATATTTTGAGAAGACTCATGGTGTTTCAAATGGACAGTATTATTTTTTCAACTGAGATGCCTGAAATTCCCCTACAATTTGCCTATTGCTGACAACAGAATATGTTGGTGTCGATGGTGGAATATTGAATCAATAATTGTATTAAAGTCTCTAGCTTTAATTCTACCTACAAACACCTTCCTGAATATATATGAGGATGGGGTATATTCAACACAGGCACCTGGAATAGGCTGTTTCATTTCGTAAAGTAAATTCCCATTCATATTAAGATGCCATGTGTTTTCAATTTGACAATATACCTGAGGCCATGTTTCAATGTAGGGGATATGCATTCTCAATCTGGTCTCCACGGCATCCCTTAAAAACTCTGCAGTCTTCTTTTTTCTAAAACACAAAGTTGGCATGTAAAGAAATGTGTACTATTGATTAGAAAACAGGACAGCAATACTGGATAGCATTTTAAGCATGTAACGTGCACATACTCAGCCTGGCCTAGCTGGACCTGGTTATGCTGTTCAGCTAGGTTCTCAGTGAACTGTGTATTGCACTGCGTGATGAAGTGCAGGACCAATTCACCAGCCCCATTGTCAAACATACCAGTGGATGCGGAAGAGAGCCCAATAGTCTGAAACAGATGCAATAACAATAATTGAATATGTAAAATTTGTATTTGTTAATTTGACTAACTTAATAAAAGCACAAAGGGAGTGAGGGGCTTAACCATTGTGTTCACGAGACCCATGATTCCAGCATTTCAGATGCAGCAGGAATCCCGTGTTATTTTCCAAAACTGTAAACTTAAAAAGCATCTGGACAGACTTCTTACTTGTAAGCCATGACCTATCGTTTTACAGACTAAATAACTAAATACAATCTATAAATCTATCAAGGAACCTCATCACGACAACATCATTTTGGAATACCTACTGGCACGTGACGTAGCTACTCCTACGTCGTTGGAAAATGAGAGGTGGGGGGGGGGGGGGGTGTTCCGTTGTCTGCAATTTAACCTCACCGCTAGATGCCACAATCCTACACACTGCATTTTCAAGGTCACCCCATGGTATTGCACAATGTAGGATTTCTTTCAACAGACCTCTGCACCAGCTGCAATGGCCTCCATTGACCACCCATATAGTGGGACAAACTCAAGTGCAGCAGTTAGGATGCGAGTTTGAAGTTGTTCCTCCGTCTCATACTCTTCTTCCTGCTCCCCGCTTTGATCCTGGTAACTAAGCAACCATCAACAGCCAGTAGAGATTCAGCATTATTTATAGTAATGAGAGAAAATGTAACATAACATACTCTTTAGATAATATTCTAGCAATATGAGCACTGTAAACAACTTGGCAATGGAGAGTCCAATAAAAAGCTTGGTATTTTATATCTTAAAATTAGCTGTAGTGGCAAAATTGTAACTCTTAAGACTATGAATAATGGATAGGCCGGTGACAAGTTTGCGTTAACACCAGGGTGAAAGAGAATACTCATAGCAAGTATATCATGTTTTTCAAAAGGTGTTTATATTAATAAAATAATAACTAATTGATCATGCCAAGACATTTTCCACTAAAATGTTACAGTGGGAATGCAGCAGGAAACCCTAAAGGTTATCTTATCTACAGTAGCCTTAATTCTGAAACTTCTTTCGTGATGACCTTTTATTTCCATCTCATCCCTACCATAAACACAGTTTGACGCTGACCTAGTGTTGGGCCTGGATCCTTCCTCTGCTGCCGCCGAAGCCTGCTGGCAAGCCTCAGTTGTGTCCTGCTCAGAGTGGTAGTGTGCATGGCTGGATGTGGACGAGGAGCTGGTTGAAGACGTTTTGTCATATTTGGATTCGTCCTGCAGTCGAACGGCAGCACAGTGAAATCCTTTTCTCAGGTTGGCACACTGGGGATGGGTCGATGTTGGTGCAGCCAACACTTAAGTCAGAAAATAATGCAATCAGATCATATACATGGAAGGCAATTGAGGTTATTAAGACGAAGAATAGCAATCTCCTATAATTCTGTCAACCAGCATTAAGAAACACAGATAATAATAAAAAAGATTGTAAATATCCGTACGTAAACAACAGATTTACTTGGGAAGACAGAAACGCCCCCCACTTGTTGGAAGCCGTTTAATATTGTCAGTCAACAACGATTTCGAGTATGTACATAACAACCAAGATTCAATCAGAGTTTTCTTTCAGTTTGAATGAACGTTATGGCCAACTAGCTCGTGTTTTATTCTGCCCTTCATGATCACCTTTTCCTAAGTGTCAAGTGACATTGGTTAGGTAAGCGAACGTCAACATTTGTTCGGTTCGAACCACAAGTGCAACTCAAAAATAAAGTCGGCAAATGAATCAAGAGGAGTTACTTAAGCTTAAAACAAAATGCTTCTATATTACCGCTGCCAAGGGCCCGAAATGCCCTTACACTCCGTAAACCTCGTACTAGCGCCGCCATAACCAGCTGCAGCGGACTGTTTAGAGAAGCTTGTGACGATGGTATTAAGCGACCCGCCGCACGTTGGTCACGTCATTGTTGTGTGCAATAAAGACGACCTGGCGTCTTTTACTAAAGAATTTCTCATGTCCGCGGCGATCTGAATTGATTGAATATTAATACTTCAGAAGTAAAGGACATAATAAAGGTAAGGGTGTATTGAAGTCTGTATTACTCTTCATACTATTCAGGTGGTAATCGGAAATGTGTTGTGTATTTGCGGAGCAAGTGGTTTTCTGCGTCACGCTGTTCGAGGTTTATATGACTTTCACATATAACCGCGTATGTGCTCGTTACAATACAGGGACGAAAATGAGATCACATTGTATTTATTTATTCTTCCAAAGAACTCTCAGGCATTTAACTGAAATGTTTACCAAACAAATGTTCTACAAACACCCACTATATTATTTATTTGTATTATTCTAGCTGTGTGCTCCAATGTGCAGAGTCATGGTTAGGTTTGCAGCCATACCGTACGAGTTGGTCTTTTTACATTCTTATATTCGTATACCGTCGGGTGGTGATTTAAAATACTTTTCATATGTTTAGTGATTAGAACTATATTAGAGTTCAAACCAATACCTTTACTAAGAACATATATCTTTGTCTAACTACTTCTGCCACAATATGTATTCTAGATCATTTTTGCTGATATTTGTACTCTAGAAGCCTATGATGGACCTTGGCATCAAGGCAGGAGACAAGGTGCTCTTGGTGTGGAATCAGCCATCATCTCCTTTGGCCCTGAAAGAGCTGGCGGAGAGTGTGGGTACAGTCATTGGAACCGATGGCAAAGTATCAGTCGAGAACATGGAAATGCTGTTACTATGTGAGTGTTTTATTTTATATTACTATGCTATTATGTACTTTTTGGAGAGACACAGTCTGACTTATTCACACATAAATGTTTTTGGTATAATCTATTGTGCGACAGAAATATTTTACTTTGACAATGCAAAGGAACAAACCATATCATGAAACTTCTCAGGTAGCTGATGGCTGAAAGCTTTTATTCTTGTCTTTTTTCCCCACCAGCCTCCCATACACCTTCCTCCTATGACTGGGTCCTCTCCTGCCTTCTAACTGACAGCTCGTCGGTCCACAGCTCGGAAACACTGGCGGAAATGGCCCGAATTCTCAAGCCCGGCGGGAAGCTCGTTCTGGAGGAGCCGATCACAGGTGAGATCTACATATGATCAACCCATCCATCCCAGGGGAAAAGGAACTCGGCTCAGGGTTGAACACCCTAGCCACTAAAGAGTCTGCCAACTATCTTTGTTTCTTCTTTTTTATTTACCTTGCTCCCTGTCTCGTTTTCTCTTTACCGCAACCACTCTGTCTGTCTGTCTGTCACAGGAACTAATGGGCACAGTGTGAGGACTGCTGAGAAACTAACATCAGCCCTGAAGCTGTCAGGCTTGATGTCTGTTACAGAGGTCTGTGTCTTGAGTGTTAATCCTACTATCATTTTCATGAAGAAAAGACACATCGTAATTCTAGAACATTATACAAAAGAAACCCTTTCCCATGACTTTAGAATCCAAGGAAATGTCTTGATAATGCGATCAAGCTCCATAATTTATGAAAACCCCTCTCTGTGGTTCAAGAAGAAGATGGATGTTTTTCCATGCTATCAATGTTTCGTGGGACATGCAGCCATAGGTACATACAGACATAGGTTTTGTGACAAAGGTTGTGTTTTAAGGGCATTGAAGGCGCTATAACTAATACATATTATCACTTAATCAATTTAGCACATCATCATTATTCCATAGTGTCTACTTATTCTTTATACTTCTGTTTCTTGTCCAGATCAGTAAAGGAGAGCTGAGTCCAGACGCACTGAGCTCTCTAAGAAGCAGCACAGGCTACCAGGGCAACACACTGTCCAGGGCCCGCATGTCGGCCACCAAGCCAGACTTTGAAGTGGGCTCGTCGAGCCAGCTGAAACTCTCTTTTGGGAAGAAAACACCTAAGCCAGGTAGGTTTTTAAATGATACTTTCCATATTATTTTAGCTCATTTGTGTGTGTGTGTGTGTGCTATACTGCTCTATGTGGTTTAATAGGTGACTGGGCTATTGGGTAAACTGTGTTGTTTTATTAGCAGAGAAACCGGCCCTCGATCCCAATACTGCCAAGATGTGGACCCTCTCAGCCAATGACATGGATGATGAGGCTGTTGTAAGTACACTAGATCTGCTCCAAAGTCGTCAAAAGATAAAGAAATCATTTACTCGTACAATACACATATGTATGTTTGTGTATATATATCCTTCTTTTTTTCTCGGTCAAACTGTATAGGTATGTGTCTATGGGACACATATTGTATATGGGTCTGTGTCTATGGGACACATCCTGTGTATAGCTATGTGTCTAGCAGTGTACAAGAAGCCCTTCAAATCCTCAAAACAGCAATTATTCACACAAAGCTTCTATCGATGTAGCTCTTAATTACAGATACAATTTTAAGAGCTTTGAAGATAATAGAAGACCCCTAGTCTTGCCTGGAAACAGGTGGGCGGGGTCTCCAGTTGGCAGGGCCTCGGTCTGAGTTCAGAGCACTGGTCCTGACTCCTGACCAAGCATTTACTTGTGTTTAGGACTTGGTGGATTCTGACGCTCTGCTGGATGAGGACGATCTTAAGAAACCAGACCCCTCCTCCCTCCGAGCCCCTACTTGTGGAGCCGGGGCCAAAAAGAAGAAAGCCTGCAAAAACTGGTTAGAAAAACAAAAACCTTAAATACTGCAAAACAACACATCCCTCCCCCCCAGCTTTATTCATGAGATTCATGATTTACCGTAGCAGTTTAAATTTGCCATTAAATAGCCCCAATATAATGGTATTATTTGTATTTCGTTTTTCCTGTAAGATAACACACCACTTCCTCTTGAGAGCTAGAGTTCAGCAGTACAGAGCCATGCATACATGAATATGTAGGGGAATTAAACATGTGTATGTTTATGTGCAGCTCGTGCGGCTTGGCTGAGGAGTTGGAGCAGGAGACCAAAGGAGTGCAGAAGACCAACCTACCCAAGTCTGCCTGTGGAAGTGTACGTAGCATTGAGTTGACTCATTTAGCAGAGCCTTTTGGTAAAATATCAACAAAACCTACAGAACCTGGTGTTTCTGAAACAACAGTCCATTGTTGTTATTGTTGTGGTTGTTAAGGACTTGTGTTTTACCTGTGCCATGTTGAAAGTGTTGCTTTTGCCATCTCCATATTGACATCTTATGTATTGTTTTTCAGTGTTACCTGGGTGATGCGTTCCGCTGTGCTAGCTGCCCATACATGGGCATGCCAGCCTTCAAGCCAGGAGAGAAGATTGTGCTAGACAACAATACCCTGACAGATGCTTAAAGACACAGAACCATAGACAAGAAACACAGCACCCAACCCATTTCTGACATCTAGGTTACATTCCGCTACTTGGTAAATGGAAGCAATTTTGGTTTAGGGAGAAAACCTTTCACATGGATGGCTTTCTAATGGGCAAGTATTTTGTCACTTTTCCAATTCTAAGTTAATGACCAAGGATTTAAATCCAGTTCACTCACCCACTTACGCTCCACACTGAGTGTGGACGTGCCAGGGTGGGGTCAACCACAATAATGCATCTGGTCATGTGATCTGTTTGTTATTGAAGGATGTCAAGGTTTTATCATTTAGTTGTAAGCATCTGTGTCACTTTAATAAAAATCCTTTACAGATGGTGGTAACATACCATATCTCTTAATTAAGTTTATTGAATCCCAGCAAATTAATTACCTTAATAAGCGCACACAAATTGTAATTTTCAAGCTTCATGTATATTTATCTGTATAGATGCAAATGTTGGCAAAATAATAAATGCACTTGATTTGAGTTTTTATTGTACTGTAAAGCCAACAATTATTTTATAAATAAGGTAAAACTTTACAATAAGGGTACATTAACCATTAATTATTGTAGTAATAATGTATATATACCTTGGTTAACACCCTTAGTAAAGATTACTAGACCATTAATTAACTAAGTTTATGCTTATTACTTCATTAACGTATGTTAATAAATGGTTCATTAATGTACTGTTATTGTAAAGTGTTACCATAAATAACCATGATCGAATTTCAACATGACTTGACAGATTCTCCTATTCTTTCAGAATGGGTAGCCGTGAATACCCTCTAGTTAAGCAAAAATAACTAAAAATGAAAAATAAATCATTTAATGGTCAAGTAGACAGGACATTCACCTCAAACACTAGCAATATAAAAAAAAAAGAATATCCCACTTTCTTGGGATTTTCTATCTATAGAAACAATTCAGTTTGTCTTGTTGGTCTCTGTGTTGTATGCTGAACTCGCTATAATCCCAACACTAATCCCAGAATAAGCAGAAGCAAATCCACAAAATAAGGGTTGCCAGGTGAGCGTCTCCATTAAAAATATGGTTTGGACTTCTAGTTCTCATCTTCTGTGTCCGTGACTCCCTGATCACGGTGAATCCGAGGCAACGTTAAACTCCATCCTGATGTCTCCTGAGCTGGGTTCAAATGTGAAACTGTAAGACACTTTGCCGCCATCTTCCCCCAGGCTTTGTCGTGGCGACGGGAAAAAGTAGACGCCCTGTTTTCTGTGACGACTCCACTCGCAAGCACCCTGCCGGGACGGCAGACAGTATATCCATAAAAAGCTTCTATGCAGCCACTGTTATCAAATTCACAGTCGACGAAAGCAATAGTAAAAAGGAGAACGCAGATCAAAATAACTTAAAACATGAACTCTTGTCTAAACCAATAATAAAATCGTAGAAAAAGTGAGAGAGACAGGTTTGATTGCTGCTTACCTGCTCCACAACAGCTCCTGTCAGACCCATGCTGATGGTGACTTGATCGGTCAGCTGGTACTCCATCCATAGGGCAATGCCGTGGCAACAGCCACTCCTGGAAAGACAACCAGAATATAAGTGACGTAATGCGACAGTCAGTTTAGAATACGATATTATACATTTGATTGTACATAGATAATGTAAAACATATGGGAGACAAGTGGCCACTGAGATACAACTTTCGGAACTTGAAGACCATATAACAACTTGAATAATATAGCATTTACCACAACGCATATCCTAACTCTGTTAAGTTCAGTATATAATTGTGGGGTCCAAGCCTCCACGAGATCAAGTGTACCTCACAAAGGGGAAGAAGCCCTGAGCGTTGATTGGCTGCTGAGGGACACACTGCGTGAAGTCAAAGGTCATGACGGCAGTGGGCGGGGTCAAAGCGCGGCACGGGTACTCCCACAAGGGGTGGGGCTCCGCCTCACGAGACTCACGGAAATCCAGAGATCGCTGAAGGACAAGAGATTAAAAATAAATGGGAAATATTTAAAAAAACAGAACAAAGTAGGCAAGAAATGTGGAAAAAGGTATAATCCAATGAAAGAAAACAAATCGATTTGATTTCATAGAGGCAAGCAAATGACTTTGAGGGATGAGTTACCTGAACCATCTGGTCCATGGGCGACACGTCGAAGCCTTCGCATGTTCCACAAGGGGCTCGTATCCTCCAAAGATCCTACAGGGACAACAATAGAAAAAAAAAATATTATCTCCCCCGTCTGAATGATGATACTCCAAACTCCATGCATGGGGATACAGAAGGTAGTAATTCATCATAGGCACCTTACTGCTATACACAATAAGTAATAAGAAGGCAACTGTTTCCTTACTTGACGCATCTGCAAAATGGAATTTCTGAATGGACATTTATGAAATGAACATGCAGTCAATCTCCTCCCTTCGTAAAAACATCAAACTTGAACACTGTAAAGTCCTAATCGATAGGATAGAAGCATGCGGCCAATGAGCGCCTAGACCTACATGCACGTCGCTAATCAAACCAACACCCGCAGCTCGAAAGGGTCCAAGTGTCGCCTCACCTGGAACTCCACGGCGACGGCGTGGAGCGTGGCAGAGCGGGGCAGGATGGAGGCCCCCGGATGCAGGAGCTTGGCCAGCGCCGTCCGGCAGTACCAGAAGAACAGCGAGTGCCATGGCAACAGGCTGGTGCTGAAGTAAGGCTCCCCCATCAGGACGGAGATCTGGGGGGCGTCACAAGGTATGAGCATGTAACTGAAGACGCTGGATGAGGATGGATGTATGGGAGTTTAAGGTGCTGGGGGCAGGGTCAGGGGTCACCTGTTGTCCACCCAGGTCGTTACTGCTGAGCTGGTCGGCTCTGATCTCCAGGAGCTCGACGCCTCCTTTCATGGAGTTGGCCTCCAACACCTGCGGATCACAATGTATTAGTATGTATCACATTTTTGCTTATTGCCTTTTCCTTATTGGTGTACACATGACAAATATTAAGATGTCCATTGTTACGCTTTGTATGAATGGCATGCTATCTATACATAAAGATGGGTTGTGCATGTATGTATGTATGTATGTATATTTTACCTGTTCAATAACCCGTTTAGACATTCTAGAACTTTCCAGACCAAAGACCTGAATGAATGGACAGACAAAGGCAGCAAATATTGTTCATAGTTTATTTAGACAAGATATAATAAAAATGCTGGAACTATGAAACCACAAGTGTCTCACCTTCTTGGCCCCGAGCATGTGAGCAAAGACGGGCAGCAGGCTTCCATCGCTAACGCTCAGACAGACGCTGTCTGCATTCAAAACCTACACACCAAACAGAACCAGCATGATATACAATGGACAACAGCGTGGCATAGTGTGGTCACATTCAGCTAGCCCAGTCCCCCGCCACCACACCCCAGCTACATACGCTACGCAGCGCTCTGACGTAGCTCTCTGTGCGACGGCCGTCGTTGAGCTCTCCAAAGCGTGGGCGGTTCCACACCAGGTGGGCGTGGCAGGTACAACATGGCCGGCACAGCGAGGGCTCCTTCATTCCCACCTGTAGCCTGAGGAAGAAGGGGGCCGACCCGAGGTCACAACAAGCTGCTGCTAGATCAGATACATCATGCATGCATACATGCATAAAGACATTTGGACCACTTTTGTGACAATCTCTTTGTTTACTGGAGAGACGGTGACGAAACAGCAGTTGGAGGAATGCAGCGTTGACCCACTTCAGCAGAGGAAGAAACCAATCGAGGTACCTGTCTGTCTGCAGGCCGTACCACAGGCTGTAGTCGTCATGGCTGACTGTGAGGCTCAGCTCCTCCCCCTCCACAACGCTCCTTTCGGTAGGCAGGAAGTAAACACTCTGCATCCAGTGGTCGCGCCACTAGAACAATACAGAACCATGATCCCACATCATTTCCCATGAATTTGACATGAACACTAGAAAAAAGTCACGTGAAGCACATCTCTCATATCTTGGGTCCTCTGGTACTGGACTGCTCGTAGTCCCCAAGACCAAAATGGCTACCGTGGGGGCCAGAGCATTGATTGTCATGGCCCCTAAACTCTGGAATTATCTCTCCCAACATCATGATTCCAGTTTAAAGTTGAGAAAAACATTGTTTATTACTAAACACTACACCACAAACAATACTAAGTCCTCACCTTCTGGCCCACTGCTAGCTAGCTAGCTAGGTAGGTAGGTAGGTTGGTAGGGATGTTTGTATGAATGTATGTAAGTATATTTGTATATTGTGCTTGTATGTACATTTATCTTTGTCTGTTATTTATGTCTTTATAGAGCGTCCTTGAGTGTGAAGATCATGTGCATGTGGCTGTGAAGATCTGGACTCACCGGTGCGGCTTTCGGTTGGGGGTAGGTCCAGCTAGGGGCCATGGTGCAGACGATGGAGCCCTCGGGGTCCATGTCAATGTCCCACCAGGAAAGAACCACCTGGGCCTTGCCGCTGGCCTGGGCCGGGAAGTGAGAGGTGTGGGACTGTGGAGCGCTGCTCACCGGCTTACTGAAGTCCAAACTGGTGGGGTGAGAAAACACCCACGAGAGGGGCACAGGGGATGACTAGGGGAATAATTAGGTTAGTAACTTATAGTTATTGATACAATTGTTTGGGATGTATTAGAATAAATCTTTTTTTTATGATAATAATGCAAAATTGGAATTAACAGCAGAAAACTAAGAAGCCCAAAAAGTTAAAAAGAGCTTATGTAGAGCCTGCGCTCTGTCTCTCTCTAACTCACCTGAACATGGTGCAGAGAGGGCCCAGGGGGGTGAAGTGTTGAGGGGGGACCTGGCTGAGCTGGATGTCGCAGACAGAGTGGGCCCCGGCGCAGTGTGTTACCGCAGGGGGCGGGGCCAGGCGGGCCCCTTCAACCACCACGGGCTGCAGCTGGCCCCAGCTCCAAAGCAGCTCTGACTCCACCAGCTGAGAGTAGACTGTGGCCCGGTGTGGCACTGCCTCACAGCCCTCCTGTAGGGAGCGGTAAAGAAACAATTAAAAAGGCAGAATGGAGTCCTTGGGGTCTAAAGCAGACCCTTTTGGCTGGGATTCCAACCCCCTAACCACTTGTAGATAATCCTGCCCCCAAAGGACATTAACAGACGGCTATTGCTCTATGCAACCCTTCCTGATAGATGGGGTAAAAGGACACACACACACACACATACCTGCACCAGATTCTGGTGTGCGTGTTCGTAGCTAGGCAATGCCCCCTCGCCAATCAGCTCCGTGTCAAAGAGCTCTGTGACTAAGATGTTGGCTCTCGTCTGCATGTCCCCATCTGTCAAAAGCCACACACCTTTTTACGGTAGTTCCTTACAACTTATCTTTGAGATGACAATGTAATTTTAAAAAAGCACACATTTCATTTTACTAACATGGCGCAGAAATGCATGTGAAAGCCAGCTATATAGCTTTAGCAGCATGTAGGTGAGTGCATCATGCGGCCTGTCTGACCTGGCCCTACAGTGACTTCTGTGGAGTGCTTGTTAATGATCTTCATGCGGTCAGAGAAGCCGTTTTTCTCCACAATGCACTTTGCTGCCTCGGCCATGGGCTTGAACACCTGAGAACAAAAAGAATAAGTAGATAGGTAGTAGCTTCAGTTTAATAAGCTACAACTGAATACGATTGGTACAGGGGAGGTACTCAAGGAAATGTTAAAAAAAAAGAAGTATATATTGCATTGTGAATATTCTATACAGAGCAGAATCAGGTGTCTAAACATTTTCGAGGATTAAAATGGTAAGATTTCTTTTGAAGATATAAAGCTTCTAAATGCTTATTTCTGACGACATAACCCCTATGGGTAGAGGTATAAGGTATAATAGAGTTATACATTTAAGGATTAGGCCTCTCTGATGCCCAAGTATTTGTTTGAACAAAATATTTTCATTAGAGATCTTCCTACAATGAAATCGAACAATTCTGTAAAGATAAACATTGACATGCAGGCGTTAAGCACTGCAGCCTAAACTTTATGAGATAGTGCTATATAACACCAAACATTTTTATGTTAAAACTAGTCATTGGTTCGGCTAAATATTTATTGGGAACGGAGGTTTCAGCAAAGAGCAAAGAGGAGCCTGTTGCAAATTCAAATCGGGTGTGGTCCCTGGTCACACAGAAGGTTATAAGCTGTAGCTAATTATAGGTTTAAACTCCTACTCAAACACTAACACTTCATTACAATATAATATAAATGCTATAATTTCATTAAATTGTAATGGCAAATATTATATAGCCATTTTTCTTTAGAAATGTCTTAGGAATACAGCAACTCTTAACAGATAGCCACCTCTCAGTGACTCAACAATGCCAACCCATCCACAACAACAACAGAACTTTCTTATATTCCATTTTTTCTGCCAAAGCCTCATACTCAACTAACCCTTCAGTGTACACACACATATATTACTATCGACTGGTTTTAAATCTTTCCGGTATATTTTGAACTTTGAATATTTGAATAGCTTGTTCAGGAGAACGACCAACACCTGATTATTAATGGATTGGCTGGAGCAAGCCAGGCTGATGAACAGCCTCGTCGGGGTATGAGTTATATCAATGATATACATTGATGTCAATTGATTACGTGAACTCAAAATACTAATCATTTACTGCCCATTGTTCTACTTTAAGGAATTCTGCAAACTGGGAGACAGTGTACTATAAAATATACAACATGTCATGGATTTAACATTTTACCACATTCTTAAATGTGTTTTATTGCAGCCTCCAAACTCTTTTGTCGATTTTTTTTATAGCAAAATATGTTGACTCAATTCTTGAAGCTGCAACCACAAAAGAAAGCAGGTTTCATTTGAATTGATTGATGAGGAGATGGCTGGTGGGGCGGGGCAGGACCACTCGCAGGGAGCGGTGAGCGAGTTCCATAGACACATAATAATAATAATGAATCCTCTCATTGAACTATACGAAGCCTTTGAGGTTCTTACTTGAAGAGAGTGGAGCGATCAAGTGGAAAAGCTGGAGAACAGGCTCCTCAAGTCATTTCTCATACTGGCAAGTCTGACAGTTTAAAGATGACATTATACAGTTCATGCGATGTTGTGATGAATAGCCAATTGGTTCAATTTTTTATATATATTTTTTCAGACCTGGGAGGTCAACAAAATCATGAAAATGACCGTTATGGAGGTCGAAGTCAGACAGCTCCTTCGCTCGGCCAACTGTGACAGCGATTATCTAAGGTTTGTCATAGTGAATCAACGTGAGAGAGAACGTGAGCAAGTAGTTCGTTCTGAATAACCGACATGGGTCCTCCTCACCACCGCCATGCACTTGGTCTACCACTGTGTCCAGCTTGAGGTCCCAACCAGCCCGGAGAGCCAGGATGCCTTCATCTCCAGCCTGGGCCACGCTTAGCTCAAAAAGAGTGGCGAGGAGGAATTCTACATCATCCCATCCGGTTGGGTGGTTGTGTTGTCAGTTGTCTTTAACTTTTACAATGCCCCCCCACCCCCCAACATTTGTTTTGAGACTGTGATACCGTCTTGTTTCCAGGTGTCCGAGGCAGGACCAAAAAGAAGAGCATGCGTCAGTACTTCTCCAGGCTTCTCTGTGCGGAAAGACGTAGGATGGATTGAACTTTGAACCTCATCAGCACTTCATACTCCCAGAACGTTCGGTGTTGAGTTTGAGTCAATGCAAATAAAAAACGATTCTGTTTTTGACAGAACAACCATTTTATAGGTATTTTGTTTTGTTACACATTTAGAATCAGAATCACTAGGAACCCGTGTATCTAATTTTGATCAATGGTGGTTAATTATGACTGATAATGGTATTGTTAGAGAAGTTCTGCTGCTGTCATGAAGTATGGAGCTGCCTTGCTTACTGTCAAAATATTGACCATTTACAATAATGAAATAAAACACAAAAACAACCCTAATAACTATTTAGTAAAGAAAGGTCTTTACATGCATGCGCCACTGTGCCAAATTTCTTTCAGGGTACATACTTGGCTCTACTACTGTAACCATAGACTGTAACAAGCTAATGTATTGGCTCCATCTCTTTCAGGTGGAGTTGCCATTTATTGACAAGTACTTGTTCAACCGACACACATCACTTGTCTTTTTCTTTATTTTTGCTGAAAGCCAAAACGTTTGCATTCCTGTCGGAGGGCTAATGTCTGTCTTACCTCTACGGCGTAGCAGAAGTCCGCCCCCGCCGTGAGGGCCATCATGGAGAGCAGGCCCGTGCCTGTTCCGATGTCCAGAACCATCGCCTTCTCGCCACGAGCCTTCACTCTGGCCACAGCTGCACGGATACCCTCGTAAAATTTCTGGTTCTGGAAGAGAGAGAGAGAGGGGAAAGCTTTATTAGGTGAACTGCACAGAATAACTGACCAAGCAGAGTGTGCCCTTGGAATGAATTAACTGGATCATTATTAATTATTTGTAAACAGTTCCAGAGGATAATCTATGTATTGATGTGTCTGGTGGGAGGAGCCCTCCTTTTGTCACTTAGCAATAAAAATTAACGTTACCCTCCAGAGTCAATGAAAGCACACAAGACATCTGTGCGGCAACAGGTCAAAAAACAGGTCATTTAAAAAAGATGTGCAGCTCCAAGTAGCAGAGGTGCAATGAGCATTATACAATTGCATGAGCTTGCCACCAAGACAGGGACTCCATTCCCATGCAATTACTGGAATTTTCATTTTCACCCCATAGTTAGCTTCAAATACACTTTAGAGATTATACTATTTGGATGCCCTGGATTACTGCTAGATCATCATGAGTGAGTGCAGGTGTGTAGCCCTAATTCTTGTAATTAATCATGTGTGCATCACATTCAAGGACTGTTGAATGCTGAATGGGAGCCACAGACTGAGGAAAGGATAGGACATTCATATCAAACTCACCCGATCATTATCATGAAGCATATCAGCATAACTGGACCTGATAGAAGAAACAGATACAATTATTAGATACAAGTTACAATTATTGGTTGCGTCGGTTTCTGGCCAATCCTAACTACTTGGCATATCAGTGAGATACGCCAGTGCATTGGCCAAAATAAATTCCAGGTGTATTGACATTATAATAGTATTATAGTATTATAAATTATGGGTCAATGCACATTTATACTGTTATCTTAAGCCCGATTTACTAACAGAGCAAACATAGTTGGCTTTTTGTATACAATAACAATCATAACACGTATACATGGCAGTTAAATTAAATGTGTATTGGTGCTAATAATCCGCTATGCTCCCCATTGCAACCTGCCTTGCTATCTCCTGATGATAGTCGTATTCCTCACTCTCCTCCACCCAATCTAGGGCACCCGTAGTTGGGTTCGCTCGTCCACAGAATGTCTTCATTTCTGCACAGATCACCGGGTAACTGTATGAATTTAGTGTATGACACGCTTATAAGTCCAATGACTACCGTGGCACTGTAATTATACTACAGCAGCATTGCCTACAAGGGGGCAGACATTTTCACCGACAGCGTCACATGTTGTTCTGATCACGTGGTCAAGGGCCCACGTGACCGAACTGCTGTACCCAATACTGTAGCATGGATCACAGTAGTCCCAGTACAAACTAACATTTCATACTGAAAACATATTAATCGAAACAAATTGTTTCGTATAGTTTATTTGACATGGAAGAAATACAATATTTTTACAATTTAATTCAAACTTTATAAATATTTTCTTAAGAAGTGTACTGCAAATATTAAAGTAATGCAATCAATAATAATAGCAATTGTCTTAAAACATTACTACAAGTATGAATGGTTATCCCGTTGCATTTTTTTTCTTTGTCCTATTGTAGTGCAGCAGTCCAGAGCTCAAGCACACTTGGCGGTGGGCAGACAGAAGGGCATAGGGGAGGAAGGCACCAGGATGTCTGTGAAGATAGGCCGGTAGCCAGCAGGAAGGGGCGGGGCGCTCTGCTCCAGCACATCCAGCACCGCTCCCCTCACATCCCGGGATACATCACCGCGGATGTCCAGAAGCACACACACATGCTCCTCACTGGGGAGGGATAGGAGGACATACAGTTAGTTTGGGTTTTATGGTGAGTGGAAAAAATATGTTATGGTTTGGCATCATAAAGTCAAAGAGTTTTTCTTTTGTATTTTTTTCAAGCCAGCTGCGACGCTCTGCCAGTTTAGGTTACCTTATTTTGCCTATATCTTATGTGCTGTTGCACATATTGTATATTGTATAATTATGTATTGACTGCTACCCTACCTCCTGTTATGTCCTCAACCTTGTTAACCCTTTCTTGCACTTTGTAGCATTTTATATGGTACTTTACAAATAAAATGTATTTATTTATTTATTATGTATTTATCTATACTTGAGTAAGGGTTTGACAAGGTGCTGTTTGAGAAAGTATTGAGATAGCATCTGCACTGAGTGGCCACAGATTGGCCAGTGTTTCTTTTATGGAGGAAAGCCAATTTGCTGAAAGGAAGTATGAGGAGAATAAGGAGGTATGACCTGATGTCAGGGTACTTGGTCACGACCCCAGACACCTCCAGACTCAACATGCACGGGTCCTTGAGTCGGATGAAGTCGGCCAGGACAGGCAGCAAGGCCAGCGGGTTCACCTCAGGTACCGATCCTTCACCTTCCTAGGGACGTCCCGCACAAACATCAAAATCACATACACACTCATGAACCTGCTATGATGCTCATACCAACCTATGCACAAAGACAGATGCTGGCTTATAGAAGAAATACCTCCATACTGAATCTATTTCAAACAAAATCACAATACATTTAACATTTTGAAAGTGTAGAATTAATCTTCTAGACCATTTGTGATGTATCTAAACAATTGAATGACCAAAATGCTAGGATGTTGACTTTTTTTAATCAAATTTGATATAGAGTTTAAATTGTTGTGCCAAGTATTGTAACCATCCAGTTTGGACTAATAAAAACGGTATCTTTGACGTTTCGTACAATAAAAATGTGATCTAAAGAATATAGTGAGGAGCCAGAATGAAACCATTTCCCCACCAGGCCAGTGAAGAGTTCTCTGAGCTGCTGGTCATCCTGGGCGATGCGCTGGGCCAGCTGCAGCCTCTCACCAGCGCTGCGGCACGCCAGCCTCTTGTGCATGAGCGCCCGCACATACTCCACCACCAGCATCCACTGGGCCTCCTCCTGCAGACGCTGTAGTAGGGGTGGCCGGGGGGATGCCGCCATTAACGGACAGGTACACTCACACTACATTTTATATTGCTGTATAGTGATGTATGTATGTATGTATGTATGTATGTATGTATGTATGTATGTATGTATGTATGTATGTATGTATGTATGTATGTATGTATGTATGTATGTATGTATGTATGTATGTATGTATGTATGTATGTACGTATGTATATATGTATGTATGTATGTATGTATGTATGTATGTATGTATGTATGTAGGTATGTAGGTATGGATGTATGCAATGAATGTATGCGTATATATATATACGTATGTATGCATTTACATTTTCTACATTAACTTTTTGTATTTATAATTATATAATAAATATTTAAAAAGGTCAGGTGTACAAAATGTCATTTTAACTTCAAGATTCCCCTCCAGTGGTCAAACCAGATCAAATATGTAATGTGTTATATTTGATGTTTTATAAATAATCCCTGTTATATCCCTGTTATATAATGAGAACACAACAACAGCTTTGGTCAGTCGGCATAAAAGATGACCGTGGCTCCCCTGACCTGCCGGCAGGGCGGACGCACGCGGGCGTACAGCTCCAGGTGTCTCTCCAGGACCCGGCACACCATGGGGGTGGAGGGGTTCCCCTGGGCCAGCCAGGGGCGGCTCAGCAGGCCCTGCAGGACGGGCTGCAGCTCCAGCAGCAGCTGGTCCATCACCAGGCGACAGGCCCGCCTCACGGCGCGGTCCAGGGCCGCCATGGGGTTGGGTGGGGTGCGGGAATACAGGCACGCGGAGGGGGACGACTGCTGCCTCTGCAGGCCCTCTGTGGACGCCCTGTAGCCAGGGGTGCAGGGGTAATAGGAGGTTCATTAAATCTGCACTATGACACTTTCCTACTGCAGCTATTTACGCCATTCAAAAATATCTGACCCAGAACGTTTCTAAAAAATGGAGCACTATAAATCAAATAGAAAACCTCAGATGACGACGAGAATGGTGTAGCTACAACTGTAGCTACAACTCAAGCCACTAGAGGGTGGTAATGGGAAAATGTACACAGTAAAGGCTTAAATAAATAGCCTTTACTATTTTAGCACATGCTTTTATCCAAAGCGTCTTACAGGGATATTTTTCATTAATGAGCAGGATGGTCAGGCGTTGCTCATCAAGGCTACCTACAGGTAGACTGCGTACAATGGGGTCCAAATGCAGAACCTTTTGGCTGGGAGTGAAACAACCCTAACCACAAAGACTTTTGTAATCAATAACAACAAGACGGCTACCAAGCAAGAAAGGGGCACAATGATACTGCTCCCATATCAAACAATAAACAATAAACAACACAAGATTCACACTCTTGCTGAACCTATTAAAGTGTAATTAAGGATTCATTCATTAGTTTAGTGCAGCTTTTAATATAGTTTGGACATGGGTTCACTAGAAAACAGAGGGACACATACTGAATGTATATAATCTTAAAACCTAAGAGAGATTCTAAAAAGGTTGTCCAATATGAGCTCACCCAATCATGTTCCAAAAGTCAAAATAAAACCAAATGTTGCTGCCCTACCCTGTGGCTGAAACCGCCTTATTCATCAAATATCCCATTTCAGGACTACGGAACAGAGGAGCATAGGAAGCAGCAAGATGATTCATTGATAGTATGGTAAAAAAGGTTTTATGTCTAAATGACTTAACAGCAACACTGATTATTATCCTATTCATACTCGGTCAATAAATGATTAAATGAATTGCTCCACTCCTTGACTACAACAGCAGCCTGTGTACAAGCAGCCATCTAACAGAAATAATTCAAAGCTGAAGCAATTACCTGTACCCAGAATGCCCCCTGTCCCCATGTCTGGGTCTTACTTGAGAATAATGCAGTTGCTGATAGAAGCCAGGAGGTAATGGAGGTACAGCTTGTTCTGGCTGTTGTTTTGATCCTTGCGATGTTCTTTACCAAACTCAACCAGTGCCTCCCGAAACCTGGAGGCCAAATAAAAGGCTTGTTTCAATTGATTGAGCATTCATGATTGATAAAACAGCACTCCTCGTTTGTGGACACATGAGATTATCATAAAGGTAGAGTAACACTTGATGACTGACACAGCGTATAAAGATACTGAAACACACACACACACACACACACACACACACTTATTTAGCAGGTTCTCCATCAAACACAGACACACACACACAGATACACACTTGTTTAGCAGGTTCTCCATCTCGTAGAGTCCCATCTGTATTGTCTGGTCTCGCAAGGATTCTCCTATCATCAGGGCAACACGCACGTTTTCCTCCAACATCTACCAAACCCCACCAGCAGGACAAACACACACAAATACACACACACACACACACACACACACACACACACACACACACCAGGGATTAAATTAGACCTCTACCTTCTTGTATTTATGTGTGCGCGAGCATATGTGCATGCATGCAGAGTTTACTACCTGTGTGATAATGGTGGGCAGGCAGGTGTGGTAGAAGCCTTCATGGTCCGTGTCAGGTTCCTGGTCCCTCTGCCAGTCTGTCAACTCCACCTCCAGGGCTTTTTGCATCCATTCTGAAACACGCTTCTACACACACACACACACACACACACACACGCACAAACGTATGCATGCACTCATGCACATGCCACAAGACAGATAGGGGTTAGAGCCAGACCAGGGTGAGAAGATGAGACTGTAATACCACTACTTGTGGTCTAACACACCCGGACACTCTGAACGTATTTCTTCTGCAGCTGCTCCAGACTCTCCAGGGGGATGAGGGGCCCCAGCTCCTGTCTCTTCATCTCAGCCACCAGCTCCGCCTCTCCCATCATGTCTGGGCTGCAAAGGGGGGGAAAAAACGCTCACTTGTCAGATTTTCATTGCAGAAAGGTGAAGAAGATTCTGGGTCATTTCAGGGAAAATGGAGAAGAGATGGTGTAGAGGGGAGGAGGCTATGTCACAAAGATCCCAAAACTTTCCTGTTATAATTTAGTTTCTGTGATTATATGTAAAATACTACATAAATCGTAGGATTCCCAAGCAATATTGTCTCATAAAAAAAAGGTTTGACTTTAACTTGGACTTTGGAAAGTGAGTTGTTGCTTACTTGCCTGCCTGGACATCAGACAATCTACGAAATTAGGATGATTTTATAAAATTTTATACAAACGAAATGAACAGTTGTATATCACCTGTTGTAGATGTGCATAACCCAGTTGAGCACAGCAAAGATTTCCCCACTTTCCAGCTCCCAGCTGCTAACCTAGACCAGAAACATCTGTTTTGCTATTTATAAAGTGAGCTCATTAACTTCACGTCTGAATGAAAAGGTAATAATGAGGCTTAAACATCAAT
Organism: Lota lota; assembly: GCA_026745465.1. NCBI lineage: Eukaryota > Metazoa > Chordata > Actinopteri > Gadiformes > Lotidae > Lota > Lota lota. The sequence goes on along the minus strand of JACYXH010000178.1, from coordinate 51,502 downwards.
TAGGATGATTGCTACAAGGTGGACAACAAAACACAAAATGTGCTGAACTAGTGAAGAACAAAGCTTTTGATCGTATGAAACTGTGATTGTTAGACTGATGCCTCTTATGATAGCGAGTATTAGGATGGAAATATGTTATAGGAATATTGTCCACACTTCACTCTCACACTTCCCTATTATTTGCAAGAAAAACATTTTTAAGCCAGAGATACTGGTTACATTTTTACTGAAAACGTATAGAAGAAATAGTTATATTGGAATAGGAATATTGCCAACACTTCACTGTCACACTTCACGCGTATTCAAAAAAAGAAAATAAGTAAATACAGTGTTAATACATTCTCATGGAGACGCTCACCAGTGCCAGGTGGGCCTGCAGGCACTGGTGGCTGGCCCTCAGGTAGGCTCCGGTCAGGCGGTAGTGCGGCGGTACACAATGCTCCAGCAGGTGCCTCACCGTGGCCAGGTCGGCTGTGATGGCATGCTGCAGCGCAGACAGGTGTCCCGCCAGGCCCGGCCCACGAGTGTGCATGTAGGACACGCTGCGGAACCGCGATGACACCGCCTCCTCTAGTACCTGTTGTAAAGAGACAGGATCTCGTGGGTTGAACGGTACTGGTTGCACACATACAGTCTTTTTTATATACTGATTGTAGTTGAAAGTTTTGACAAAATAAGTTTCAGTATCAATATTTCCCTGGCAGCCTCCCATTTGTTTTCCTTCTGTTTTAAAAAAAAGTATTATAGTCATTTTAAATATACAGAAATGTAAAACAAGTATATATATAAATGTTGTAAATTTAACAACCCTGTAAAGCATACTAGCATTGAATGCACTGGTATAACAACATTCTTATGTAATAAACAAACCACAACATCAACCTGAAAAAAATGAAGCTGCAATTAGGCTGCACTATTACGTGTTAAAAACAACACCCTCACTTCACTAGCAGCAAGGTTACGGACCTGGAAGAAACGCTCCCTCCAGCAGCGAGGTCTCCCAGGGGGCAGGGGCCGGACCCCAGCTCCTACTCCTCCTCCTGCTACACCCCCCCTCTCCTCCAGCAGAGCGCGGTCCACAGCCTCCTCGCGCTCCACGATGCGCACTGCGGATACAAAGGGCGTGGGGTTCTGGCGGGCCAGAGCCAGGCTGCTGCTCACGACAGCCCATATCTCCTTACCTGCAGTGGACAACAGAGGACACAACTACCAGGCTGCTGTCTGAAAGGACCAGGAGCAACAGTACACACAGAAGTCCCTACTACAAGAAGGGAGGAACTTTTTATAACAGAACAGTGGCCATGAACAGAAAACGTTTGCAAGTGGATAGAGGACAATTCTAGTTGGGTTGTGAGTTTTAAATATACTCTAGCCAGACAGACATGCATAAAAGGTTCTATACGGTTTAAGGCTCTGATATTTTACTATTTGGTAATTTAGCAGCCACTTCTATCTAACCCAACCCAACCCTTACAGTGTCTTACAGCTGTGGACATCGGGAATCGAACCCAGTACCTTTCCGCTGGGAGTCACATTAAGTCACTATACTTTCCTGCTCACCTAACACTGTTACTCCTTGAGTAACGCCCCCCCCCCAACTCTAAACTCACACTAAAACATAAAAAGCTCTAAGAGGTTCTGAGCTTGCAACGGTGTCCATTGAAGTTAGTCTCTTATGTATTATGGTAAATAATGTTTAGCTTCAATATATTACAGCCTATACTGGACACTTAACTCACTGAGAAACTTTAGACACTTAGGTGCGCAGTTCATATAATAGTGTTAATAATGTCTACCTCAACTGTCTGTAATGTTTAGATTAATTGTTTTGCATTTACATTGCTACTACTCATATAGATATAGCCAACATTTTAATTATTTGATCTCTCTTTTCAACTACCATCCTGTACTTTCTGCTGTGAATCCCACATTTCCAGTCTGGGATGAATAAAGTAAACTACTATCTTATGTTATGTCCTCCTACCCAGGGCTTCGACCAGCCTGCCCACACCAGAGAAGTACTGGAGCACCAACTGCTGGTCCTCGCGGCTCAGGGCAGCGCCGCTGAGCTGCCAGAGGATGTCGTCCTGCCAACACTCCAGCTCCATCAGCCGGGCGTGGGCCTCCAGCAGTCGCCGCGACTCCACCAGCCGCTCCGTCTCCGCCACCATGCTACGCACTGGCAGGAGAGAGAGAGAGAGAGAGAGAGAGAGAGAGAGAGAGAGAGAGAGAGAGAGAGAGAGAGAGAGAGAGAGAGAGAGAGAGAGAGAGAGAGAGAGAGAGAGAGAGAGAGAGAGAGAGAGAGAGATCACTTTATTAGTAGATGCTTTCTCATAGGTGACATCATCCAGTGTTGACTTGGAACATGAGATCACATCATCTATAATGCATCCCTGGATTAAACTCAACTTTTACAAGATTTATTTATTGATTTCTTTACCTTTTTCAGGGATGAATAAAGTAATTATCTATATCTATGTATATATCGAAATGTTATCAATTCTAATAAGAATCCAATGCATCGGGTTCAATACAACACATGCATCATCATCATTTTCTGTATCCACCATTTGTGTTTGTCGTCATTTCAGAGCTCTGAGGCCGACCACACACCGGCGAAGGCAGCGGGAAGGAGGAGTACTGTTTTACCTCATGTGGTAAGAACACTGGTGCCTGACGGAGCTCACTCACCAGAGTAGAGCCGCGGCAGGTTGCTGACGGTGGCGAGGAGCTGGTAGTGGCTGCAGGACAGCTCCCTCAGGGTCTCCATGGAGCGGATGACCTCGGCGTTCTGGTTGGACTCGGAGACGGCCCTCTGCAGGTCGCGGGACGCATCCCCAAGCTCCGCCCGAGACTCCTGCAGCTGTCTCAGACCCCAGCCCACCCCCTCCAGGTAGGACTGCACTACAGACTGGACGGGAGGGAAACACAAAAACAAACGTCATACTAGGATGAGCCTTTGTTTTGGTCTGAAGTCGGATTATGGAGGGCAGAGAGGCAATTTCAAATAGTAACCAGTGCAAATGTTATTGAAATTCCATCGCATAAAACATAGATGTTTACCTGTAGGGGAACTGGCAAACCAAATATTGCAACTACAAATTCGTAGTTCTGGGTCACTGTTTCATCCAACTGTAATGAATGTTTGTGTATGCCTATTTAAGTGTTGGCGTGTTTGTGCGCGGAAAGGCCTCACCTTGAGTCTGGTGTGTATGGAGGAAGTCCTCTGGCTCTCTCTCTTCCTATACTGGCCCAGTCTCTCCAGGTGCTCCGGCCGAGAGAAAACACCCGACGCCCACTTCAGGGCCGCTCCTCGCGCCAAGAGCTCTGCTCGCGCCACCTCTGGCCACACCTCAGTACGGAGCGCAGTGTCTACCAAGCAAATATACTTATGTCTAGTAGACTTATGGGCAATATAGGGAAAAAGAATATTATAACTAAAGAAAAAATAAAGAAAAAGAAGATTCCCACTCACCAAATTTAGACTTACCCACTTGCAACTCAGCATTGCTATTTGAAGTGATATTCTCCATTGTCCACCTTCCTGTTGCAATGGTTACCATATTTCATTTAATATCAATAAAAGTTATTCAAAAAGCTTATTAGTTTCACAAAATGTAGTCTAGTTTGTTCTAAAATGTTGATAAGTTATTTCCATGTATCTGCTAGAAAGCCAGTTTAGGAGCTAGCTAGTCAGTAGAAACCTATGTATTGCTATAGGTTTCTACTGAATACAGGCTTTATAGCCTGTTGACATCCCATCAGGTGAGCCGAATATCACACGTAGGAATTTACGTTATTGATCCACTCATACCATAGATGGGTCCCACAACCTGGCTTGTGGCATGTCATTTGACTAGCAGCCTGATTTGGTGTCTATTTTAATCTAAATTGGTCTAAAATGAATGATGGGCTGGTGACTGGTGACTGAGTAATGTGCTATGCTTGTACCTCAGCATAATCAGATTCTGTCTGTACAATCCTCTGAGTGGATGCTTGCTTTTCATGTTTATTTACATTTCCCATAACGATGAAGAGAACTATATTATTTGCTGTTGTTAGGTCAGAATGTGTTAGAATGTGTGACCAGATTTATGATATTAAAAAAACTGAGATATTAGGCGGCCAATATAATCAACAAAATATCTGATGTTACGATTTCTGAAATGAAACAAAGGGATCATACTGACATTCTGCCTTATCATAACATGATAAATGTAATCTGTAGTAAAATATTGGGCAGTACATGCCCAGTGGTTAACTATGTGTGAGAAACATGGACTGTAACCGGAAAACGGGGACGTCTGGTCAACCTGAGCAACCATTAATGTCAATCATGTATAGCCGACACGCAATACTGAGAAACCATTCATACAAATCATGTATACACAAAGATAAGGGGACACAAAATGCTTTGTCAAATAACATTAGGTCTTCAACTTCACGTGTCAAAATTAGGTAAACAAGGCCGCCTATGTATCTGAATTGAGTCATGGGGCAATCCTGTTATCTGCTGCTGAGATATAATCCAGGGAATGCCATCATCAGTAAATCTATTGTCTCCAACAACAAAATGACAGAAGAAGCACCTCAGGGTCAGGAGTCACAAGACCTAATCCATTGCAGAACAGCAGCATCACAGTCAAAATAAAGACACAAACAATTTGACAATAGAGAGGATGTTGGCAATGCTATCTTTGCAAAACAAACGTCAGCCGACAACTTCATCAGTGGCAATATCACCACTTTGCTCACAGCAGGCAAAATGTTTGTATGATAAGAGAAAGACTAAAAACGTCCCAAACAGTCTACGAAGGCATATTACACAACTTAGTACTATATACAAACGCTTGTTAGTTATGGCAAAGCACTGTTCAGTCAAATACAACCGTACATTCCAGTGGGGTGTCGGTCATTCATACATGTTGTTATTGTGTGTGTGTGTGTGTGTGTGTGTGTGTGTGTGTGTGTGTGTGTGTGTGTGTGTCCATTACCTTCTGGTTTGTCACCACCATTCTGCTCCCCTCCAGACATTTAAGTTGGCTGTGTTCAGCTGCCAGCTCTCCCCTCTTCTGCGCCGAGCCCCTGAATGTTTCCCGGAGTGCCAGCCCTGAGCGCTGCCAGCGGCACACAACAACACAATACCGGGCGTGCGAGGCAGAGGAAACAGGGACACAGACAAGGAGAGAGAGAGGGTTGGTCAAGAGAGGGTGCATATTAATTTGACTCGCCCCCTCTCCCTCGCTCTATTGCTCACACACACACACACACACACACACACGCTCTCTCTCTCTCTCTCTCAGACGCATCCTCCACTTAGAGGCCGACAGGAAAAGGGCGGTGGGGTTGCTGCGAGGGGGAGGGAGCGATAGAAAGAATGAGAGCGATAGTCAGTTAGGGACATGAATATGTCCAGAGTGAATAGGTGAGGGGGACAGACCAGCTGAACAATCCAACTGATGTAAATAAGTAGACAGACGTTAACAATTGTGAAAAAGATGTATTACTATATGGACATTGTACATTTCTACATTAGTACACATGGTCCAAAATATTTCTTGTTGCATGTATGTTTTACTATTATTGGTTTTTGTTATAATTTATTAGCAGTTTATTCTCCAGGTTCATGCCAATTAAGCAAGAGGAGAGATAGTGAAATCGTTTTAGAGAGTGAAACAGAGGAAGCGCAAGATAGCATGAGTGAGTAGAACAGTAAGTGGACTTAGTGTCAGAGATCCCAAGAACCCATGAGACCTCCCCTGATTTGTAAGGTAAAACCAATTAGGCTGAAAGTCACAGGATGAGAAACCATAAATAATACATAAGCCATTATGACCAACCATAAAACAGGCTCACGTTAGAGTAAAATGAAAACAGCGGTCGCTGAATACTCTCTTAATCACCCAAGTAAAAAGGTATGGCGACAAATACAAATCAGACTACCAATACTATTGGCTAATAATTCCTGATAACCTTTGTTCTGTAGAGGTCACTGGTAGCCATGCTATTGGCCCAAACAATCTCCCAAAACAATGTCAGTGAACCTTACCAGACTGTTTGTGCTGAACAATGCCTCGATTTATTATTGCTTCTGTTGCAACAACAGCATGAGTGGCTGAGGGCTCTGGGATCTTGTGCAGCTGTTTTGAGGGTGCTGGTGGCGGACTTGCTACAGAGGCTGCACTTCCACCTTTGGAGGGAGTTAGTTTATTTATCGGACCTCCCCCTTCTTTAACTGTCTTGTGTAGGGGTTGTGTTTACATCCAAAAGACTTCCCAGACTTCTTCAAAACATGCTGCTGTGGTCCATAGTCTGACAGCAGTAAAAATATTATGAGACTTCAGTTTCATATTGCATGTAAAGAAAATAATATATACATTGTCTGAAGATTGAGTCGTTATACATTTACAAAATGTGATATCATTTATTTGGTTTACATCAAGTATTTATTTCACTACTTCTCGCAAATTATGTTTTTCGAGGCCATTATCGTTTTTGCTAGGCCATCTTATCAGCGCTACCTTTTGTCCATGGCAGTCAACGATGCAGCTTCCACAAGAGCCATGTAAGGTACTGTAAGGGGTGGAGGTTTGAGATCAGACCAACGGATGTTGTGTAGAATGTGCTCCAGGCCAAGGACCTGCCACCTGGGTGATGGTGGGGGACAGGGACCCGGTCTAGTCTTGTCATTTCCTAGCGTGTGAAAGGAACCAGTTTCTCCTCCAACCTTGACTATTGCGTGGACCTTACCCTTCACTTAAACACCCCCCACACACACATGGGCCCCACATTGTTGTCATCACCTTATGCACTGTATCATAGCGCCACCTCCACCCAGAGGAGCTATGAGAGGCACAGGAAGTCTAATTCCAGACCACTTCCTGTATGACATTCCTGACCTAAGCTTCTTTCCTGGCGGACTCTTCCATGCCGAGTGTGTACTGGTAACCATGAGAGCCTCAAGACAGACAGACATGCATACATGGTCACTGAAAATGATTAGCATTTCCAAAAGGAGTGAAATCTTTACCAAGTGTAATGATTGTCATAATGCATCCCTGCCATTGGAGCAAGAAAACATAACCTTTAAGCGAAGCATTTCACATTTTGCCTATATCCATGGCATGGAAATATACTGGAGTACATCATACACAACAATATAAGGCGTTACCGTTTGACAGTCATTTCATATTTATTTAATGTGAAGAGATGGAAAGAGTTGATCTCATGAAGGCGTTTCCAAAGAACTATAATCCTTTTAGACTGTGTGTCCAGTCAATAAGCTTGAATAATCATGAGGGCAGGAGGGACTCAACCAAAAACATGACAACTACCCTGGCTTCTCATCCAGCATTCGGGAGGCGACGGGCGTTGTCATTCAAGTCAGTTCAGACATTGCTTTGTGATGCCAATATCCCACTAAAGATCTGCAAAAAGACATGGCTCTTTTTGTGCTTTTTACAGTTTTTTTTATTGGTACGTCAATCAAGTGCATAGAATGGAGGAGAGATGAATGGATCAAACGAACAGAGTGACAGGGATATACATAGAAAAACAAGGATACATAGATGGAAAAGAGCAGAAATTGAATAGTACAAGAGGTTACATACAGTGCAACACATTCTCCATTGTTCCTTCAGCACCCCAAGGATGAGCCCAAAATCACAGCTTCCGCATTCAATTTGCCTAACCAAAACCTCACTCTTTACTACATAAGGAAATTATGACCATTGCGCAACACAAACCCTAAGATTTTAACCAATCTTTAGCATTTTAATCCACATGACAGAGATGGGAAGGCAGTGAAAACGTGCCCCAAAAGTATTCTACCACTACTTAATTCTCTCCCAATCTCTCTTTAGCTTGTATGCCTTCCAAGAATACTCTACCGTGTCATGCCACCAGATACACTCGGCTGCATCAGGGCGCATTCATCTGACTCATTCCTACACTAGCATGTGTAACCCATGCCTTTATTATACATTCATTATATATTCTTCTAGACTACTATTAGTGTTAAGGACTGTAGCAGTGTTCTATTGTTACATTTATTATTAGTACTTATTTTTATGTTGTTTGCAGTTATAGTCAAACAAAAATATGCACATCTATTATACTTCAACTATATCAGCCCATTTCAGAAGGATTCATCTCAAAATGGAAATTGACCAACAGTTTATCAATAGCAGGAGAGATTATTGCCAAAATAATTGATTCCCCCCCCCCCCCAAAAAAACAACAACACCAATGGATACCATACCAATAGAAAAATACCCAATTGTCAAATGAAAATCAAATGGTAAAAATTTGATCCCTTTGGCCTCAACTCAAAACATACGAGATCAACTCATTCTTTTCTCTAAGAATTCTGATATGAACAAGAATACACAAGATTGAAGCTAATCTGCATTGATTTTAGCAGCAGATTTTGCAGTGAAGAAGAGGTCTTAAACTCTTTTCTACTGCCAACGGCTGTTGCAGGACACTTTTCCTGTTCACCACTCACCAACTACAGCTCCAACAGACTGATGAATGATTATTGTGCTGTTGGCCAGGTGGGGCCCTCTCAGGGCAGGGTTAGAGCAGGCTCTCCCTCAAGCTGCTGCTGCTGGTCGAGGCCCCCGGGGGCTGGCTGTGAGCCTGTGTGGGGGTCCACGTGTACAGGTCCAGCAGAGCCTGGTTGAGTTTGTCCATCCAGTCGCAGCGCTCCTGCTTGGTGTCTGAGGAGAACCAGCGCCTGGTGGACAGAGACAAAGGCACTGGTCTGTCAGGGGAAATATATACCACAGTGGTCCACTTTGAACTGGTGGCAGGGTCACATAGGTTTGATATACATTATATATGAAAGGTAAGAAGCCTAGAGGAAAGGCTTGAAATTGTACTGCATATTTGTTTAGGTGCAAGTCTTTAAAATTCCGGCTACATGGTGAAACATGATGAGGTTCCCGACATTTTTCCTGCTGCATAAATAATGTTTTAACACGTGTTAAAAAGGGCAATATTTATGTTTTATATTTAATGGCTCCATTGATCAAATCTTTGAGCCAACCCCCCCCAAAAAAAGAAGCATCATTCCAAATCAAAGTCGTCGTCCCCCCCCCCCCCCCCCCCCCCCCAATATATAAAAAACTGAAGTTGTCCTTAAAAGTACGTCGACCATAGTATTATGATTAATGAATGCATCTAACCTCTGCCCCATTCATCTCTGAATGTTGCAGACCTTTAGAAAAAGGAAACCCCCTCCCTTTCCCATTAGCTGAAACCGTAATATTTAATGATATGGGGCGGAGTGCCTGCGGTGTGATTTGGTTCATTTAAATTTAAAAGGAAAAACACTAGTATTACTATTTCACAGACACTTTTATCCAGACAACTTGCAGTGAATACAGTGAATCCCTGTTAAACATGTATTTAGGTGCAGTGTTTAGGCATCTTGCTTAGATCTGGGTTATTTAACCATTGTTTTTCAAAATAATATTTGTTGTACTGCTTTGGCTGAAGAGCATTAATGTGGGCACGCTCTTGCCACAAATGTAATCAATAGCACTTTTTAATGTTTTATCAATGCGCATTATAAAAAATTTAAAAAAGCAGCGAATTGCCATAATTTCTTTTTACCCAACAATGTCTCATCATGAAGACCAAAGTGCTACTGCTATTGTTAACATTCGTGGCAAGGCTGGAGATCAAACTCAGAACTGATTGGAGTTTAACACCCGCACCATTTTCCTGTCCTTCTAATGTTATCTTACCGGTCTCGCTCTTATTATGGGGACTGAAACCATTAATTCCCTGGTGAGGCAACCACACACATGATATATACAGATATATGTAACATACTTTGCTACAGCCTCCTTGGCATCATTCCTCAGCTGTGTGTGGACGTTGCTGACCAGCTCAAAGGTGAAAGGTCGAGCACAGGAGTCCCTCTTTACAGGCTTCACACACTGGCTGGGTGAACTGGCCAGAGAGATGGTGCCCTCTGCTGCCTGCAAACAACCAAATAGTACACAAGAAAATACGGTTGACGATGTGTTGCGTATTCTCAGCACAACAGGGAACTCAAAGGCTTGGGCTCCAACCCATGCATTGATCTGGAACATTAAACTGATTTGTTCCCTATCTGTGTTGTGGGAACAATCACATCAAGATGGTTGAAAAGGAAAATACAAAAAGAAAATACTGGGAGTGACTTTTACACTCATAAAACACAAAAACGATATATATATAGATCTATATAGATATATCTCTATCTATCTATCTATCTATATATCTATATATATCTATATATATATATATATATATATATATATATAATAAGTATAACAGAAAATAATAAATGCTTTTATTCATTCTACCTTGGCTTCCTTGTCATTGGGGTGGTTCCAGTAATACATGTGAGAGCCCTCCATTGTGAAGAAACGCCGGTGCCACGCCCCAAATCCATTCACCACCTCAAACATGGTCTGGGAAACGCCCAAGTACAATTAAATCAATTAATTCACTCATAAACAAGACAAATCCATGTAAACAGCAGAAAGCGCCCCCTTACCAGGAACCCTTGATGCTGTACATTGGAGTGACCCTCACTGTCCAGGCACAGGTAGACGTTGCCCTCCAGAGGAGACAGGAAGGGCACCTGGGAACAGAAGGCAAGTGATGGGGCAACAAGTGGACCAACATTAGGTGTAAAATGAATAAGAAGAAATTAATTCCAAAGGTTTAAAACAATATCAGCTATCAAGCTATTGGCCAGCTGGATCATGTATATATCATGCATACCTTGAAGCATTTAACAGCCAGTTATTGGACAGCCAAGTTATGCATTAGTTCTACAATCACTACTTTGGATACAATATGGCACTTTGCTAACATCTCTACAATAATTGCTTTTGTCATACCAACATTACGATATAACATTTATGCTACTGTGAGCCTAATTACAGACACCTATCAGAATGTTCATTTTGAGATTGAAGTACTCAACCATTTAAAATTTGTATTCCTTACAAGTACATTATACTTATTTTAATATGTACACTTTAAGAGCCTGACATGGCTGTTGGGATCACTCAATTTTAGTGACTTTGGATTCATGATTGTATAAATATCTACTGATTGATGTCAATGTAATGGGAAAATGGACACACACACACACACACACACACACACACACACACACACACACACACACACACACACACACACACACACACACACACACACACACACACACACACACACACACACACACACACACACACACACACACACACACACACACACACACGACTGGCTGTCATTCAACTGGATTCCCTGACTCAAGTCTAGAACGGGTCAGCCGCCTCTCTAGAGGGAAAGAGAAACATGATGTGATGGGTGAGGAGAGGTGAGAGGGGCCGAGGATTTGAACATGCAGAAAACCTTTTCCTGAAACTCATCTCCCAGGAGCCTCCTGATTTTCCCATCAAATTTCATCTGAGTGGAGAAAGGGGAGGGGGGAGGGAGACATAGGGAGGAAGAGATGCATTACATCACCAGTGACACCCAGTTAAGTGCAGAAAAAGATTTAAAAAAAGATGACTCAGAAAAGTGAGAGTGAAGCACTGAACTCTGGCTCTGCTGCCAAGTCATGTCAACGTGGCCCAATCTCTGTGCATAGTGCAAACTTCACCAAAGTGTTGTGTACCCATGCAAGTGCCCATGGAAACATTACTTAACACTGGCCATCTCACTGTGAATTGTCATTCATAACAACGGTGCAGGGACAAACACAGCCACCATGCTATTGTTTCTGAAGGCATTTGGGGTATGACTTCTATTATAACCAAATAAATTCAGATGGGGTCCTTCTCACGTTCAAAAATGTGTTGTTTCAAAGCATTTTATTTAAAACAGAAACATGTTTAAGAAATATTGCTATACCATCAGTCTATCATTTAAATGTAATCCAGGCCATAAAATGATTATATATCTGCACAACTCTTGCCAAGATTTAAACCCGTCAAAGTCCCAATAAGAGTTCACAAAAACAAAGTGAACATGTAATGAACACAAAAGAATGAACTCTACAACATATCAACATGCTTATCTTGAGGCTAGATATAAGAACAGGGAAATGTATACTTTTAGAAGCAGTGATGCAGTGGCATCTGACCATCCTTGACTGTACTCGAAAAAAAGATATATAAAAAAAGATAAATCCATCTCAACGCATGACCATCCTTTGAACATCAGTTGTGATGCACCAAGGAGAGCAACGTACCTTATCCAGAGGGAACTTGGTCTGTCCCAGTGAGGACAGAGTGATCTTATGGGAGCCCACCAGACAGAAGTTACTGGAGCGACGCGTGTTCAGGGCAGGCAGGGTGGAAGCTGTACCAGAGACAGCGGATCAGATTAGAAAAGATACAACCGTTATGAAACCTCCAATACAGAAATTACGGAATCTACATATATAGGTATTAAAAAGAAAAAAGGTGTTCAATTTGGGTATGCTACATAAATACATATTTGCTGTGTTTCTGAATAGTTGTATATAAACAATATAATTTCAACAACTGCTACTTATCACACCAGATTGGTGCTTTTTGAGTATTGACGAATTGATCAAGATAAATGCCATGACAGGAGAGGAAAACAACATACCTGTCAAACTGTTATTGGACCGATGCTAGAAAAGGAAAAGGTCTAAATGAGTACAGTATTTGAATGTTTGATACAAGTCTATTATTTATACAACTGTACTGTCCCTGAACATTGTGAGCGTAAAACTCACAGTGATTGTACTCAGGAGCTTCCTTGGGGTGACCTGTAAGTGTAAAAGGCAGAGTGTGTAAATGAAATGTTCCTTCACTCAATTCATATGAAACCTATATTGAACAGTATCAGTTACCCGCGGTTTAGTTGAGATGCGCTCCATGGTGCAGGTACTCCCTGATGCGTGAGACTGGAAATTAGAAGGAAGTAAAATACAAATTTAATCAAAACTGAATCAAGTGATGGGTTGGTGTTGCATCTCTTTTCAGGTGCTTTTTCAGTGCCAATTACATCATTTGAAAAATATCTTACCAGGCTATAGACTTCCACATCAATCTCAAAGTTGGAGCGAATGTCCTTCCTGAATCATGAGATGGATAATATATCAATATACTATAACCATTTTTACCTAAAAAGTGACTAAAAGTGAACATTTAAGAGAATAAAATGCCTGGAATCAATATCTTACAAAGTGACAGAGGTGGGGAAGGATATTGTGTCTCCGTTTTTGGCATCGGCAGCTGTGGCCAATGGAGTTGCCACGATGTTGCAGGGGCCGTAACGAATCAGAATGAAGAAGTAGTGACTTGGGCGACCTTATATAAGGCAACAGAAAAACATATGCAATCACTGAAAAATCAAGTTGAGTTTAATACATAATATTATATAGTACAAATTACTGCTAAGCCATTGTGAATGCTAAAATAGCAACGATGAGTTTGAAAAAAATGCTATGCAGCAAAAAGCTTGAGACGAACACCAACAATTACAATTTAACTGGATGATGGTACATGCAGAAATGTAAAGGGGTAAGATGAGTTTCAAGGTTACCATACCTGTGCGGTTACGAGAGGAGCAGACAAATTCCACTTTGAGAGGCAGCTGGACATTGCCGATATTGACAGTCCCTCTGCAGGGCTGCTGGGAGATGTAGTCCCCATCAGCTCCCGCTGGCTCCTCAGAGGCTGACCCCCTCTCATCCCTCAGTCTGGTCACCTCCGCCAGCAAAGCTGCACGCTTCTCACCTGGAACAAATGACAAATTATTACAAATAATTAATGTTAGTGCCATTACAAAAAGTAATGGGATTTAAAAAGGTGGGGTTTGCACTTTTACAAGTATTTACAATCTATTGAAACTCTCAATACCCAATGTTGAATAATGATGCATTAAGCGACTGTATAATTATTTATTTATTAATTACTAAACCACTATGCTCAAGATTACCCCTAAAACAGTATGGTACTTGATAAATAAAAAAACACTTTCTACTCGCCCCCCATAATAAAGTTTGTTTGTATTGTTAAGTGCACACTGAAAAGTCGTTAGGCTGCAATTTGATGAGCCCAGCGGCTCAGTACATACAGGAGACCAGCAGAAGCTTCTCTGCTTCAGCCTCTTCCAATGAGCCACGGCCGTGAGTCTCATCGATGCAGCAGCCCAGTGCCTGCAGGGTCTGGGAGATCACCGTCTGCAGCTTCCCAGCCTCGTCGTTGAGGGCCTGGAACATCGCAGGACAAAATAAAACACACACAATATACATCATATTATATGTGTTAATATATATATCAATATATCTATTATGGCTCCAACAATATTACTTTGATACCATTAGGGAGGATTGTATTCTCCTTTTTTACGCCTATAAACATATTGCTCACCAATGAGCCCAACATCAGAGAAGACCACAAGACGATTTAAATGTTGTTTGCATTTGGAAGGAAGGGAAGTGAGTGAAAACATATTGGCTACTGTGTAATATAGTACGACTTAAAACAGCTTATTGTGGTATGCACCGCAATCCTTTCTTTAGTGTTGATAGAAGGTGGAGGGCGGGATTTCTCTGGGGCCCGCCTCTGAACTGCAGGAGTCACACTTTGAATGGTTGGCAGCTTGCTCTGCCTTTGTGTGCGGTAGGCATCAATGCTGTCAATGGAGAGTTACAAACAAATTCACAACCCTGCCTTCAGTCACAGAAATACTACAGAAACGGGAGCACCATGATGCAATTCAAACACTGTTTCCAGTGGAATGAATAATCTCTTTATTTACACTACCCATCCAAAACCGTTTGTGGGGCAACCAATTCTGTAAATGTCATGAAGTTAACGAGGCTATGCCTAGTGCAGCATAGATACAGTAACAAGTTATTGCGCTGGTACGCTAGTTACCTGTATAAGGGAGCAGACTCTGCAGCAGGGGCTGTGGTCGCCTCTTCCTCTGGAGTCAGGAGCAGAGATGGGGGATTGGACACTTGGTGTACTGCTAGTCGCTGCGTGTTGACGTGTAAAACATGCAGACGTTAATCAAATACAGAAAGGTATTATAATACTATTCAGACCTTCAATTAAATAAATAAAAATGAAGTAACAAATGTTTCTTGGTTGACTTTCGGTTAAGGTTCTGCCTCGGCCCTCGACAACTGTAAGACGACCAACCTGATGCATGAGATAAACAGCCCCTAGTATCTAAATAGCCTGACTGTATGAATGATTCTTTACTTGTGATGAGTTTGAGAGAGATGGATGTGGTTCTTACCAGAGGAGTGACCACAGCCTCTACTGACTTGCTGAGGGGAGACAGGATCCCACTGGGAGGGAAGGTCAGCAGGTCGTCCTCACTGGTGTCAAACTCCTGGTTCTCTCCCTCTCCCTCCTTGCTCTTCTTCTTGAGCTGCTCCTCCTCACTCCTCTCCTTCTCAGATTCGGTGTCCATCTTGCTCTTGTCTCCAGTGTAAGTCCCAATGCCACTGTCACGGTCTTCCATGTCCTCGTCCCTTCGCTCTTCCTCCATGCGTCCGGCGTACTCCAGCACCTCCTCAAACATCTGGTCAATCATCTCCGCTGTGTTGGTCTCGTCATGCGAGCTCAGCTCTCCTGTGGATAGACACAAAGCAGTAGCGGCATTACTTAATTTACTAGCAATTGTGCACACCTCTCCCCTAAAAATTACCACTATTTCTCATCAAGCTATGGTGCTCTTTTCGATCCTGCCTGTTTATAAGTGTCCACCACGGCCAACAGAAGTGCTCACCCCCCGTGTCTTTCTAAGCAAATGTATACATCTCACCTGAAAAGCTACTCTCGGCTTGGGACTCACAGGAAGAATTGGACTCCGATAGGATTGAATCATTGATAAGCTCAGGCTCCATGATAAAGGTGACTTTCTTCTGAATGCCTCTCCCCTCTGTCGGCTGTGCCTCCTCCTTCTGGTTCTCATATGTAACACGGGGTCCTCCATCAGGGAGCCCTGGCTCCAGTCCTTCCTTTTCTTCCACTG
Organism: Lota lota; assembly: GCA_026745465.1. Classification (NCBI taxonomy): domain Eukaryota; kingdom Metazoa; phylum Chordata; class Actinopteri; order Gadiformes; family Lotidae; genus Lota; species Lota lota. The sequence goes on along the minus strand of JACYXH010000178.1, from coordinate 35,464 downwards.
GGTCCTCTGATGGAGTCTGAGCTGCTTCGCTTGGATCGGAGTACGGGGGATCGCCCTGGTCCATTGGAACTATGTCGTCAACTGCTCCACAGAGTGCAGGGTTCTTGTCCGTAATAGCTTGATGGTCACTTGCTCTACCACACAACTCCATTGGCTCCAGACTGCTCGGTTCTGCTGGTCCCTTATAATCCAGATCCTTTTCTTCTCGTTTCACATTGTCTGTTAGAGCCAACATGTCTACGGTCAGCATTGGATCCTTATTACAGGCCTCTAGGTCTCCATGGAAAGTATCAATATTAGAATGCATGATGGCCTTTTCAGTTTGAAGTGATTCAACTAAAGGGCTGACTTCTGACTCTATGTGTTCATCCTTTAGGATGGCTTCCACGGCTTCCTCAGGTTCCCAGGTTTCAGGACCCCTTGAATCTAATGCAAGGATATGGCCATCATCTCGGTCCTGGACGTCAGGCTGTGCACCTTGACCCTGGCTTTTCTCCTGCTCCTCACCTGCAGGGGAGGATTCCCCCTTAGGTTCTCCCAAGGCTACTACAGTGGCCTCCCGCTCCCTGTCTTCCCCAACCTGAGGGTAATGCCACAGCCGCTGTTCTTCGTCTGTGGAAGGCTCCATCTCCTCTTCGCCATGGGAGGAGCCACCACACTCTTCCTTTCCCTCCAACAACAGAGCCTCAGAGGCTCCAGCTTCGATTGTTACCAATGACTCGTGTGTCTCTCTGCTCATCTCCCTACCAGGAGGGGACTCTAAAACACTCTGCTCCTCATCAATGAATAGCTCAGAGGGGTTCCAATGCTGACTATGAGACCCTAGAACCTCATCCTCCCTCACAGAGCCATCTTGTTCCTTCTCTTTGTTGTCTCTTTGGGCTTTAGGAGAGTCTGGCTCCCTACACCTTTTATTCTCTTCATATTCACTGCAGCTCTCTAGCTCTACATGATTGGCAGCAGTCAGGGTGTCACATGGTGCCTTTTCACCTGTCGAGTAATAAAAATGAACACATCTCTGCACTAACAAGCCGCAGTACATATTTGATTGTATAGACATTTACCAACGAGGGCTGTAACGGTTCCCGTCAAAAAGGTCTACAGTACGGGACGACACGCACGATTCGGTGCAGCATGACGGAGAAAAAAGACGATGCTTGATTTGAGCACATTTTGGAGTCACAGCCATACAATTATTATAAACAGTTATACTTTATATTAGTGGGACTTTATTATATACACAGCCAGTAACAATGACAACTATCAATAATGTCAGTGATTGCGGCACTGAGTGATCGTTGGTTAGTAGAGAACAAAGTTAGAGACAGCAGTAAAGTTGGTAAATACATAATATGATCCCATTTTACTGCGTTATTGTAGAGATTCAGTGAGCGGCGCGAGCAGTTGTTAGATCCCCCAGCGTCATTTAAGTCTAGGAACATTAGGATTCCATCTGGACAAATGCGATTGCAGAGATAGTGTTCGATAATTCAGTGACCGTTGCCGACGTGCATTACTTATAGCCTACTAGTGGGAGTACTTCAAACATGTTGAGCTGTTTATGGCGACACGACACCAACATTTTTTAACACAGGCCAGTGCAAGGGGAGGGAAGCCGGCAGAGGCTAAACCTAAACAACAACGAACTACCTCTTTCTACAGCCTTCAGCCAACATTGTTCAACTAACTCAGATCGATATAAGGAAATCACTAAAGGCTTGGATGTGTTTATAGCGTTTACAACCATATCCTGCAGTTGAAGACACTGGACTTAAATGCATGGTTAAAATTCTTGCCCTTTATTGGCCTATTGGTTTATTTCGTGTTTATTTTCCTTAAAATTTCTAAATAAACGTTTCTGTAAGGGCAGACAATAATGTTTGAGCACGGACAACGAACGGAGGAAACGAGGTCATGGTGAGCCATTCCTAGGTTTTTAAAAAGGTAAGAAATATATATATACTACCGAACCGAAACTGACCAAAGAAATGTGAAACGAACCGATCCGTGACTAAGCTGAACCGTTACACCCCTATTACCAACACAGACAGGAAAACTGATGAAAAAAAAACGACTTGTTGGGTTTCTCAAAATGCCAATGCTAAAACAATTGATTGTAGATGAATTCGAGTTGTTAGGTAAAATGGTCAATGTGTAATTCAATGACACATTTTAATTTCAGGCTATAGATATGCTAGACTTTAACTCCATTCATTTGACCATTTTGTAAATAATATCAGACACATTTCATTGGATCAGTGGCATGTAAAATAATCTTACCTGTGGTTTTCACCTTTTGCTTCTCTGACTCAGAAGCAAGAGTTTCAGTGAAACTGCCATCTGCCGAGTTAGCATCGCCATCTCCCTGCTGGAAAACAAGTTAGTAGATATATATAAAAGATGCCGCTTCATTTTGCCACTGAATTCCGATTCAGTGTCAATTCAATTCAAAATACTAGAGGACTTTTACTTACTGGACCAGCAAGCTCAAAATATGTCCGTTTGCTTTGTTCAAAGCAATAAGAATGGATTTGTACAACAGTGCATGTGAAATACCCATGTCATGTCAATGCACCATAACACCATGAAGTGTCACCCTTTCATTCTAAGCAAGTTACTCAGAACTGTTTATGAATTGACAAAAGGAGATATCCTCCTTCACTTAAGACACCATTTTATTTTTAATTCCCAATGAAGAGTAATGAAACTACCTTCGGTCATTGGCAAGATGTTATTCTATGTTATGTGTTATAGCCAACAGGCAGACTTTTTTTAAGTGTGTAGTGGTCTGTGCCACTAGGGTTAGGGTTGGGTTGTTCATTACTCTTTAAGTGTGTACTGTCAAACTATAGTTTGAAGTTGGTACTGTGGAGCCCATAGAACCATTTAAACTTACTGTGATGAAGGTTTAAAGAAATGTAAAGCCTTAAAAGAACTGTGAATTGTGTCTTCCAACTACAAGTTATTCATTGGCAAAACAGTTCATTTAAAACGTACAAGAGATAGAAAGTGCCTACAATTCATTAAATATTGACATTCATGCTCCTCTAATGCCAACCTGCTTAAATGGGATACTACCCCCTTCTCCTGATAGTGTTGCCCATGTGCAACAGGTGCCTCAGATAGTTCACAGATATGTTAGAAGCTGACTCACGCCCCAGGGATGCAATGGAGGCCAGCGGACTTTCCTTCTAAATCCATGAGGCTTCCAGGTGGAGGTGGAGGGGGAGGGGCTAGGAGAGGCCCTCCCCTTCTAGGATTAACACAGGATGTTTTTAAATGGAAGTAGCTAGGTTTGATGGCGAGTCCCACGGGGAACGAGATTCTTAAAAAAAAAGTTGGGGCTGTGTATTGTAGGACAAGTCTACACATTAATTATCAATTAAACACGATAAGACCCCATAGGGAAAGCCAATCTGTTTACTAACCTCAGATATTGTGGGGTCGGATAAGCTTCTTTTCAGCCAGGCATTTTCACTGATAGGTTGAGCATGTAACAGACGCAGCTCTTTCTCTCTCTCCTGATTGGTGGACAAACAGAGCAGAGGAACCCAATACAAATTGAGGACCAAGAACTTCGTTGAGACTTTGTTGTACATGTTTGCATGTGCAGAAAAACTCTGCACAAGAAGTAAAACAAACCAAAGGTTTTTCAAAGCACAACAACCCTTGAAATATATATATATATTTTTTTAAATCATAGCCACAGCATTCAACTACTGCAAACTAAGTATAGCGTAACCCAAACCATGCTTTAACAGCAGGATAGGCATATCTTATCAAAGTCATGTAAGCCAATGTTTCATAGTATAAACGTGTGATAAAGCCACATACCTGGCGTATGAAGACCACCTGCTTGGAGCTGGGGGTCAGGCTGCCCTGGAGTTTTTGTTGGATGCCTGAGACTAAATCCGAGCAGGTGCGGGGACTTGAAGGGACCAGGCTTGGGCTAGCCTGAAAGATGGGGGCTTTAAACCGCTCCAAGCGCTGATGGAACTCATCTTCCCCTAGTGAGAGAACGCACACACAGGGCATGTGGCATCAGATATCAAGAGAAATATCAGCTCTTTGTTGGATAGCTCTAACAATCTATATTCCTCCAATCTATACCAAAGATGCTGTTTTGGTAAAGATCCATACATGTACTATGCAGCACCGGCTCTGCATGAATCTAAAGCAATCTGTTTGAATCAAATCAATATGTATACAAACATACTTCTGAACGATGGGTGGAAAACTGATAAACAATGTCTTTAATGGCATGAATAAAGAAAATCACATTTAAGACATGCTGCCGATGTAACAATGCCATAAACACAAACTGTTCATAAAAAGTATGTACATTGTAATATTGTTTTAACAACTACAAATAGCTATGTCTACAGTTTCACTGCACATTAGATGTGTAAATGTTTCTTCTGATTCTCACCTAGGAGATGTTCAGTGAAGCCCTTGTTGTGCAGGATGATGGACAGGTTGTCAGCCCCGGGATCTGACAGACACCTCTGCGCCAGAACAGGTCCTCCTGAAGTAAGTAACAAGCAGTCCATTGTCCATTATACATCCAGGTATTTGCGACATTCAAAACAGCTATTAACACTGGCTCAGGTGTGCCCTAACACCTTCTCACTTGACAGCGGTTCTTTCTTTCAGAAGGCTGTGCTTGTTAATACTATGAAATCAGAGAGCTTATCAACCGCAAGGCATTACCTAAGCAGGTGTAGTGGTGTAAACAATCTACAGTTTGAAATAATGTGTGACTCATTTCAGGTTTTGGAGGAATTTGTATTTTGATATTAAAAGATTCAAATAGTTTTCATTCTACATTTGCAGCTCCTTGAATTCACTGGCCACAACATAAATATAGTGTTGCACATTTTCACTGATGTTCAACGTGCGTCAGAAATAACATTGTACACCTATTAGCACATATGATCCATATTAATGGCATGGAATGAGTATCTAGTATCTAGTCACATTTAAATCTGAAGGTTTCCTGAGCTGAGGGGGTGTTTGTCAATAGCACAGTCTTAACCTGTGAACTGTGTGCATAAACTTGACTCAAGAGTCTTACCTTCTTGTCTCTGGGTGAGCTGCTGCACCCGGGAGCGCACCGAGCTGATGGCCGGTGTGTCCGGCTTCAGCGCCTGCTCAGTTGAACGGCCAGAAGATGGCGTTGGGCTGAGGTTCTCCTGACCTGCCCGATCCAGGCGTTGGCGCTTTTGCCCATCGTTACGTTCTGTCATGGATAATGTCAGCAGCGCAACGAAACGATACGCTTTAAAACGTTTTAGTAGTGTCGTTTGTGCTCTTTAAAATCGGACAATAACGTCTATCACACGCACCCGAGGATGAGAAGACATTGTCTTCAGAATCTGACAGCGGTGCTCGCTGCCTCTTCAGCGGATGGCCGCTGCCTGTGCCTTCCATGCTGCTGTGTGGACAAAAGCAAAGCAGCTGACAGTGGCGTAAAAGGGTGTCAAGTATTAAGTTAAGTTGATCTAAAGTTAAAATATCATGTAAAAAAAATACCCAAATATCATGGCACCAGACACAAACAACGAAACACTGTTCAACAGTAAAAGAATGCGTGCGTTTTTAGGAATGTGGTGACTTGAAAACGCCCAACACACATTTCACAACCCACTCAGAAGTTCAAAGTCGTAAATGGCAAGTCATTGTGTAATACATTAACATATCTATATTAGCTACAAACAGATCATTCCGTTTAAACATTGACTTTCATTCTCAGTGGAAATTGTACATTTGACTTAATTTAGTAAAGTAGTTAACCGAGTTAGCGACAGCAACTCTAAGTAGCTCTAACGTTACCATTAGGGAAGACAAAGCTCGTCAGTTAACTAAGTGCCTTACCCGAAAATATATGTTGGCAATATTCTAGTAGCCAGGAACTATTCAACGCTCACTTAGGATAGTTACCTGATAAAAAAAAAATAGAGAAAGAAACTAAATAAATCAGTTGGGTGTTCGACACATGACTACGTCCCAGTGTCTGTCCTTCCAACTTTGAATTTCAGCGGGTCTTCTGACGAGCAGCGGAGTACAAACAAACGAGACTTGCGTCTTCTTCTTCTACTGTGGGGTTTCCGGTAGAGTGCCCTCCGCAGGAGAGACTAAGAATTACATCTATATACACACACTTACACACACTTACACACACTTACACACACTTACACACACTTACACACACTTACACACACTTACACACACTTACACACACTTACACACACTTACACACACTTACACACACTTACACACACTTACACACACTTACACACACACAGATCTACCCTGTTAACTTAGTGATTTCACCCACAGTGTTCCAACCTCAGTCCTGTCAATTAAACTACATACTTTGTCCACCCCGCAGGTGTTAACCATACTGATCACAGCTTTATTAGAAAAAGAATGTCTCCCTCTCATACATTTTTCCCACTCCTAATGCCACACCCCACCGCATGCCCTCCCTGATCTTGCTCCTGTATTGCACTCTGCCAAGAAGAACAGTAAAATAAATCGCTTTCCCTCTTCAAAGTGGATCTACAGAATCAGCTCTCTCGTTCCCCTCGACAGCAGGAACCAGGGCCATCCCAAAATCCCCTCCCAGCTTCCCAATCCTAAATATAACCGCAGATGCAGATCTGCGGTTATATTTATTTTCTCCTGGAGCGCATTGAAAACATAGTACCTACTAGTACAACTTTCCTCGGGAATTCTGTTCTGCTTTAATCCCAGCAGTCTACTCATCCCCACAGGCGGATAAAACACACACTACCTATGTGGAGTAAATAATGAACTTAACTTAGAGAGCTCAACCTGAGGCAGCTTCCGTTGTTGTTGGGGACTTCAACAGGGCGGATATGAGGAACGTTTTACCTAAATACCACAAGCACATTCAATTTCCTACCCATGGTAATCAGGCTCTTGTCCATTGTTATTCCCAACTACGGAACAGCTACAAACCTCTCCAACGCCCTGTCTCCTCCCAACCAACAGACAACATCTAAAAATGGAAAACAGTTTTTTGGGGTATTTCAACGCCGAAGTGAGGAAACCATTGCCACTCTGCAGGACTGTGTCAAAACCACATATTTGCAGATGTTCTGTATTGCAGCTGATGGGAACATTGATCAATACACAGACTCTGTCTCAGCATACATTGTGTTGATGATGTCATCCCGAAGGTCAATGTTCTGACTTTCCCCAACCAAAAGCCCTGGGTGATGTCCGTGCGAAGCACATACCTCTGCCGGTAGCTCTGGGGACCAGGAAGACTGCGCTCTGTCCCTGAATATGGTTGATGTGAGGAGGTTTTATAAAGGAGTAAAGTCACCTAGGCCAGACTGTATTCCAGGCCATGTCCTCAGAGGGTGCGCCAACCAGCTAGCAGGGGTATTCACTTCTATGTTTGAACTCTCCAAGAACCAGGCTGCAGTCCCACCCTGTCCCACCCCAACCCCACCACATAACAAGTCAGATATAGTTTATATATCTTGCATAAAATACCTAGGGTTTATATGATAATTAAATTACATATAAAATGTTTTTTCAGAAATGACAAGCTCAAGAAGGACATGCAATGGTTTTCAAAAAGGGGAAGGAAGATGCCAATGCATTCACGAAAATGAGACAACATTTATCTGAGGGTGCAAATGTATATGTTGAAATAACTTGATAAGATAAGATCTTGCTGATACCATGGTATTAGCATTTGAGTATTGAGTCGTAGGTAAACATTTTTTACAAGAAAACATTGGTTTGGAATTGAGGGGTTCAATAAAACTGCAGCATTACCAATGCTCTAAAGATATACATCTCTACCAAAAGTAGAAGTGCCCCCCTCCGTTCTGATAACAGGCGTATCAGCTTCCAAGTATTCTAGGGAATTTCCTTACACGTACAATGTTGGCCACATGTCACTTCTGCACTAATCAGTATTTATATGAGACAGCAACCATAGGAAATCGATACATCTTTGAAAATCTCATTAAAAGTCTGAAGACAATCAAGTTTTGATTGACACTATGAAGATTTTGTGCTTAGTTCTGGGACTGCTGCTGCTTACTATGTACTGTGGAGCAAGTAAGTGCAACCTTTAATAAGCATCCTTTATGACGCTGAAATGTTTGTGTGTAGGGTTTCTTACCATTATTTCTTTGTCTTTATTACAGCTGCTGGGATTAACTCATTGAGATCAAAAAGAAAATGCTGCAATGAATTCAAAATAAAACCTATTAAAAGGAATGAGATCGCCTCCATCCAACACATTCCTTTGAACTGTAATCAAAAGGGATTCATGTAAGTTGTTCACCAACAATTTTGACTTGTTTTGTCTTTTCTTTCTTAAATTATGTTTAATATAAAAATATTAGCATTTAAGGGTATATATTTGTATTTTTAGACAATAAGTAAAATGTAAAATAAATGTTAGATTCATGAAGACAAACAAACCATGGGTTTCTACAGGGTATTGTAAACATTTTTCCCATCTTCTTGACACATAATCTTCTTAACATATCTGTTCCAACAGGATCAAATTTCCGAAAGGAGGAGCAATTTGCTACAATCAGGAGTCTAAATGGGCTCAGAATACATACAAGTCATTCAACCATGGCAAGTGAAGATGAAAAAGAGTTGTGAAGATCTGAAAGAGCAAAATATAAAAACAACAGCTATTATTATTGCGGAGATTTTTGCATTATTGCAACAGCTAAAATTTAAAGCTGCCATTAACGTAATTATTTTTCATGCATTACTAAGTCTAAAATGTATCTTAAATTGCTTGGTTTTCAACCTAATTTAGCATTTCCCTCAATAAATACGCAACATAAAAATGTAAGAATTCAATGTTTGTTCTTACATGACCTTTAAGAGATTTTCACAATAAGGCATATTTTGGTTCCTATGTTACACATGGAGTCTAGCAGCAATGTTGTATATCTTCTGAAACACATTGGACAATGCCAGTACAGGCCTGTGCCCACTGCATTAGTTTGCTTCATGCGGTGCTCAACCTGGTATGCTCACGCTCATATTTGTTAACGAATTATAATATTGCAATGATCTTAATGGACAGAATGCTGTGCATAAACTATATCAGATTTGTAATAGAAGCAGTCCACATTTTTATATAATCAACAATAAAGGAAGGGAATGAATTATGGGCACAGTCATTGATGAACATCAGAATCAGAATCAGAATCAGAAAAGCTTAATTGCCAAGTACGTTTTTTACACATACAAGGAATCTGTCTTGGTAATGTAGGTGCACGTCACATTCTCTAAAATAAGTTAAATAGGTTAAACAGAACAAACAATATAAGTATAAATATATGTATAAATATATACACACACAGAACGTATAAAAAATATAAGTGTAAGAATTTAGATTACAAGAGCAGATTAAGTACAGTGGCATGTAGAGCCAGAGGTGGGGTGTGGAGAGAGTCAGGGTGGTTTCCGGGCCTTGTTAATAAGGCTAGTGGCGGAGGGGAAGAAACTGTCCTTGTGACGAGAGATTTTGGTCCTGATGGACCTCAGACTCCTGCCAGAGGGGAGTGGCTCAAATAGTTTGTTGCCGGGGTGGGAGGGGTCAGCCACAATCTTTCCTGCACGCTTCAGAGTCCTGGTGGCGTAAAGGTCCTGGAGCGGCGGCAGATTGCAGCCAATCACCTTCTCAGCTGAGCGAATGACACGCTGCAGTCTGTCCTTGTCCTTGGCTGTGCTAGCAGCGTACCAGATGGTGATGGAGGATGTGAGGATGGACTCAATGATGGCTGTGTAGAAGTGCACCATCATTGTCTTTGGCAGGTTGAATTTCTTCAGCTGCCGCAGGAAGTACATCCTCTGTTGTGCTTTCTTGACGAGGGAGCTGATGCTCAGCTCCCACTTGAGGTCCTGGGAGATGATAGATCCCAGGAAGCGGAAAGACTCCACAATGTTAATTGTGGAGCCAAAGAGGGAGATGGGGGCAGGTGGGGCTGGGTTCTTCCTGAAGTCCACAACCATCTCCACTGTCTTTAGAGCGTTGAGCTCTAGGTTGTTTTGCTTGCACCACTTCACCAGGTGGTCAGCCTCCGACCTGTAGGCGGACTCGTCTCCATCAGAGATGAGTCCGATGAGGGAGGTGTCGTCCGCGAACTTCAGAAGCTTGACTGACTGGTGACTGGAGGTGCAGCTGTTGGTATACAGGGAGAACAGCAGAGGAGAAAGAACACAGCCCTGAGGGGATCCGGTGCTGATGGTCTGTGAGTCGGAGACGTGTTTCCCCAGCTTCACATGCTGCTTCCTGTCAGACAGGAAGTCAGTGATCCACCTGCAGGTGGAGTCAGGCACACCAAGCTGGGAGAGTTTCTCCTGAAGCAGAGCCGGGATGATGGTGTTGAAGGCAGAGCTGAAGTCCACAAACAGGATCCTGGCATAGATTCCTGCGGAGTCCAGGTGCCGGAGGATGTAATGCCTTGAAGATGGGATTCTTTAGTATAAAATTGAATACCTGGCAAATATGAACAATAATTATAGCTTGAGTATCACTTAATTTGTTTGCAGAATTCAGTAGACTTTTGTCATCTAAAGCTTGCTTTGCAGGTTTACTTTTTAACGGGGTCAGATGTGGTTTGTAACATTCTGCATTCCAGCATTAAATGCCTTAAAAAACAAAACAGCAAGCCTTGGGTGTTGAAGCATAACCTTTCATCTTTAATATTAATCATGTACAGTTAGCGAACAGGCAATAAAACAAAGAAAACAAAACTGAACAAAAGCAGAAAACAAGTATCTTTGTAAAAATGCTTTTTAAAAAGAAATCCTCTTGATTGTTCATGGTAACCAGTGGTTGGGAAATTATGTTGTGTAAGAACATTGGTGCAAGAATACGGTCAGAGGTACTACCAAACATAGTCTTAATGACCTAGTTATATGAGCCCAGCATTCCTCTTCACAAAACAGAGGCCCTTAGAGTAAGAGGGGGTAATTGGCATAGACTTGTTTTTTGTGTGTTCATTTGAGTGTCTTTTGGCTTCCCTGACAAAGTTAAGGGTTGAATTCTGACAAATCAAAGAGAAAAACAACCACCAACTAGCTAACACTAATAATAATAATACTTATATGAACAATGTTCAGCAGTTTGACACTATATATATGCCCACAACTGAACTGCACAAGAAAGAGAAGATGTTTGTGAATATATGTAGGTTTGATCTTTTTCCAATGCATAGCTGGAGGCCTGACTATATTTACCAGCAATACAAACCAGTTCTTTAAGTCGCTAGACTTCACCCATAGATACTGACCTCATCATCATCATCATCATTATTGTATAACTTTTGGAAAAGGAATGTCAAAGTTTCTGAGGATTTTACACAGTGTGCTGTTTTTAACTGGTACATGTCACCCCAATGAGTAGAAAATTAACTCAGGCTGACTGTGAATCTAAAATAAGAAAAGTGAAGTTATATGTGCACCGAAGAAAAAAGGAAGTTTACTGCAGTAAACTTTCATTAGCATTTTTGATTTACTTGTCAATCAAAGCATGGCTGAGCACTAACAGAACAGCACTATTCAGAATGGGGAACGTTTTTTTTTAGAAGACTGAATTTGACAATATCCACCACTTGCATTACAATAAAACGTTGCTGTAACCACTGTAACCAGTTATCAGACACCAATGCAGCTTTCACATAACTATTGGAAACATTTTGGGAAAATGATAAAGAAAAAAAAACACTTTGCAATGTTACCAACAAATTTTATAGTGACTCAATTATACAGATTAAATTCTCCATATTCTTTATCGTAAAAAGAACAGTAATATTAACCTCAAAAACAGGGTTTCCTTAAAGCACACAAACAGACACACATATACATATATACATACATATGTATACACATATACATACACATATATATATATATACAAACAGACAGAAACATATACGCTCACTGCATAGCACACACACACACACACACACACACACACACACACACACACACACACACACACACACACACACACACACACACACAATCGAGCTAGTTAGCACATTAATTTACACCAACCTGAATCAAAGTGGCATACATTTAACCCTCAAATCACACTATCTTACATTGTGTATTAACCGTGCACAGGTACCACCGGATGTCTGCAAGGAATGTCTGGAGTACACATGCATCGTGGTTTATTCCTGTGCACTTTGAACATTTTGGAGATGGTTCCTCATGTGTGTATTATGACAACAATCAGAGAAGAATACATAGGATAGGATAGGTATAGCTGTCTGTGGATTTACAGAACGTCTAACATCACTAGCATATGTAAAATATGACCATGCACGGACCTTGCCATGTGTGGCTCCACAGCTCAGAGGAAGTCACCGTTCCTCATTGTCAAATCACGCAATCAGCAAACCAAAATAAAGTCTGACGGTGTGGCTGGCCGACTGCTCGCCATATACTGTAGAATAATACACATTGAGATGTGGGGAAAATGTTTTGTATACAAGAAGCAAACTGCTGCACCAAAGTGCTTCAGGTAAAAACGACAATGCAAAATGTATCATCAGATTGCTGTGCAGCAATGCATCAGACTTTAGGTTTTCACATGTTCCCGTAAGTGTTTTGAAAGTCAGAGATAAAGGGGATGTGGGTTGAGGGGTTCTTGGGGGAAGCGGGGAAAATTTGCTAGAGGGAAACCGAGAATAACTCTTCATCTTTTAGAAGATTTTGCCCTTCTTCTTGTTCTTTTCCATTGTCCTGAAAAAAAAAGGAAAAACACAATTTAGCTTCATGTGTACATAAAGGTCACCCTAATGGTCCCTTGTTCAGCAAATAAAAGTGTTTTTTAGATGGGGTTGAGTGAATCTCCAGTCTATGATAATTAGCACAGAGGTGCAACAGATAAGTGACATGAGATGGCTCAGTGCATTGCTATGGGGCTGAAATAACTGCAGGTTTTTTATCCTTATTATTTCTATGCATAAATAAAACCAGTTAGGAACACTTCATGGTTGTATCTCACTCAATGTTCTATTTCTTAGGACATAAAAAAAACACAAGTGAACCTGGGAACAATGTTTACTTCATGATACAACACACCTTCCCACTTGGTTAAATGTGTGTCAAACGCCTCGATAAGAATTACTCCTGTAGGTCAACATCATTTTTCCTTTAAGTAATCACCATTGTAACTTTCAAACCAAACACTCAATGCCAGTTTACAAGGCAACAAGTTATGCATGACAGCTACTCAAAAACACAAGTGCGTGCACAAGCGCCTCCCCCCCCCCCCCCCCCCCCCCCCCCCCCCCCCCCCCCCTTCTGGTAACCCACCTCGTCCTCAGAGTCCTTCAGTTTCTGCTTCTTCTCCTTCACTTTCATGTCGAACACTTGCTCCATCTCCGTCTCCATCTTAGTCATTTTCATGACGTGTTCCAGCCGCTCCTCCTCCATCTGGGCAAGGGGGCTCCTGCGGACCCAAACACGTTAAAAGGTCAGTGAAATGAGCCCATGAGGCCGGTGGTGGGGTTGTTTTACATCATCAGCTAAAACTATACAGCACAGCATCCGAAGGATCCAATGGTTCATGGGTAACAGTGGGGGAGGCCTACTTGGTGAGCGTCTGACACACCCTCTCTCGTTCCGTCCAATGCCGCCATCTAGTGTCACCCTGCCTCCATTACCCCTCGTGCTCCCTCTGATTTCCAACACCTGCACTCAATTACCAATCACCCCCCACAGTACTTAAGCACTGGCTTTTCACACAGCCAGTGCTAGTTTGTTGTTATCTTATTCCCCGCGCTCCTGCTCCTGCTCCTGCTCCTGCTCCTGCTCCTGCTCCTGCTCCTGCTCCTGCTCCTGCTCCTGCTCCTGCTCCTGCTCCTGCTCCTGCTCCTGCTCCTGCTCCTGCTCCTGCTCCTGCTCCTGCTCCTGCTCCTGCTCCGGTTCCCGATCCTGTTCCTAGTCCCTGCCTGCTTGCCTACCGTTGCCGGACCCTTGCCTTCCTGACCACCCGCCTGTTGCCTAGTCCCTGCCTGCCTGCCTGCCTCCCCGTTGCCGAACATTGCCTGCCTGACTACCCTTAGCCTGACAAATAAATTCCTTGACCCGTTTATTTGTCTCTGCCTGTTCTGTGTCCTGCATATGTGTCCTGTGGAGCGTGGAGTGAGCAGCAGGAGAGGGAGGGGCAAGACCAAGGCGGGACAGGATAGAGGAGAAAAGAACAGAAAGGCGAGGTAAAATACCCCCCGAGATGCGTGTGGGGTCAGTCACGACCCCATACACAAATCGATGGAGCTGAAGTGGAGAGAGTCTCCTGCTTCTTCAAGTTCCTCGGTGTGTCCATCAAAGATGACCTCACCTGGTCCAGGCAAGCAGACTCGACGGTAAAAACTTCGTACTTCCTGAGGAGACACAACGCCACAGTCATTTGGAGTGGATTGGGCATGAGTCAAATCAAATGAAACTATTTATAGAGCACCTTTCCGACAAGCAAATGCAATTCAAAGTGCTTTATAAAATAAACATACAGATTACATAACAAGTCAAATATAGTTGATATATCTTGCATAAAATACCTAAGGTTTATACACTGCTCAAAAAAATTAAGGGAACACTTAAACAACACAATGTAACTCCAAGTCAATCACACTTCTGTAAAATCAAACTGTCCACTTAGGAAGCAACACTGATTGACAATATATTTCACATGCTGTTGTGCAAATGGAATAGACAACAGGTGGAAATTATAGGCAATTAGCAAGACACCCCCAATAAAGGAGTGGTTCTGCTGGTGGTGACCACAGACCACTTCTCAGTTCCTATGCTTCCTGGCTGATGTTTTGGTCACTTTTGAATGCTGGCGGTGCTTTCACTCTAGTGGTAGCATGAGACGGAGTCTACAACCCACACAAGTGGCTCAGGTAGTGCAGCTCATCCAGGATGGCACATCAATGCGAGCTGTGGCAAGAAGGTATGCTGTGTCTGTCAGCGTAGTGTCCAGAGCATGGAGGCGCTACCACGAGACAGGCCAGTACATCAGGAGACGTGGAGGAGGCCGTAGGAGGGCATCAACCCAGCAGCGGGACCGCTACCTCCGCCTTTGTGCAAGGAGGACTGCCAGAGCCCTGCAAAATGACCTCCAGCAGGCCACAAATGTGCATGTGTCTGCTCAAACGGTCAGAAACAGACTCCATGAGGGTGGTATGAGGGCCCGACGTCCACAGGTGGGGGTTGTGCTTACAGTCCAACACCGTGCAGGACGTTTGGCATTTGCCAGAGAACACCAAGATTGGCAAATTCGCCACTGGCGCCCTGTGCTCTTCACAGATGAAAGCAGGTTCACACTGAGCACATGTGACAGACGTGACAGAGTCTGGAGACACCGTGGAGAACGTTCTGCTGCCTGCAACATCCTCCAGCATGACCGGTTTGGCGGTGGGTCAGTCATGGTGTGGGGTGGCATTTCTTTGGGGGGCCGCACAGCCCTCCATGTGCTCGCCAGAGGTAGCCTGACTGCCATTAGGTACCGAGATGAGATCCTCAGACCCCTTGTGAGACCATATGCTGGTGCGGTTGGCCCTGGGTTCCTCCTAATGCAAGACAATGCTAGACCTCATGTGGCTGGAGTGTGTCAGCAGTTCCTGCAAGAGGAAGGCATTGATGCTATGGACTGGCCCGCCCGTTGCCCAGACCTGAATCCAATTGAGCACATCTGGGACATCATGTCTCGCTCCATCCACCAACGCCACGTTGCACCACAGACTGTCCAGGAGTTGGCGGATGCTTTAGTCCAGGTCTGGGAGGAGATCCCTCAGGAGACCATCCGCCACCTCATCAGGAGCATGCCCAGGCGTTGTAGGGAGGTCATACAGGCACGTGGAGGCCACACACACTACTGAGCCTCATTTTGACTTGTTTTAAGGACATTACATCAAAGTTGGATCAGCCTGTAGTGTGGTTTTCCACTTAAATTTTGAGTGTGACTTCAAATCCAGACCTCCATGGGTTGATAAATTTGATTTCCATTGATTCCATTCCATTTTGTGTGATTTTGTTGTCAGCACATTCAACTATGTAAAGAAAAAAGTTTTTAATAAGATTATTTCATTCATTCAGATCTATGATGTGTTGTTTTAGTGTTCCCTTTATTTTTTTGAGCAGTTTATGATAATTAAATTACTGTAGCAAAGTCCATACTACACGCCACCTAGGTGACTTTCCTCGGGCTCCTCCAGACCAATTGGACACAGGGTGGTGATGTTGAAAACCGGTTTATTGTTAAAGTTGAATGGACAGACATGCAGATGGTGCTCCACGCTGCCATGCCGGAGAGCTCTCCCTGAGTGTGTGTGGTGGTGGCTGGTTTAACCTGTGCACACTGATTGCTCAATGTGCAGCCTCACCCAGCCCCAGAGTCCAATCAGTCTGACTCGGGCCAGGTGAGGCTGCTTAAACCAGCCACCATCCACACACACTCGAGGAGAGCTCTCCGGCATGGCAGCGTGGAGCACCATCTGCATGTCTCAGTCCATTCAACTTTAACAATAAACCGGTTCAACATCACCACCCTGTGTCCAATTGGTTTGGAGGAGCCCGAGGAAAGTCACCTAGGTGGAGTGGGAAAAGCCACCTAGGTGGCGTGTAGTATGGACTTTGCTACATTGGTGCCTGAACAGGGACCTCTCCAAACCAATTGGACACAGGGTGGTGATGTTGAAAACCGGTTTATTGTTAAGGTTGCATCGAATGAAGCATGCAGATGGTGCTGTCATGCCGGGGAGCTCTCTCGAGTGTGTGTGGTGTTGGCTGGTTTAACCCGTGCACACTGATTGCTCAATGCGCAACAGGTGTGCAGCCCCACCCAGCCCCAGAGTCCAATCAGTCTGACTCGGGCCAGGTGAGGCTGCTTAAACCAGCCACCCTCCACACACACTCCCACAATTACATATAAAAAGGTTTTTCAGAAATGACAAGCTCAAGAAGGACATGCAATGGTTTTCGAAAAGGAATATGCCAATGCATTCACGGAAATTAGACAACATTTATCTGAGGGTGCAAATGTATATGTTAAAATAACTTGATAAGACAATAAGATCTTGCTGATATCATGGTATTAGCATTTGAGTATTGAGTCGTAGGTAAACATTTTTTACAAGAAAACACTGGTTTGGAATCGAGGGGTTCAACAAAACTGCAGCATTACCAATGCTCTAACGATATACATCTCTACCAAAAGTAGAAAGTGCCCCCCTCCGTTCTGATAACAGGCGTATCAGCTTCCAAGTATTCTAGGGAATTTCCTTACACGTACAATGTTGGCCACATGTCACTTCTGCAATAATCAGTATTTATATGAGACAGCAACCATAGGAAATCGATACATCTTTGAAAATCTCATTAAAAGTCTGAAGACCATCAAGTTTTGATTGACACTATGAAGATTTTGTGCTTAGTTCTGGGACTGCTTCTGCTTACTATGTACTGTGGAGCAAGTAAGTGGAACCTTTAATAAGCATCCTTTATGACGCTGAAATGTTTGTGTGTAGGGTTGCTTACCATTATTTCTTTGTCTTTATTACAGCTGCTGGGATTAACTCATTGAGATCAAAAAGAAAATGCTGCAATGAATTCAAAATAAAACCTATTAAAAAGAATGAGATCGCCTCCATCCAACACATTCCTTTGAACTGTAATCAAAAGGGATTCATGTAAGTTGTTCACCAACAATTTTGACTTGTTTTGTCTTTTATTTCTTAAATTATGTTTAATGTAAAACATATTAGCATTTAAGGGTATATATTTGTCTTTTTAGACAATAAGTAAAATGTAAAATAAATGTTGGATTCATGAAGACAAACAAACCACGGGTTTCTACAGGGTATTGTAAACATTTTTCCCATCTTCTTGACACATAATCTTCTTAACATATCTGTTCCAACAGGATCAAATTTCCGAAAGGAGGAGCAATTTGCTACAATCAGGAGTCTAAATGGGCTCAGAATACATACAAGTCATTCAACCATGGCAAGTGAAGATGAAAAAGAGATGTGAAGATCTGAAAGAGCAAAATATAAAAACAACAGCTATCATTATTGCGGAGATTTTTGCATTATTGCAACAGCTAAAAATTAAAGCTGCCATTAACTTAATTATTTTTCATGCATTACTAAATGTAAATCTAAAATGTATCTAAAATTGCTTGGTTTTCAACCTAATTTAGCATTTCCCTCAATAAATACGCAACATAAAAATTCAAGAATTCAATGTTTGTTCTTACATGACCTTTAAGAGATTTTCACAACAAGGCATATTTTGGTTCCTATGTTACACATGGAGTCTAGCAGCAATGTTGTATATCTTCTGAAACACATTGGACAATGCCATGTACAGGCCTGTGCCCACTGCATTTGTTTGCTTCATGCGGTGCTCAACCTGGTATGCTCATGCTCATATTTGTTTACGAATTATTATAATATTGCAATGATCTTAATGGACAGAATGCTGTGCACAAACTATATCAGATTTGTAATAGAAGCAGTCCACATTTTTATATAATCAACAAAGGAAGGGAATGAATTATGGGCACCGTCATTGACGAACATGCCTTGAAGATGGGATTCTTTAGTATAAAATTGAATACCTGGCAAATATGAACAACAATTATAGCTTGAGTATCACTTAATTTGTTTGCAGAATTCAGTAGGCTTTTGTCATCTAAAGCTTGCTTTGCAGGTTTACTTTTTAACGGGGTCAGATTTGGTTTGTAACATTCTGCATTCCAGCATTAAAGGCCTTAAAAAACAAAACAGCAAGCCTTGGGTGTTGAAGCATAACCTTTCATCTTTAATATTAATCATGTACAGTTAGCGAACAGGCAATAAAACAAAGAAAACAAAACTGAACAAAAGCAGAAAACAAGTATTATAAAATGCTTTTTTGAAAGAAATCCTCTTGATTGTTCATGGTAACCAGTGGTTTGGAAATTATGTTGTGTAAGAACATTGGAGCAAGAATACGGTCCGAGGTATTACCAAACATAGTCTTAATGACCTAGTTATATGAGCCCAGCATTCCTCTTCACAAAACAGAGGCCCTTAGAGTAAGAGGGGGTAATTGGCATAGACTTGTTTTTTGTGTGTTCATTTGAGTGTCTTTTGGCTTCCCTGACAAAGTTAAGGGTTGAATTCTGACAAATCAAAGAGAAAAACAACCACCAACTAGCTAACACTAATAATAATAATACTTATATGAACAATGTTCAGCAGTTTGACACTATATATATGCCCACAACTGAACTGCACAACAAAGAGAAGATGTTTGTGAATATATGTAGGTTTGATCTTTTTCCAATGCATAGCTGGAGGCCTGACTATATTTACCAGCAATACAAACCAGTTCTTTAAGTCGCTAGACTTCACCCATAGATACTGACCATAATCATCATCATTATTGTATAACTTTTGGAAAAGGAATGTCAAAGTTTCTGAGGATTTTACACAGTGTGCTGTTTTTAACTGGTACATGTCACCCCAATGAGTAGAAAATTAACTCAGGCTGACTGTAAATCTAAAATAAGAAAAGTGAAGTTATATGTGCACCGAAGAAAAAGGGAAGTTTACTGCAGTAAACTTTCATTTACATTTTTGATTTACTTGTCAATCAAAGCATGGCTGAGCACTAACAGAACAGCACTATTCAGAATGGGGAAAGTTTTTTTTTAGAAGACTGAATGACAATATCTACCACTTGCATTACAATAAAACGTTGCTGTAACCACTGTAACCAGTTATCAGACACCAATGCAGCTTTCACATAACTATTGGAAACATTTTGGGAAAATGATAAAGAAAAAAAAACACTTGCGATGTTACCAACAAATTTTATAGTGACTCAATTATACAGATTAAATTCTCCATATTCTTTATCGTAAAAAGAACAGTAATATTAACCTCAAAAGCAGGGTTTCCTTAAAGCACACAAAAAAGGAGTCATCATACAGGTAGAAACATATACGCTCACTGCATAATGCGCGCGCGCGCACACACACACACACACACACACACACACACACACACACACACACACACACACACACACACACACACACACACACACACACACACACACACACACACACACACACACACACACACACACACACACACACACACACACACACACTCGAGCTAGTTAGCACATTAATTTACACCAACCTGAATCAAAGTGGCATACATTTAACCCTCAAATCACACTATCTTACATTGTGTATTAACCGTGCACAGGTACCACCGGATGTCTGCAAGGAATGTCTGGAGTACACATGCATCGTGGTTTATTCCTGTGCACTTTGAACATTTTGGAGATGGTTCCTCATGTGTGTATTATGACAACAATCAGAGAAGACTACATAGGATAGGATAGGTATAGCTGTCTGTGGATTTACAGAACGTCTAACATCACTAGCATATGTAAAATATGACCATGCATGGACCCTGCCATGTGTGGCTCCACTGCTCAGAGGAAGTCACCGTTCCTCATTGTCAAATCACTTAGCATTGCAAAATCATGCAATCAGCAAACCAAAATAAAGTCTTGACGGTGTGGCTGGCCGACTGCTCGCCATATACTGTAGAATAATACACATTGAGATGTGGGGAAAATGTTTTGTATACGAGAAGCAAACTGTTGCACCAAAGTGCTTCAGGTAAAAACGACAATGCAAAATGTATCATCAGATTGCTGTGCAGCAATGCATCAGACTTTATGTTTTCACATGTTCCTGTGAGTGTTTTGAGGGTCAGAGATAAAGGGGGTGTGGGTTGGGGGGTTCTTGGGGGAAGCGGGGAAAATTTGCTAGAGGGAAACCGAGAATAACTCTTCATCTTTTAGAAGATTTTGCCCTTCTTCTTGTTCTTTTCCATTGTCCTGAAAAAAAAAGGAAAAACACAATTTAGCTTCATGAGTACATAAAGGTCACCATAATGGTCCCTTGTTCAGCAAATAAAAGTGTTTTTTAGATGGGGTTGAGTGAATCTCCAGTCTATGATAATTAGCACAGAGGTGCAACAGATAAGTGACGTGAGATGGCTCAGTGCATTGCTATGGGACTGAAATAACTGCAGGTTTTTTATCCTTATTATTTCTATGCATAAATAAAACCAGTTAGGAACACTTCATGGTTGTATCTCACTCAATGTTCTATTTCTTCAGACATAAAAAAAACACAAGTGAACCTGGGAACAATGTTTACTTCATGATACAACACACCTTCCCACTTGGTTAAATGTGTGTCAAACGCCTCGATAAGAATTACTCCTGTAGGTCAACATCATTTTTCCTTCAACTCATCACTCGTATCATCATTGTAACTTTTAAACCAACCACTCAAAGCCAGTTTACAAGGCTACCAGTTATGCATGACAGCTACTCACTTGGAGGCATCCAGCTTCTGCTGCTCCAGGATTCTCTGCTGGGCCTCCCAGTTGACCTTCTCATCCTCAAACACGCGTCTCTTCTCCTCCAGCTCCTTGTACTGGGCATCCAGGTTCTTCTTCATCTGTTCGTGACGCCTCTCCAGCTAACATAGGCAGGAGGAAGGTTGTGGAAAGCAATGTTTGCATTTAAAATGTGTATACGCTAAGGGTAATGGTGAAACATCCTGTAGTCTCTTCATCCCCTCTATGCCGATTTAATATTCTCTCTCTCTTAAACACAAGGCACTACACATGTGCTCACATACGTGTATTTTCACTCACACACACACAAGCGCCTTCCCCCCCCCCACCCCCCCTTCTGTGAACCCACCTCGGCCTCAGAGTCCTTCAGTTTCTGCTTCTTCTCCTTCACTTTCATGTCGAACACTTGCTCCATCTCCGTCTCCATCTTTTTCATTTTCATGACGTGTTCCCGCCGCTCCTCCTCCATCTGGGCAAGGGGGCTCCTGCGGACCCAAACACGTTAAAAGGTCAGTGAAATGAGCCCATGAGGCCGGTGGTGGGGTTGTTTTACATCATCAGCTAAAACTACACTGCACAGCATCCGAAGGATCCAATGGTTCATGGGTAACAGTGGGGGAGGCCTACTTGGTGAGCGTCCCCCTGGCCTTGGAGGCGTCCACCCCGTTACAGGTGACCGCTGCTAGCTTCTTGCTGCGGTAGTTCTCGTAATGGACATTGTTGGTGACGTCCTTCAAGTCCTGCATATGTGTCCTGTGGAGCGTGGAGTGAGCAGCAGGAGAGGGAGGGGCAAGACCGAGGCGGGACAGGATAGAGGAGAGAAGAACAGAAAGGAGAGGTAAAAAGGAGTGCGGGGACCGTGGTAGGAAGATGGCATAGATGGATGGATGGGGTGAATGAACAGAATACAATGTGGAGAGGAAGTGAGAATAAGAAAAGATGATGAGAGTGAAACAAAATAAAATCAGTCAGTGAACAGGTCCCTTCGCCCTTTAGTTGAGTCGTGAAATGTTAAAAAACGACAATACAACGAAAATACAGCATTTGAAGTAAACCGAATGGTAAGCGAAAGCTCACCTGATGAGCATGTTTCGAAGCACGGTGAAGTCGCAGTGTTCGCCGTTCTCCACTGTAATACAAGTGTGAGTAGACGACGAGAGAGAGAGAGAGAGAGAGAGAGAGAGAGAGAGAGAGAGAGAGAGAGAGAGAGAGAGAGAGAGAGAGAGAGAGAGAGAGAGAGAGAGAGAGAGAGAGAGAGAGAGAGAGAGAGAGAGAGAGAGAGAGAGAGAGAGAGAGAGAGAGAGAGAGAGAGAGTGGGTGAGACAGAGAGAAATAAATAATAATTATAAATAAATAAAAATGACTTATGTTGCAATAGTAGGATTTAAAATGATCCTGTGTAACTTATCATTAGGGAGTTATTAGGATGTCATTAGAAATGCAATGACGGTGGAGTGGTATTATTTGTGGTGCTACATGTAACTCAGTGATAAGCACAATGATGCTGCATGCTCTATCGGGTTCTAAGTCATTTGATGTAAAGCAACAAACCAGATGTAGATTAGTGCAAGGTCTGTGTAGGGAATTCTTGATAGACTGCTGTGCAATCTGCTTGTCGAGTGTTAAGAGAATGGCCCAGTCCAGATGCAGGTGTGTATACCATGTTTACTTTAGGTGGTTGAGACCCATAGAAAAGTGTGCAATGTGAACAAAACAACAGGTGAATTATTGCTGTTTCATTTTTAAAAGGATTGATTAAGCTTGGCTCACTTTGGAAAGGAGAGTGTGAAAAAACAGCACAATAGGTTGTCTGGCATTTGTTTACTATTGTGACACCCAATTGATGGCACTAAAAATAGAATGAAACAGTATTGAGGAAATGCAGATCATACAATCTTAAAATTAAACCCATTGCAAACATGGCTCAGTTATGACAGGAACAGTTTTTGTAAATTTTATGATTTGATTTCAGCACTGCAAATTCTTGAAAAGGATTGTAAATAATTTGGGGGCTGAGGATATACGAATTGCCAAAAAGGATGAAGGAGCTTCTCTTATCTAAAATAATTGAATCCCGCCCCTTCTATAACTAAATTCCCCAGTGGCGGCCAATCGAACGTCAGGTCAGGCCGATAAGGAGGACACCTTACCATTGATGAAGCTTAAAGAGTCCTTGGCCTCCCAAGCCAGCCACTGACCTCCTCTCTCTTCTAGCTGAGGGATGTCTGATGAGGGGGAGGGGTACGGTTTCTCAGTTACTGTCAAACCCAGTGGAGGAGCCAAAATCTGGGCCCTGGGGCAAGGTCGCTACTAGTATGGGCCAGAATTGGCCCGTCTCAACACCGTGACCAGCATGTGTTCAAGACTGACTGGCTTAGGAGGAGAACACAAGGTACTGAGTAGGGGTGAGGATCTGTTCTATAAACTACCGGAAAGGAAGAAGGGAGGGGGGCACTAGGGGTTGGGGCACATTAGAAATACCATCGGGCTATTACCAACTAGTTTCTGTTGTGGAAAGGCACAATATACCTCACGCATCAGATTTTAAGGACTGATTCGTACCTATTTTGGACCCAAGGGCCTATTCTAAGACTGTCCGGCATGATTCTAGAGTATAGACACCATTATTTTGAAAAGATGTTCAGTATTGCGGTAGTTGGGTTTTTCCTGTAGCGGACTTGCTGGGCTATGATGGAAGTATACGGGGCAGCTTGGTACGAAAAAAATAGTTTTTCAAAATGGGAAATTCAGGGTGTATTAATACATGTCTCAGCATGTTACCCTGAAAAATTGTTAGCGAGCATTGAATCAATAGCTATGTTAAATTTGAAACTTCAATATTTTAACACCTCCAAACATTGCTAAGATTCCGCACTCTTAACTACACGTGATAGGTGTAGTGCTGCTTGACAACCTGACCTCACGTTGTATCTTACTACTTATGAAAACTATTTATGCTGTCTCCCTGATGATAACACAGATAACGGTTTGAGAATGTGCAGTGCCCAGCTTTGGCAATAAAATGAAACCTAACTTGCAAACGGTGCACACCGCATTGGCATTGTCGCTTATGCAAACAGGTTCCGTTAATCCTTCTAAAGCGAAAGTGTAGTCTGGTTTCATGTTCGAGTTTCTGCCAAGTACGATTTTTTATTTTTTAAGATCGAAGCCATGTCAGCATAATGAACACTTTTCTGACAGAGTTTTTCAATTGATGGTCAGCCATATCACGTTTGTTGCGGTACCGCTGGTCAGGATGTTTCCAGTTGAGGCAAACGGGCACGTACAGATCCCTGCCCCCAGGAACATGATTGGTTGAAACTAATTTGAAGCCAAACAAAGTGAGAGATTTGAGCTCGTCTGCCATAGACTTTTGGTAAATCCTTGAAACTGAAGACAATTACAAGAGTAACTGTGGCCGAAGTAATGCAGCTCTGTTATTATATATTTTTGCAATCACTGTCCCAGTTTAGCTGACGAGATGGGCGTATGCTTAAACAGTATGCAAATCAAATAGCCTATGTGGATGTTCCAAAAGACCATTTTGTAATTACTCTTAATGTTAACAAAATATTTTTTTGTTTTTTGTTAAGTGAAGTCCGAATTAATTTAAGGAAGAGTGCAAGTCAAGTCAGACGTCTATTTATGTGCAACTTAGGAGACACTGGAGTGCCCATCTCTGGTATCATTATAACCTTAACTTCCCGTTTTGAAAAACAATTTTTCCAGTATCAAGTACCAAGTTTCCTCATGTTTTTCCATTATTGCCCAGCTAGAATGCTACAGGAAGAACCCAACTACCTCAATACTGAATATACTGGCAAAGTTATGGTGTCTTCACTCCTAATGGTGAACCAATCCTTTAAATTAACTGCATGTAAAATTCCCACACATGGACCTCAACAGAGCAAGGCCTGTAAGAGCAGCTTCAGGTTTAAGAACCCGTATCCTGAAATCAAACCGCAGTTTCACTTAAATACATAAGCAAATGTCTTCACGTGTGTGTTTGTGTCTGTGCGTGTGTGTGTGTACTGTCTATGTCTGAATATGGGTCTTTGCAGCCAGGGATGCTAAGCCAAATGCTAACCTTAAGGATGTATAAAGCAGGGAAAATGCACACCTGTCTGAGAACAAAGACTGTTCTATAGCTGTGATAAGCCACTCATGAACCTATAAGCGAATGACAAGTTAGAAGAGTGGATCCCCATCCTTGGTCCGTGGCCCAGGATTGTCAAACTAAACAAAACAGCTGAGTTCCTTTTGTTTCACTCTAGAATGGTGACTCAATTTGTTAAATAATATTAGCCTGACAAGGGATTGGGAAAGAGCACAACACTGTATAACTATTTGATTAGCCTCCACCAGTCTATTAAACTCCTGGCAGGTCTGATTGTAAGCCATGTCACCAAAAAGTAAGCTAGGTTCGCTGCTGGTAGTAGATATCCAAAACAATAAATCCCCCCCAAAAATGTATTAGCTTTTGCAAAAACAAAACATACAATTTGGGAAGAAATTAAAGAATAAAAAGTATGCGACTATTTTAATCAAACTGATCTATTCCAGACAGAAGTGAAACAAAGTGAAGAGAGCAGTAGCTGGCCACAGTAGCTAGCTGGCCAAGCTAGCACAGTGCCAAAGCAAGGAAGGGACCCACCACGTTAGCGATATGATTTATATTGCCGCGGTAGCCATCAGCTAACCACATCAGTCTCTAACCATCCTCTCTCCATGACCAACATCAGGCCTGGGAGTTTAGTAGCAAAACCTGAAACCACCCGCAAAATGAGTCTTGTGCTTCAGGTGTAAAGAACTTGGACTTGTCGCCACCAGACAGGTGAAATTTGGCAGGTTTTGGGGCTGTTCAATTGGCTGGATTGAATGAAGTGTGAATGAGTGAATCAGCAGATTACACATTATTATTACTATTATTAAACCCCAAGTCTGATCAGAGCATTGTTTTGCTGTCGGCCCTAATGATAAGACAGCACAGCAACAGAAAAGGTAAGGGGAAGAGGGGAGATGAAGAAATAGATGGAGGACGAGGATTGCCATGAGGGATGAAGGTGGGGCATCAAGAAGTTGTTTCAAAAAAGAGAAAGATGGTTTTTTTTACCAAAAATGCCCTCTGTCAGTCATGGAAAAGAATAGACAAAAACATAAAATAACAAATAAAAAAAAGAGATATAAAAGATAAAAGAATGAAAAAATGAAATACTAATAAATTGTAAACCACAGAGAAATAATTTTGCAATCATAATCCATCACTGATAAAAAACATTACACACACAAAACACCAACATAATTCACTAAGGGTAATGATCAAGGGAAGGTGACACATTTCAGTTCATTCCATCTTCTTTGGGTAGGTTGGTACCTGCTGAGGTGTAAGAACAACCTTTCCCAGAATGCAATACACAGATCTTGCCTTTTTTAACCTTTTGCATCGAGAACATGGTGGAATAGGGCATCTGTGCTGTATGTGGAAAGAACATGGTGGAGTAGAGTGCACTGGGGGTAATAGAGACTTTCTGCTTGTTTGGAGAATGTTAATAAGTACTACACACATATCTATCCAAGTTCCTATTTCATGGTCACTGTCGGTCCCTGGTGCTTATATAGTGTAGTGTTTAGTGTAATTGTAGTAGTTGTAATTACAAAACAAATTGCTTTTGTCCTAGGGGAATATAGCGAGGGATTGCATGTGGAGATGCTACATTCTTCCGTCCAGTCTATTTGAGCTTTGAGGCTGGGCTATGCCTACCTTCTGCCACGCCCCATGGATACTGCCGACCTCTGACCTTTCGGCCGTTGACCTCGATCACCACGTTGCTGCCAACCACCGCCAATGGCATCTTTTCCTGGATTACAGAAATATTGAATAATTAAAAAGCACGGATCATCTACAAATCCGTTATGCATTTGTTGAGGAGTAAATGTAAAAACACAAGTGCATCAAAACAACTCTTTACATCTCCATGTATAACATAACACTTGATGTAATATGTTATATAGATTGTAAACAACTGCATGACAACAACTGCATGACAACTTCTAGTCGCAGGCCTTAGTGGGACTTCATGTCCCATGGATGTTAATTAGCAGAGTTAGCTCATTCAACTGGGTCTCTAAATGCATGTAGTATTGACGGGGTGTTCGATATGGACTGGCTCGGCAGTTGGGACGAGGTTGCTAAAGGCGACCGATATCGACCTGACCCACAGTTCGATTCATTTCTCCAACATCACCCTGCCATTTCTCTCCCTACTTTCATTCTCCTATCCTCACCGAACTATGAATCCCAAAAAAAAAACATTTCACCCTTTTTGTTGTCATTGTCCATGGCAGACCATGAAGCGTGTCCTCTGAGGATTCTTTTTTTTGTAATTTATTTTTATTGAGAAAGAACGATACATGCACATTATTGCACAATGTTGTTTTGGTCTCTGAGGATTCTAACTGAAATCCTGTAGTAGAAGAAGAATACCTTAATCCTGCGGATGAGTTTGCTGTCCTCGTCGTCCTCTGTGTCCGGGAACTCATAGATCTTTATCTTATGCTCTTGGATCTCCTTCATGATCTAAGGGATGGAAGGAGCCCCGTTTAAAAAAAGAAGAGTCGACACATTGGCCTGAGCTAAGGCTAGCAACAGACCAACAGACCAAGTCGGACTCTTATCGTCATTTGTTGTTATACAGTATCTCACAAAAGTGAGTACACCCCTCACATTTTTGTAAATATTTGAGTATATCTTTTCATGTGACAACACTGAAGAAATGACACTTTGCTACAATGTAAAGTAGTGAGTGTACAGCTTGTATAACAGTGTACATTTGCTGTCCCCTCACAATAACTCAACACACAGCCATTAATGTCTAAACTGCTGGCAACAAAAGTGAGTACACCCCTAAGTGAAAATGTCCAAATTGGGCCCAATTCGCCATTTTCCCTCCCCGGTGTCATGTGACTCGTTAGTGTTACAAGGTCTCAGGTGTGAATGGGGAGCAGGTGTATTAAATTTGGTGTCATCGCTCTCACACTTCCTCATAGTGGTCACTGGAAGATCAACATGGCACCTCATGGCAAAGAACTCTCTGATCTGAAAAAAAGAATTGTTGCTCCACAGAAAGATGGCCTGGGCTATAAGAAGATTGCCAAGACCCTGAAACTGAGCTGCAGCACGGTGGCCAAGACCATACAGCGGTTTAACAGGACAGGTTCCACTCAGAACAGGCCTCGCCATGGTCAACCAAAGAAGTTGAGTGCACGTGCTCAGCGTCATATCCAGAGGTTGTCTTTGGAAAATAGACGTATGAGTGCTGCCAGCATTGCTGCTGAGGTTGAAGGGGTGGGGGGTCAGCCTGTCAGTGCTCAGACCATACGCCGCACACTGCATCAAATTGGTCTGCATGGCCCAGAAAGAAGCCTCTTCTAAAGATGATGCACAAGAAAGCCCGCAAACATTTTGCTGAAGACAAGCAGACTAAGGACATGGATTACTGGAACCATGTCCTGATGAGACCAAGATAAACTTATTTGGTTCAGATGGTGTCAAGCGTGTGTGGCGGCAACCAGGTGAGGAGTAGAAAGACAAGTGTGTCTGGCCTACAGTCAAGCATGGTGGTAGGAGTGTCATGGTCTGGGGCTGCATGAGTGCTGCCGGCACTGGGGAGCTACAGTTCATTGAGGGAACCATGAATGCCAACATGTACTGTGACATACTGAAGCAGAGCATGACCCCCTCCCTTCGGAGACTGGGCCGCAGAGCAGTTTTCCAACATGATAACGATCCCAAACACACCTCCAAGACGACCACTGCCTTGCTAAAGAAGCTGAGGGTAAAGGTGATGGACTGGCCAAGCATGTCTCCAGACCTAAACCCTATTGAGCTTCTGTGGGGCATCCTCAAACGGAAGGTGGAGAAGTGCAAGGTCTCTAACATTCACCAGCTCTGTGACTTCATGGAGGAGTGGAAGAGGACTCCAGTGGCAACCTGTGAAGCTCTGGTGAACTCCATGCCCAAGAGGGTTAAGGCAGTGCTGGAAAATGATGGTGGCTACACAAAATATTGACACTTTGGGCCCAATTTGGACATTTTCACTTAGGGGTGTACTCACTTTTGTTGCCAGCGGTTTAGACATTAATGGCTGTGTGTTGAGTTATTTTGAGGGGACAGCAAATTTACACTGTTATACAAGCTGTACACTCACTACTTTACATTGTAGCAAAGTGTCATTTCGTCAGTGTTGTCACATGAAAAGATATACTCAAATATTTACAAAAATGTGAGGGGTGTACTCACTTTTGTGAGATACTGTATATTCAACTTATCATTGATCACTTTAGCAAGTGGAACACTTAATATAGTTTGAAAAATATTGTGTCGAACTCCAGGCAATAGATAAAAGTAACCATTAATATTAATAATAGTCTCATCATACATTTATTCACGGGAATCATTATAGGAAGATATTTTATAAGAAAGAACTGACTGGGTCGATAGTAAAGATGGGCATCATTTTGGTAGCCAACAGAATCATCACATATGCTCATTACCATGCACAGGTAACATGGCAGTTCCGTAGAGCGAGAGATTACCCATTCATACATGTGCACACACACACACACACCTGCTTTTTGAACAGCTGGCACTCCTCAGGCGTCAGCGTGTCAGCCTTGGCGATGAGAGGGATGACGTTGACCTTGTCATGGAGTCTCTTCATGAACTCAATGTCCAGCGGCTTCAGGCTAGGGAAAAACACACCGAATGAATGGTACAGTGAGTGCATGAACATTTCATGACTAGGATTCATGATAGACTCTCTCCTCATGACTGCTATTTTCAGCCTATTTTCACACTTCCTAGCAGCCGTTTGTCTGCATCCAACACAGTGATTGACGTCATCTCCTCAGAATCCTATAATGTATATCTCAATAGTCATTAATCATATGCGTATCTTCCTATTCAGTAATGCCATTATATATAATACATATTGTATTTGCAGTTCTAATGGGATGAGTAGATACTAGAGACGCATACAACTCAGCCTGTAGCCAGTTTCAAAGTCAGCAGCACTCTATAATAGAATATTATTTTAAGGGTGTGCGTTCCCAGCAGGACACTTTATACTTGTGCAGTAAGTAAGGAGGTCAGGGTGAACTGGAATACAGAGCAGGGCTTTACTGATGATAGGCTTTTACTTCAGCTAAAGTGATGATTCATACTGATACCAACATATGTACTATTTCTATTTCATGATCAGTGAAATATTGTCAATGTTCTTTCCTCTTAGCTTTTGTTTTCCTTGTAACTTTTTGAAATCGACACATTTGATAGGATGTAGACTACTCTGATAAGAGCGATGTCTTGTAAGACATCACGCCGTTTCAAACTTCACGTGACACGTCATGACATTCTTTCAGCCGGACCTAGTGCAAAAGCCCTGGCACAGACCAAGCGGGAGGTGGATTAGCACTTTAAACAAATACAACTAAAAAGGAAACAGTCTCGACAGCCTAACCAGGACCTTATGGTGAGCCTTTGAACTTGGAACTCATTGCATTAACATCTGGGACAGGTGCAATTCACACACTCACCAGCAGAGGGCCCTCAGACCAGCAAACACACTGTATGTGACCATTCCACTAGCAAGGGGACAATGGGAACTACAAAAGGAACATGACTCAGTATGACAGATTTTGTCTCCATTTGTAGTTCTTCCCCAAGATCATTATGTCATAGGGATTCTCTCTCTCTCTCTCTCTCTCTCTCTCTCTCTCTCTCTCTCTCTCTCTCTCTCTCTCTCTCTCTCTCTCTCTCTCTCTCTCTCTCTCTCTCTCTCTCTCTCTCTCTCTCTCTCTCTCTCTCTCTCTCTCTCTCTCTCTCTCTCTCTCTCTCTCTCTCTCTCTCTCTCTCTCTCTCTCTCTCTCTCTCTCTCTCTCTCTCTCTCTCTCTCTCTCTCTCTCTCTCTCTCTCATGTGAGCAGGGGACAATGGGCACAGTTCTTTGTTTGTGGGCTTCAGTGACAGTGGGACTACTCGTGACACCGAGATGGGCTGGTGTGTAACTGGAGATGTGGGGACTAACAGGATCCATGTGAGGATGCGGTTAGTCTCAAACTAGAACACACTATTTGATTTGATGTTAAATTTTCTAATTAAATACGCTATAAATATGTTTGTGTGCATGTTGAAGCAGGGCTTAAGATGGTACATGTCCTATGCATATCGATGCATACCACAGAGCCTACACGTGTGTGTGTGTGTGTGTGTGTGTGTGTAGAAGTAGGGTAAAGAGTGTGGGGGGAGTTGTCGGGGAGTAAAAGGGAGTACAACTTATGTCAGGAATTCTAAATCACATACAATAACATGCCAGCCCATACCAGCAACACAACAGCTGTTCCCTGGTCAAGGAGGGGTTATGCAAGGTGAAGTAAGAAGGAATATGCCTTGGCTCAAAGTGCTGTGTGTATGTGTATGGGCGCAAGTGAGTGTATGTGTGTGTGTATTTAAAAAGGACTGAGGTCCATGTGCACAGTTTATTCTGTCTTAATTCTTGTAGAAAACAATAAGGATGATCTGGACAGATGTGCAATATGTGTACAGCATTTTTGTGAGCGTGTCTGGGACGTGTCCCTAGCTAGATAACAAGGAGCCTGGGTGTCTGTAAGCGCAGTAGAGAATGAGGACTGGGGGAAGCAGGAGGAGATGTTTGGGTGGTCATACAGCAAATGACAACTGGTGAACTGGTGGTTCTCAATAGGCCAGGGTCAACTGCATTTTGACAGAGAATGTCGCTCTGTGTCCAACGTGTCTGCTCAGGTAAGCTGTCAATTATCCAAACCCATTTGGCT
Organism: Lota lota; assembly: GCA_026745465.1. Lineage (NCBI taxonomy): Eukaryota > Metazoa > Chordata > Actinopteri > Gadiformes > Lotidae > Lota > Lota lota. The sequence goes on along the minus strand of JACYXH010000178.1, from coordinate 3,144 downwards.
TTTACTCACTTCCTTTTCCTCCTGTGTTTCTTCTGTCTGGATTTTCAGATGTAGCCAAAACACCTTTCTGATGTCACAGTAAATGTTAAAATGCCTCTGCAAATACCATTCAGACAGGGATGGGTTCTGAGGGAGGTATGCAATAGACATGTAATCGGTGTCAGTGACACGCTATCATAACTTTAGTCTATATGTCTGCAAATATTAAATACGAAGTAATTTCCTAAATCACATGTATATTTGTCACACCATCGTGACTGGGGTTTAAAAAAGCCATTTCACAGTAAGTGGGCTGTTGTAGGAAACATATCAGCCACAACAAACATCTCCACGTTTGAATATTGAGTGAATAATTGCACAGGGCTGACAGAGGCAAGTGGCTATTTCAAGTAGAGACTGTATTCATTTGTGTGGGTTCCCTGCTACTCCATTTTGGATTATGTCGATGGTGCTGAGGAGAAGTCGATACTGAGCATGAGCAAGACTGTGGGTGTTATGTAACCTTTGTGGGTCACCTACTCTCATTGGCAACCCGCTCATCTATGGCGTATGCACACGAACATGCGCATGCATACACACGGACATGGCTGAGCAATACAAATGCTTTGATGTGCAATCATGTGTTCTGCAACTAGATGTTGAACAACATAAGGAGCCACCGTAGGCGTATGCCATGTTAAAAATGCTGCTTAACTATTGAACAATATTTTATTCATTTTGGAGAAGGGAGCCCACTGGCAGATCATAAAAATATCCTATAAAAAAAGGTTCATAATTGTAGCGCGACCCAAAAAATAAATCCCATTGTTTTAACGGAGTGAAGCTCACGGAGTGCCAATGTAGTGGTGCTCAATTATTTTGCACGCTTTAGGACTTAAAGTCTATTTTGGATGGGAAGATTTGTATTTTGCGGCTGTCCCGACACAGCCATGTGCTTTGGGGTGCATTGTAATTTTCCTATAGGGTTCCACAAAGGACCAAACTACCTACATCTATCTACGTGAGTGAGAGATAATGCTATCCCAGGTTTGGAAGAATGCCTACAGAGGGTCTTTAACAAGGTCTCTCTCGGTAGTTCAGCGTTTGGCTTTGTAACACGAGGTCCCGCCCTACCTCCTAACCAGAAGAGTCCAGTGTAATTTGTGAGCATCCTCCATGCACACACGTTCCTCCACTGAGGCTCACACCCAGACCCACACGTGTGTTGGGCTCCTGTATCTCCGGTTGCGCGACATTTGTTATTTCTATTGTCTGATGCCTGCAGGCCATGTGCTGCAGTTATGAAAGCGGAATACCGTTGTCCATCGCTTTCGATTTGCTCCTCGGGAAAAAACCCACTAAATATTTCAGTCAAGCTCTTTGTTTATTAAAAGGCCAGACACTTAACTTCACAACTTTCTCAAAATAAATCTAAACCCAAACCCTTCTGTTTAATGTCCTGGGGCAGCAAAACCTTTAAGGGTTTCTGTTTTTTTTGGTTATAACAGGTATAGGAGCTCTGTTCACGATTACATAGATATCTACAGCAACAGGTGGGGGAGAGAAGGAGAAGCAGTACTGGCAGAGAAAGCTGAAAAAGATTCAAGCCTTCATGCCACTGGTGTGACACACATGTGTACCAATAGGATCTCTGCTTAGGCCCATTATCATGTTGTACTGTTGTTACAAATAAATCTACAGACCAAGCCTGTTTCAAGATGCTATGGACCGATTAACATTGGACATCATCAAGACACAAGGCTTATAATCTCTAACACATTAATGTAATCTATTTGTACATTACTCTGAAAGTACAGTTAAATGACCCAAACAGAACCACAATTCCTTCTCCATTAACATGCATATGATGCACTTGATGCCGAGTAAAGCGCCAGTAGATAAACCGGGACTTCCCTCTCTGCTCTCTACCTATAAAAACAACAGTAGCGTTTCTTTGTGTGTGACCTAGGCAACATTCCTACGCGTGTTCTTGGCTACATCCACACATTACGTACCCGTGTCCGGAGGGGGCGATGAAGTAGAGGCAGCAGTGCACCCGGTTGTCTGGCATCAGTCTGCGGTTCACCCTGGACTCTGCGTTGAGGAAGTCCTCGCACTTGCTGTCGATGTAGTTGATGACTGGCTGCCAGCTGCACGATTGAAGGGAAAACCCCGAATATTATTTATGGAGATCATCAGAAGGGAGGGGAAAACTGATGGTTAATGATGACAAAGACGGTACATCATTAGAAAAAGACAACAAAACAATTTTTTCTTTTTTTTTTTCTTTGTCTAATGATGTACATTCTCGGTCATCCATAATATGCATTGTATCCATTCATCCTTCTATCCATCATCTCACCAATTGCTGTTGTCCACAGCATCGCCGAACCCTGGTGTGTCAACAATGGTGAGTGTGAGCTGGACCCCGCCTTCCTTTATCAGCACTTTGGATTGTTCCACCTGTAAACACACACACACACACACACACACACACACACACACACACACACACACACACACACACACACACACACACACACACACACACACACACACACACACACACACACACACACACACACACACACACACACACACACACACACACACGTTATTACCATGCATGGTACTTGGACCTCCCACTTAGAGCTGGAGAAATATCAAAAGGCTCTGAGAGTGCGTCCACAAACACAGCGAGCATTGTTAGTGTTGGTGAGAGGTTTTCACAGAACGCTGAGGCGTGGGAGGTGCTGTGCTACGGGCAGTACGTGTCTTATCCATGCTGGCTGCTGAAAAAATTGATGTGCCTCTCGTCATCTCTTTATCCATCCAGATTCCATGATATTTACATAGAAAGATGGATGGACGCCCATTCTATTAAATGACTCTAGTGCCATTACATCACTTGAAAGATTTAAAACATTCGTACAGCTTCGTATCTGATTCCAACTTCTTGGAATGATGATGTGAAGCTGTGTTCATAGATACCTGAATAATACCAAGATTGTTCCTCGTAAAAGGTAGAGTAATTTTACTAATGTACTTTAGTGTGTTAAGCGATCTTTGATGCAGCAATATCTTAAATAATCAATAATTCTACACACCTATACAACCATGCAACAAACAACAACAAAAACAACAACAAATTGCCCACAATGCATC